>JAJMGT010000001.1:237162-730784 GCA_030582715.1 Kodamaea sp. yHQL449 | reverse complement strand
AAAAAAAAAAAAAAAAAAAGAAAAGAAAAGAAAAGTATAATGATCTCATCGTTACAAAATGTCAAATAAATATTTTAAATATAAACAATCATAAACTAATAAACTCTCTTTGCAGGTGGAACTGGTTTACATTCATTTTCATCCAAAGTTGTTGCAATAACATCTCTGTAATCCAATTTAACTTCATCACCCAGGTTAGTTTGATAAGATAAAGTATGCTTTCTCCAATTAACATCATCACGATCAGGGAAATCATCTCTTGCATGAGCACCTCTTGATTCAGTTCTTGCAGCTGCAGATTTTGCAGTTTGTGTTGCACAAGTAAGTAAATTTTGTAATTCTAAAGTTTCAACTAAATCAGAATTCCAAATCATTGATCTATCAGTTGTTTTAACATTTGCAAATGATTTATCAACTTCACTGATATGTTCAACACATTTATCTAAAGTATCTTGAGTTCTAAAAACTGCACAACCTTTTTGCATTGTTTCTTGCATATCAGCTCTAATTTCAGCAGTTGATTTAGAACCTTTAGCATTTCTTAAATTATCTAAATTAACAACAGATTCAATACCAATATCTTTTGAAGATTGTTTATGAGGAGTACCTGGAGTTAAAGAATCTCTAATTGTATGAGAAACAGCTCTACCAAAAACAACCAAATCTAAAAGAGAATTTGCACCTAATCTATTAGCTCCATGAACAGATGCACAAGCAACTTCACCACATGCTAATAAACCTGGTACAACTTCATCTTTACCATCTTTACCCTTTCTAACAACTTCACCATTCCATTTTGTTGGAATACCTCCCATATTATAATGAACTGTTGGTAAAATTGGAATTGGTTCTTTTGTAACATCAACACCTGCAAAAATTTGAGCAGTTTCAGAAATACCTGGTAATCTTTCTCTTAAAACAGATGAAGGAATATGAGATAATTGTAAATACATATGATCTTTCTTTGGTCCAACACCTCTACCTTCATTAATTTCCATTGTAATAGCACGAGAAACAACATCTCTACTTGCTAAATCTTTTGCAGAAGGTGCATAACGTTCCATAAAACGTTCACCTTCTGAATTAACTAAAAATCCACCTTCACCACGAGCACCTTCAGTAATTAAACAACCAGATCCATAAATACCAGATGGATGGAATTGAACAAATTCCAAATCTTCTAATGGTAAACCAGCACGAGCTGCCATTGCATAACCATCACCAGTACAAGTATGAGCAGAAGTACAAGAGAAATAAGCTCTTCCATATCCACCAGTTGCCAAAACAGTACGATGAGCTTTAAATCTATGTAATGTACCATCTTCTTGATTATATGCCATAATACCAACACATTCACCATCTTGCATTAATAAATCCATTGCAAAAAATTCAATAAAGAAATGAGTATCATGTCTTAAAGATTGACCATACAATGAATGTAATAATGCATGACCAGTTCTATCAGCAACTGCACAAGTTCTATAAGCTTGACCACCTTTACCATATTCTTTTGATTGACCTCCAAAAGCTCTTTGATAAATACGACCTTCTTCATTTCTTGAAAATGGAACACCATATTTTTCCAATTCATAAATAGATTGTGGAGCTTCTTTTGTCATATAATGAATAGCATCTTGATCTCCTAACCAATCAGAACCTTTGACGGTATCATACATATGCCAGTGCCAATCATCTTTATGCATATTTCCTAAAGCGGCATTAATACCACCTTGAGCAGCAACTGTATGAGATCTAGTTGGAAATAACTTTGAAACACATGCGGTTTTATAACCAGCTTCGGCTAATCCAAAAGCTGCTCTTAAACCAGCACCACCGGCTCCAACAACAACACAATCATATTCATGATCAATGATATGATAATCTTGGGCCATATATTTGGCAGAGTTAAATCCACTACCTTTAATATTGTTACCAATGGTTTGATATTGAGTAAGCGATTGTGAGAAGTGTCTGGAAGATCCAGCAGATCTCTTCAAAGCTTTATTATACACCTGTTTAATTGAAAGCATTTTGAGTTAAAGAGTATCAATAAAAAAAAAGGGTAACAAATTTTAACAAATAAAATGCCCGCTAATTCGTTGCCAAAAATTGGAGTAAAAAAAATTGGAGTAAAAAAATTTTCAAAATATAATTTGCGCTACCAATGAGGAGAGAACTAGATTAACTAAATTGAATTGAATTTGAGGAGAATAATGACTGGGTATTAATCGTTTAAAGACAAGGAGTAAATCAGCCAATAAGCATGCAAGATTAATAAGCAGAGTTTTGGCGCGACCCATATTTTGTGCGATCTGATTGGTTGAAAAGTTGCACCTCGGTACGAACAAACGTACAAACAAATGATCGAACAAAAGAGTAAGTGAGCGAGTGATCGAGTGATCGAATGATCAAGGAGAGAGTAGATAGAAATTAGAAATGTGTATATTGTAGCAGATAGCCATACTTAATAGCCAACTAGATCTATTATGAACGTCGTATTAATGTGGGGTGGATCGTTCGCGATCTTGAACCCGGAAATTTAAAACCGTTCAATATCAACCCGGAGTTTTATAGACAACCCGGAGATTGACTAACAAAGCAAATACTGCAAATTTGTAGGAAAGAGGTGAATAGACCAAACAAATTGTATATTATGAGTGCTTTGGTACTTTGAAACTCAATCCTTTAGCTCCGGGATTTACGAAGTCCGAATTTTTCTCTTACTCCGGATTACGAGTGATCTACGAGTAGCACTCAGTGTAGATTTCATCTGTGTCACTACTTGACCTCTCAGCCGCGTGCCCTGTACCTGTCACCCATCCACTAGACTCTCTGCTCCAGTCTCACTACATTAGTCTCTGCTCGTATTATTCTCCCCCTACTCAGTCTCTGCTGTAACTCAGTCTCCAACTTACTCTCCACGCTTCCTCTCACTCTCCACTCACTCTCCACTCACTCTCCACTCACTCCTCCACTCACTCTCCACTCACTCTCCACTCACTCTCCACTCTTCCTCTCCTCTTCTACAATAGATAACCTCTTATATGCATTAATCTAGTATACAATGTAATCACTTACCATCAAACCGAACAGTACCCACCATCGACTCTCAAATCAGAACCAGTGGTATAAGTAGAAGCATCGGATGCAAAGTACAAGTAAGCACCACATAATTCTCTTGGTAACCCTTCTCTCCCCTTTGGAGTCAATGCATGCCATTTGTTCTTTGTGTCCTTTGGAACAAAATCGGATAATTCAGTTGCAATATAACCTGGAGAAATAGTGTTAACTCTGGCAAATGCAGCCCATTCAACAGCCAAAGATTTACCCAAATGTAAAACTCCAGCCTTTGCAACGTTATATGCAGCTTGTAATTGTGGAACGTTAACAATATGAGCAGACATAGAAGCAGTCATCACAAGGGATCCATGACCTTGTTCTCTAAAGATTCTACCAACATTCTTAGCACAATAATAAACACCATTCAAATCAACATTCATAACATTATGCCAGTCAAAATCACTTTCAACATCAATCATTGGACCAGAAGTCCATGCAATTCCGGCATTAGCAACGAAAACATCGATATGTTCGAATTCTTTATGAATGGCTTCAATAACTTCTTTAACTTGTTCAGCTTTTCTAACATCACAATCATAATAAACAATCTTTGATTTTGGGAAACTTTCTCTTAATTTATTAACGGCAACATCATTTGGTGCATAATCAATGATTGCTAATTTTGGACATCCAGCTTGTAAATAAGCTTCTGAAATTGCATAACCAATACCTCTGGCACCACCAGTAACAACGGCAGCCTTACCTTGTAAACCAAACAATTCCATAATATTTGGAGACAAGCTAGGGTATTGTGCTGGAAGTACACCGATATCGGTGTTACAAATAGATTCGAGAGGAGCAGCGGTGTTATCAACGGTCATTATAAAAAAGTGATGGGAAAACAAAGAATAAGAAGAATAAAAAAAAAATACACGACCAACACGACACTATTTATACTTTAACCCTGAAAAGGGGTTAACTAAGCATCCCCCCACAATTCATATTTCAAACGTTACAATAAATCTCTTCGGAGATACCCCATCACTTTGAAATTTAATTATTAACTGTGTCACAAAAGAAACGAACTTAATTTTTCCGATCTGTGTGACATTTATTTCTTTTTTTGTGTATGCGATCTATTCAATAATTTTAAAATCGTATTCCCCCGAACATTATAAAAATCGATTAAAGTATAGTAACTTGCGCAGTGCAGTTTCTCCGTTTGCCATGGTGTTTTCCCCAGATGTGAAAGCCGCAAAAAGGAGGTGAAAATTTCTTCAAAGAATCTCGCTGTTTCTCTCGCAAGTTCCGGCTAATTCCTCAAAACTAGTTCGGAATAATACACAATTTTTGGTAAAATCTGGAGGTGTCATTCAAGTCGTTCAACTGACTTTGAGTCACATTTTTGGTCCCAATCCATGAGTTCAAGCGAAAGTCCAAAAACTTGTAGCTCTATTGTGCATGTGATTTCTTTATGGACGGTGTTTGTTCAGTATATAAAGTATTCACTAATTACGGTACCTAACGTAGTCCTCCTTGCCTTATAATAGATCTCACCAATTTATTGATTAACATATGGGCGTGTGGTCTAGTGGTATGATTCTCGCTTTGGGTGAAGAATCATTATTGATTCGTAACTAAATATGCGAGAGGCCCTGGGTTCAATTCCCAGCTCGCCCCATATTTCTTTTTTGTACTACAATACTGAATAATTGAATTCTACCGAAAGTCAAGACGCATAACCTCCTTTGAATTCTTGCTCCAAACCTTGTTCCCTTTTGTGTTGTCTTACCAGAGTTATTCCGAATGCACTATGACGGTTTACAAAAGGCCATTTCATTCCGTTTTAACCCGATAAACTCCAATTGAGACGAGAGATTGTACAGTCTTTCCGTGCAGTTGAATCACAACAAGAAAACCACGAGAAAACCACAAGGGCGATAGCGAGTTGTAAAATATCGTGGAAACCAGAGCGATAAAACAACGAGTGATAAAACTACAACGAGCGATAAAACCACAACGAGCGATAGCGAGTAGTGGGATAGCATATAAACTTCAACGTAGATACCGTACCGCTCGTTGTGAAAATAACGTAGAGCTACAACGACTGTGTGTTGCAATAACGTAGAGCTACAACGACTGTGTGTTGAAATAACGTAGAGCTACAACGACTGTTTGTTGAAATAACGTAGAGCTACAATGAGTGGTACACAATTCGCTATCGCTCGTTGTGTCGTTGTGTCGTTCGTCATGCTTACATAATCACCCTTACATAATCACCATCTTTTATCAACAACTTATCAACAAGTAATACCTCACCAAGATGAACCCCCACGACGACGACCTCACCGCCTCACACTGGGATGATGTGCTTTCACCACCCAGTGGCTCAGACATATTCTCCAACTTGAACCTGTCTGTGATTGCCCCCTCAAATGAATTCAATCAACTCGATCCATTTGGAAGGCAACAAGACGAAGAAGAAGATGACGAAGAAGAAGATGAAGAACAAGAAAATCACGAAAATCATGTTACTCATAACATCAATTATCAAAATGAACAACTCAATGATTTGAAAAAAGAGGAATTTAAAGAACATAAACATCAATTACTTTCTGAATTAACCAATCAAGTTGAAGATGAATCAAGTATATTAAGTCAATCAATAGTATCACCAAAAAAAGTTGAACCATCAGAATCACTTTTTAACGTTACTGATTCACCAATAAAACCCCCACAATCCCCCAAATCTCCAATCTCAAAAAATCAGTATAGATCAAATCCAAGACTGAGAAAGTACACATCAAAAACGATTTTAAAACATATTGATCAAACCAAATCAACAGATCCACTTTCATCGAGGTTTGTAGATTCGAATGATACTACACTGGTCAAATCATCCAAAGCAGAATTACTTGTACAAGAATCAGATGCTCCATTATATGATATTCAATCAGAAGCCAACCAATCAGATCAAGTCAAACAATCAAATAAGAACCAATTAAAACAAAGTAATCAAGTTCAACCTAGAACTAAAATTCCTCATACAAAATTGGAAATCAGTGTTGGAGATCCAATTAAAGTTGGTGATATAACAAATGCTTATATTGTTTATAGTATAAAGACAAAAACAATTGGAACTTCATCTGAATTTCCTGCAGAAGAAGTGATTGTTTCAAGAAGATATAAAGATTTTAGATGGATTTATAATCAATTACAACATAATCATCCAGGTAGAATCATACCTCCTCCACCTACAAAACAAACATATATTGGTAGATTTAATGAAAATTTTATTGAAAATAGACGTTTATCATTAGAAAAAATGTTGGTTAAAATTTCAAATATTGGAATTTTAAGTAATGATGGAGATTTTATAATGTTTTTAACAAGTGAAGATTTTTCAACAGATTCAAAGGAAAGAGAAAGAATTGGAGGAGTTTTTCAAGATGATCTGATTGATGCTTCAACAATCTTACCCGGATCTGAAGTTGCTTCAGCTTCAACATTTATGTCACTCTTCTCTATACAAACTAAGATTAATGAACCAGATGATTATTTTACTCAAAAAAAACAATATATTGATGAAGTTGAAAATAATTTACGTCAATTTTATAAATCAATTGAACTAATTGCAACTCAAAGAATTGAATTAATTGGAATTTTAGATGAAATTTCAATTACTATAGAAGAATTAAGTTCATTAGAAATTTCAAATATTACAAGTGAATTACTTATTGCATTTAGTGAAATTCAATTAAAATTAAAAGAAAATTTGGATCGTATTAATACTCAAGATCAATTAACTTTAGGTTTTACAATTGAAGAATATTTAAGAATTATTGGATCTATAAATCATGTATTTGATACAAGATTAAAAATTTATCAACAATTTTATAATTTTAAATTAGAATTGAATAAAAAGCAACAACAATTTGATAAATTATCAAAGAAATTATCAGGTACTTCACAAGATAAATTAAGTGGTTTGGAATTTGAAATTGGAAAATTAAAGCAAAAAGTTGAACAATTTGAGACACTGTTTAAGGGAATTTCAAAAACTATTAAGGAAGAAATTGCAAATTTTGAATTTGAAAAAATTGAAGATTTTAGAAATAGTGTTGAGATTTTTATTGAAAGTTCGATAGAATCTCAGAAGGAAGCGATTGAGTTGTATGAGACTTTTTATGAGAGACAGAATTTGGCGAGTGTATGAGAGAGAACGAGAGTTGGAGCGAAGCGACAACTCGAGCAGCGAAAATTCGAGTAGAGAGTGTATAGCCAGAATATATCGAGAATTAAATGATATCTAAATTAACAAGCGTAGATATACGACTCCATGTGTAGAAATAGCATCACAAATATACTCTAAGTTTGAATTTCCACAAAATAGCGATTGAGTAGTGACAATTTCTAGAAATTCAGCGAAAGCGAGAAAAATCAGCATAAAGAGTAGAGCGAGATAATACAGAATTAAAGACACAAACACTTGCTTATGGAGCTCATATAAAGCCTGATAATATTATCACACTATTCCAACACCACTCCCAAACCATTCTTTCACGACTCCCTCACTACTCTCTCATGACTCACCACTCTCTCATGACTCTCACCACTCTCTCATGACTCTCACCACTCTCTCATGACTCTCACCACTCTCTCATGACACCACTTACTCACCACTCACCACTCTCTACTCTCACAACCTCACTCTACTCTCACCACCCACTCACGGGTATATGTTGTGACTCACTAACTAAATCTAAAAGATTTGAGAAATTTGCACCCATTCACAATAAAGAAAATCAAATAATTTTGCAGCCTTTAAAATAATCATTCTACTTTTACTTATAATTTCATATCAATTAACGAGATTAAATTATGGCACCGCATCTTCCCTTTAATAGCCTAATTGAAGAAATGACAGACAATCTGAGGAATATTTGCACTGGTGGAGAAAACTATGAAACCAAGTTACTGAGAAAATGCATTTGTTATACAAATGATCATAAAGCATCTACAGTTTTCATATGGGTCAATGAGCCATTGCGGATGTTGAATAGAATGGTATTAGAACACAACGTGTAGTATTGCTATTGAATGGGTGCAAAAGGGGTAATTATTCTTGAAAAAAAATTAAAAGCACATTAATAGATAAGAAGTGAACCAGGGCACTGTACGGTGGCTTGTACGGTGGCTTTATATGGTCGTGGTTACGAATATCAATGTCTTTTTCAGTCGCAGTGTAGTGCCATGTTAGGGAGAAAATTTTCGCGGCTTAGTGAAAGTTACCGGAAGACCTGCCCGGAAGATGAAAAAAAACTAGTTTGGCTCGCGGTAACCTCATGCTAACCACTATCTAAGCACCTACAGACATCTGGTCATGGGATCACTAGACCCTAATACAGGTAGTAGCACGCTCCATACTACCCATACCCTCTTCTCCTGTTCATTTCGACCTCTTGAAACTCTTTCCTCTTTCATTATGACTCAACCGCATGAGTCAATCCATAGTTTTTTTTTTTTGCGGTAACAAAGTGGATCAGATTCAGCAGATCGGCAATATATAAATACAATTATCCATTGATCTAACAAATATACACCACACAATTCAATGGAAATTATACTATTGGTAAAGCAGAATCATGAATGCATTGAACCCTTTAAAACTATCGATCTTATCAATTCCGAGAGATAAGTATTGGATATTTACAAGCTCAGTATTACAATTATTATATAATGAAACACTTACAAGAGAAACTGATCAAGAAGAAGAAGAAGATTCAGATGATGAAGATTCAGATGATGAAGAAGAGAGTCCAATCACAACACCAACGTTGAATAAACGATTTTCAACCAGTTCTGTTGGATCAACCACAGCTCGACCAAGTGTTGATAATTCAAGTAAAATAAAAGGTATAGATGTATCAGATTCAGAAGAATCAACAGATGAATCACAAGATTTCGAATCAATAGATGAATATTCCTTTTTCCATATTGCCTTTACTCCAAATGAATGTACTGTGATTTGTTCTTCACTGTTAATGACCCAAATATTCACTAAACCAATCGAAATATGTAATCAACTACAATATAATGACGTCAAATTACTCGATAAAAGCTTTATTAGTTTACAAGTCGATAATGATGGTAGTTTTGATAGTAGTTTACGTATTTTGGGACTTACAAAACCATTATCAGAAAATGATATTCCATTATTTTTCCTTCTGTCACATTTTAATGATATTGTTTTAATTCCATATGATTTAAAAGATAGAGTGATTAAAATTTTGGAAGAATCAGATTCAAATGAAATCGAAGTTAGTCAAAATTTAGCCAAAACTGCTTTTAAATTATTTAAAAATGCTGGTGTAAAACCGGTTATTAATAGCAAAATAAAATTATTACTTACAGGTGCACGTCCAGGACAAGTTCGAAATTCAATTTTAAAAACTGCAAAAATCTTATCATGTGGAGATATTCCACAATATTTTGCAATAACAAGAACTTCAATCAATGAAGTTTCTTTAATATTACCCAAATCTGCAAAGCAAAGATCTTTAATGGGATTTACTTCAAAAGATATCATTGGATCAACTCAAGATACAATCATACCAATAACAATTGATTTCCAGAAATTACCTCTTGATTGTACTGGTATTGTAGCTGGTGTTGCAAGCAAATTGTTCAATGGGATCAAGCACATGTCAGATCATAATGAAGGATTATATGAGATGAACTACCTTTCAATGGCTCGTGCAGGGGTCATCATGATTCCGCGTGAGAATATCAAATGCATTTCAAGGATATTGAATAGTGAGAGTTAAGTTGAAGAGTTTATAGTCTTGAAAGTAACAGAGTTGTTCAGATCCTCGGGTCAAAGTTACAGGTTGTCATGAAATGACATTTCGGTAGCGTATTCGATTCAGCTGATCAGGATCAGAGGAATCGCTGCGTCAGTATATAATTATGTATTTATCCACAGAATATTCTAAATTTTCAGTAGTTCCTCAGTAGTTCCTCAGTGGTCTTGTCAGTAGTCCACTAGATATTAAAAATCCCAGTATTACTTCATCTTCTCTAATACCCCAGTCAGGACCAACTTTTCCTTAGCAAACTGGATAACCACACCAACGAGAAGCAACGAGATGGCAACCTGGAAAAAAGACTTGAAAAAGCACATACTTACATTAAAAAGAATATTTTATGAAAAATTATAATTTTTAAATATTCAAACGGCGCTACCAAACACATACACTTACAAATTATTCTACATTTTTTGATCAAACATATCTATTAAATTTTCTTACCCTTCTTTTTGGACTTATTAGTGGTGCTCCAACCATCTTCATCGACAACTGGAACCTTGTCTGCAGATGAAATGATTGCAGATGACCATTCAATATCACTACTTCTACCAATTGTTTGGTCAACTTTTTGTCTTCTCTTTAAAAATTCAGTAGAAAATCTTCTACCATCCATAGTAGCTGAAGAACTATAAATTGTTTCTGAAATTAATTGTGAAGAATCACTACTTGAAGCTGGTAATGTAATGAACATTTCCAAAAGATCATCTCTTGAAACTGTTGGATATAAATTAGTCATATTTGATCTTGCCCAAATTAAAAATTCTTCTCTAATACCAGTTGAATTAACACCAGAATTAATTGGTTTTGTTGCTGATACAGAACGTAATAAAGTTGGATTAGTTTGTTTGATTGCATTGACTGGTTGAGGTTGTTTCTTAACAACAACAGGTTTTTTAGCAACGGTTGTCCAATATCCATCATCTTTTGAAGTAGAATTGGCCAATGTACTTGCAAATGAATTATAACCAGCAATTGGAGCAGAAACTCCAGTATTAATTGTAGTTGAATTAGAAGCAGCAGTAGTGGCAGCAGCTTTAGCAGCCTTTGCCTTAATAGCAGCAGCTTCTGCTTCTTCTTTTTGAATCTCAGCCAATGTTTTTTGAGCAACTGGTTTATTAACAGTGGCCCAAGTTTTTGGAAGAGAAATTGGAGCTTTAGAAGTTGCAATAGATGCAGCAACAACTGCAGCTTTTTGTTCTTGAATTTGTTGTTCTAATCTGATTTTATTTTGAATTTGTTTTTGCTTTTCAATTCTTTCAGCTTCTAATGCTTGAATTTCTTTTAAAGTTAATGATGGTTTAATATCAGAAGTTGAAGTATTTAATTTGGCCCATGGTGCCAATTCTTGTTGTGATGGTACCGATGGTTTTAAAGTTTCAATAATTGGAGATTGAGTTGAATCTTCAATATTTTCAACTTCATCAATTTTTTGAACTTGAGAAATATCTTGTAAATTTTCATTTGATTCTTCAATTTCTTTTTCAATTTGTTGTTCTTCACCATCACTTAAAATATCAGTAACAACAGAAGTATGAAGTTCATCTAAAATCCGATCATCATTTAATTTTAAATCATTATTAATTATAGGAGCAATTAATGGAGTTCCAACAGAAGTTGCTAAAGGAGTTCCAGAATTGATTTTATTAGAAGGAACAAAAGGAGAATTAACTCTTGACAGAGATTGCATTCCACCAGGTAACCAAGGAGAAATTGGAGTTGGTTGATTAATTTGAGTTGATAAAACAGGATTTACATTTACAGGAGTACCTGGACCACTTGGAATTGTAACAGAATTATCTAAACCCCATCCACCATTTGTACCAGATAATACAGGTTGAGTTTGAAGTGGTAAATGAGAATGCAGTTGTTGAAATTGAGGTTGAAATTGTTGATAATTTGGATTAATAAATTGTTGTTGTTGAAGTGGATTTTGTAATTGAAGTGGAGCTTGAGATTGTAATTGTTGTTGTAATAATGAATATTGTAATGGGAATGTTGAAGATCCAGTTTGAAATTGTTGAGATGAATAAAATCCATTTGTATCTAAACTACTTGCCAGTGGAGTTAAAGGAGTTGAAGGAGAATAAGGATCATTAAAATCAAATAAATTAGTTAATCTTGTATTAACTCCAGTTAATCCATTAAAAAATTGATTTGTTGAATTAATAATTGGTAAAGGAATTTTAAATGGATGATTAAAACTTCCAACAGATGAACAAAATTCTTTTAAAGTTCGAAATGAAGTTTCTTCTTTACGTCTAATTCTTAATTCTAAATCAAGATATCCACCAGTCATCCATTCTTGCATTGAATCACCATTAAAAGGTCCTTGTTCAGTACCTAATGGATCAATATAATACCATTCGATTTTATCTGCAGATAAAAGTGAAGGAATTGGACCAGTTGATTGATTAAGTGGTACATTCATACCAGGAGGTGGTGAAATAATTGATCCAATATTATTTCCATTTGATGATTGTTCTTGATCAATTTTTAATGATTCAACTGATTTTAATACATCTTTATCAATTTCATCAGATTTTTCTTGCATTTCTAAATGTAAAATTTGAGTTGGATTTGATACTTTATACTTTTCTGACGCGTCAATTGGTAAATTAATATTTGGATTTAAAATTTGTTCTTTATTTTCATTCCAAACTTCAAAAACTTGATTCATCGTATAACGTTGACCTCCTTTATTTGGAGCAATGGTTGAAGTTGAATTGGTTGAAATTTCATCTTTAATATTGGTCATCTCGTTGAATTGAGATGTTTGTGTTTCGGGTTGATGCGAGGTGGTTTTACGGGTCCTTTGATACATTATTAGTAATTTTAAAATCGATGTTTCTAAAGAAGTTGTTCTCTATAATTAGTCAAGATCTATAGTAAATATATTATATATATTAAATGATTTGAATTTGACAATGAAAAGAAGAGATGAAGATTTTTTAAGAAAACTTTTTTCAAAATGTTTGGGGGTTTTTTTCGCTCGAAAAATTTTCAGGTTACAAAGGGAGTTATAGTTCAAGTGATGAGTAATTAGTAGAGAGATTGACAATGAAAGAGAATGTGATGAGTAGTTAGAGAAGGTGATGAGGCAAGGTGATGAGTAGTGAGAGAATGGAAAGAAGTTGATGAATATGGAAGGGGATAATGGACTGAGTAGAGAGAAGAAAGACGTTGAAACGAGCAGTTGAGTTCATGATTCGAGTATCAATCTGTGCCCTCAATTGATGTAACACAATTAGTTGAAGCATCAGATGTCGGTGTGTATGACAGAAGCCTTGGCCAATGTCTCTGAACATTCAATTTGCCTGATTAAACAGTGTTCAAACTACTTGATTGCTATTGAACATTTTGAATCTGATCCTTTGATCTTTACCTCAATAGCTTTTATTATCAGTAAGGTTTATAAACGGAAAAAACCGTATTAACCTTATATTCCTCTTCCTCTTCCTCCTCCTCTTCACGTTCACATCTTCATCTCATCTTTACATTCACGACATCTTTATCTTCGTCTCATCTTTAATCCAATTGCTTCACTATACTCTTGTCTAATTGTCCCTTACTCTCTTCTAATCATACTCTGCTCTCATGACACGCCTTTCATGACAAGCCTCTCATGACACGCCTCTCATCACAGTCCTCTCATCACTCTCCCCTCATTACTCTCCTCTCATCCCACTCCTCTATCACACTCCTCTATCACACTCCTCTATCACACTCCTCTATCACACTCCTCTATCACACTCCTCTATCACACGCTCCTCACTCCAGAATCTTACAATCATTCATTTACATCAGACGTATATTAATTTAAATACCAACCTTCTTTTCCATTTCGGTGTGAAAGTCCTTAACTTGAGATCCACTTTCAAAACCACCCTTATACACATCTTCCCAATCGATCGAGGTGTCCTTGTTCATCAAAATATCTCTATGCATGCTGTCGGACCCGCCCAACACACTTGGCTTGAAATCGGTCGATTCAACAATGTCCAATTCCATACTTCTCTTGATAGGTTCACCCGCACCAAAAATCCGTCTATATGTTTCCATTCTAGTATCATGTTGAGTTTGTTCCCAATTGGAAATTCTCAGTTCCAATGGATGACGATTGTTAATCTTTGATGCCAAATTTAATGGACCTTCTTGTGCTTTCAAGATATCTTGTAAACCAGGAGCATGTTCGGCAATTTCCCCATATTTGGTCGAACTTATACTCGACAATTGCTTGTTTTCTGGTACTATTCTAAGCGACTACTCTTTGTTAGTACTCAACAAACTATATGAATCTAATTAAACTTACCATTTGTTATCTTGATTATGATTTACGTTGATTCTATATTGATTTTTTTTTGCCACTTATAAATATATAATTGTGTACATACACGACCTTATATCAAAATTTATCTAAAATCTACTATTTAAGAAAATTAGGGACAAACTTCCAAGTTTCAGGATGTAAAACTTTATTAAAGCATAAAGTTCCAAATACTAAAATCGCAAAACCTGTGAATTGTAAGAAATGGAATTGTTCCCATCCCATAATAATTGCAAAAAGCCAAACCAATAAGGTTCTACAAGTATCAACAGTTGATCTTGAAGTTGCAGATAATCTTGAAGTTAAAGAAATTCCAAAATAATTGAATGAAGCAATTGAAATCATAATACAAATCGAACTAAGCCAGATTTCACGAGCATAAAACATTTGTCTAAAAGATTCATTCAAATTAAAAGGAGATTCCAAGAATTGATCTGCAGGTTGTAAATATCCAATAATTGAATTAAGAAGTATCATAACAATTATTAAGATACTAAATCCATAAAATCCTTCACAATAAACCAATTTCATTGGAATAATATTTTTTTTTGTCATAATTTGTTCTTCAATTACAAATTGGAAAGCTTGTAAAAATTCGGCAAAAACAATTAAACTAATACCAAATAAAACCAAAGTTGCAGATTCTTTTTCAGATTCAGTTTCTGCTACTGGATTTTGAGATCCACTAAGACCAACTACTGCAACACCCAATGTAACAAAGAATAATGAAACCCATTCTAATTTGGAGACTCTTCTCTTCAAAAAGAGAACTGATAAAACGGCTACAAATAAAACAATTGAACCTCTTGTCATTTGATAAATCGAAACTGGAGTATAAACCAATCCGATATTTAAAAGTGTAGTACCACATAAATCACAAATAGCAGGAATAGCTAATTTAACATTTTCAAAAATACCTAAACTTGTTGGATCTTCAACTTCTTCATCTTCATTTGTGATTGGTAAATATTCATCACTTGTCTTTTTGTTGAAAAGACCACTTTTATAAATCAATGAAAATACAAAAATAACACATAATTCTCCTACAAACATCTGTAAAGTTTGAAGGGCAGGTTGTTCAAAGTT
The DNA here is from genome assembly GCA_030582715.1 of Kodamaea sp. yHQL449. Classification (NCBI taxonomy): domain Eukaryota; kingdom Fungi; phylum Ascomycota; class Pichiomycetes; order Serinales; family Debaryomycetaceae; genus Kodamaea; species Kodamaea sp. yHQL449. The sequence continues at coordinate 715,445 of JAJMGT010000001.1, read as the reverse complement.
ATGATGTTTGGTCACATCTGGGTCCGAACAATTACGAACACATTGATTGTCTTGATATTTAGTAAAGAGCGAGTTGGTGGCACCAGTAATTAATGTTCCAAGAACCAATACTACTAAACTGGAACTCATAGTTTTGATAACGAAGGAATAATCAAAAGGATGTAAAGATTAAATTTTGCGAGAAATTCCGGTTTATATATATGAATCCCGTTTGGTTAGATGGCTCAGCTTTATTTATTTGTGGTGTTTTAACCGTGTGTGCAGCAACACAAAATCTCAATTTATTGGTCAAATTTAAGATTGATTGTCACTAATCAATACTCGGAGTAAATATGAGTCTTTTATACGTAAATATCAGTATGCGTCTGGTAGCGCACACTGTTTCAAATTTTGCAATAAATACCCCATACGTTAGATCTTGTGTTCTCTGTTCAAGATGGTTACGTTAATCTATCTAGGTTGGAATTAAAAATTATGTTCAATTCATATTCTTGAAATTGTATTTTCGCTTTGAATGATCTACCGTTGACGTTTCATCTTTAAAACATCTATATACCCTAATTCTCAGTAACTGTTATAAGCAGCAATCACACTTCCCTGTAACTCTTGCGGTGCTAATTTGACCTTTAATCAAAAGATCATTGGCTGAAAATGATAGAATCAATGGGAAAACCTAGCATTTATGCACTTACATATACCCAGTGTAGCCTATTGCTTTGCAGCCACTTGAAATGATTGTTTTTATGTTCCTTTAATAAATTCATTGACTAATTTATTTTAATTTTTAGGTTACTCCAGATAAGTAAAAGATTGAACTCGTATCGATCGAATATTTCGATCTAATCGATAAGAACTTGTATCACTTTTTTAGTTTGTATGCTTATCGTGCCTTCCCTTTTAGGAAGTTTTTCGCGTCGAGAAATTGAGCCGCATGATGGTCATCTCAAGGAAACTGGGGTTGAGCATTAATGTGTGAGATTAGCAAATATTTAGTTAGCAAAGTATAGTTTATATGAGTACTAATCAGTAGCGACAAGCATCAGCTATCTAATGATACCACTAATGTACATTCGCTTTTTTTCAATTGGTGTCTGATCTCAAAAGTATGACAATGTTTTACTCTTGATGATACAAATGTTAGCCTAACTCTGAATTCACATTATTTTTTCTTCCTGAAAAGACACCATATACAAATTCAATATATAAAGAACCTTATCCGCCATTGTTGACCCCCATATCTTATGTCTAATACCTATTATTTGGGCACTTAAAACAGCATTACCATACAAATTGAATAGACGCAAGTTGGCTGAAAAATGACTAAGCAAACACATACAAAAATTAGAATACTTATGTAATCATGAAAAAATTATTAATATTTACCCGGATTTAAAAATTTTTTCAATGGCCATCGTACTTTTTTCAAGCACTTTAAAATCGTTTTATACCTTACTTTTCTTTTATTCAAAGGTGTATTCACTTATTTAATATACTTTAATAACTCGAAATAATAAAAATGGCTTTCGGTGCTCCAAGAGGTAGAGGCGGATTCGGCGGTGACAGAGGTGGCCGTGGTGGTTCCAGAGGTGGTTTCGGTGGCCGTGGTGGTGCCAGAGGTGGTTCCAGAGGTGGTTTCGGCGGTGACAGAGGTGGCCGTGGTGGTGCCAGAGGCGGTTTCGGTGGCCGTGGTGGTGCTAGAGGTGGTGCCAGAGGCGGTGCTAGAGGTGGCCGTGGTGGTGCTAGAGGTGGTGCCAGAGGTGGTGCCAAGGTTGTCATTGAACCACATAGACATGCTGGTGTTTTCATCGCCAGAGGTAAGGAAGATTTATTGGTTACCAGAAACGCTGCTCCAGGTGAATCTGTTTACGGTGAAAAGAGAATTTCTATCGAAGAACCAGCTAAGGAAGAAGGTGCTGCTCCAACCAAGATTGAATACAGAGTCTGGAATCCTTTCAGATCCAAGTTGGCTGCTGGTATTATGGGTGGTATTGATGAATTGGGTATTTCTCCAGGTAAGAAGGTTTTGTACTTAGGTGCTGCCTCCGGTACTTCTGTTTCTCACGTTTCCGATGTTGTTGGACCAGAAGGTGTTGTTTATGCCGTTGAATTCTCTCACAGACCAGGTAGAGAATTGATTGGTATGGCCAAGAAGAGACCAAATGTGATCCCAATTATTGACGATGCTCGTCATCCACAAAAATACAGAATGTTGATTGGTATGGTTGATGCTGTTTTCGCCGATGTTGCCCAACCAGATCAAGCTCGTATTATCGCATTGAACTCACACTTGTTCTTAAAGGACCAAGGTACCGTTGTTATTTCTATCAAGGCCAACTGTATTGATTCTACCGTCGATGCTGAAACCGTCTTTGCTAGAGAAGTCCAAAAGTTGAGAGAAGAAAGAATCAAGCCTTTGGAACAATTGACCTTGGAACCTTATGAAAGAGACCATTGTATTGTCGTTGGTCGTTACATGAGAAGTGGCTTAAAGAAGTAAACTTTTCAATAATTTTCTTTCGATTTTAATTTGTAATCTTGATGCATTTAAACAGTTAATTTTTGAAGGCTTTCTTAGTGTATAATATAATAAAAACGGTAACTATACGAAAGTAGAATATTCATTACAAATTTCTTTTTTATTCTCAGCTTATCTTAGTATTTTTATTGCTCGTTAAGGAGTTGCAAGGAACTTGCTGATCTAATACAATGAATAAGAATAGTAGCTCATTTTAGTACAGGCGGACATACCTCCCCATTGGGGATCATTACCGACACAGAGGTGGTATTAAACCGTATCTTTAATCACGTCAAGAAAACTCCGATATAGTGTAACGGCTAGCACGGTTCGCTTTCACCGAGCAGACCGGGGTTCGACTCCCCGTATCGGAATCTTCTTTTTTGCTCCCCTCTTTTTTAAGTCTGATCTTTGAGGAACGTTTTGAAGATCAAAACGTTCCGATCTGCACATTCTCAACTGTAATTTAAAAGAAGAAGTTTTAGACCGAGGTGAACAAACTATTATTAAATTGAAACATGCTTTTGAAAGAGATTTAAGCATACTATCTCTGTGGTGACTAAGATGTGGTTAGGATAAATAGTCTGCTAAATTTTTGCCGGTAAGCATACTGATTGCAAATTTCTTTTTTCTTTTCTTTTTTTCACCTTAATGGTCTTGATAAGAAACTATTTACTGATCTTAGCCATAGTTATTTCACATGTAGATCTATATATATAAGTGTTGTCTCCTCTTTACTTTTTTTTTTTACTTCAACCTCATTAACAATGAATAATTTAGCTTGTTGGTTGGAACGATTACCTCCTGAAATCTTAACCGAGGTCTTTAAACACTGTTCACCCAAAGAGGTGGATGTACTAATCGATGATCCGTTGTTTGGTCCATTTGCTTTTGCACGGAAGTTCGAATGCATCGAAGTCTCACATCAAGTTAATAACTGGATAGAGGCTTCTGATGATAAGACCGTTATTGATGATAGAATCTTTCCAACGGTCATGAAACGATACAGAGGAATAATACGTCCCAAAACTCTTAGATTTCTGGATGAAGTATGGAAGAATCCAGAATATGAGATGATATTACCTCAGATTGAAAACCTCGAGTATTTAGGAATAAGACCAGTTGCCGGTCACCCGATCTGTTCTAGAATACATACAACCCATATAGGAACTTATTCAGAAGAAGCTACTTGTGAAATATCATCACCATCTTTGAAATGTTTAAATCATAGAGGAAATTCTTTGGTCAAATATACAGAGAATCTTCAAGAGTTACATGTCGATGTTAGAGAACAAGATTTCAAAGATTTGAAACTCCCACAACGTTTGACCAAGTTTAGTATTCAATTACGTGAATATCAAGTAAAAATCATCGATTCGTTACCACTGACTTTAACCGAACTTGATATTTATTGTTCACAATTTAAGTTAGATGCTTTGAATTGTACACATCTCGTGAATTTAAAAAGTTTTACTTCGAATATGGCTGTTGATAAAGTCAAGTTGCCAGTCTCGATTCAAAACTTACACTTCTTACTTTCGAATTTCGATGATCGATTCAATTTGATTCAATACCCTAACTTGAAATTTCTTAAATTAGAAGATACTTGTATTCCAAATGATTTTGTATTTCCTGATACTTTGAAGCGTCTCGAACTTAATGGTGTAAGACATCAACATTATTCAGGAATAGCGAAGGTTCGTGTTTTAAAATTTAAATTCCCATCATTATTAGATCATCTAGAAATCACAAGGCAGGATCCAAACTTTCTTATTGAATCTCATTTACCACGGTATTTGAAAGTTTTGAGATTGAATGGGTGTCATCTGGCTCATCGCTATTTTGAAATAGATTCAAGAAATATTAATTACGTTGATTTCCCAGAAAATTTGCAAGAATTGGAAATCCTGAATCTGAAGTTAAAAACGTTGTGGCCTTCTAACTTGAAAAATTTGCAAAACCTTTCAAAATTAGACTTATCTAACAATTGTCTTTCTAAATTGGATGGGTTACCTAGATCAATTAAAACCATTGATGCTTCACATAATGAATTATCTTTTATCGACTCATCACTAACGAACTTGACAGTTTTGAAGCTAATTAACAACCAAATTAGAAGTGTCAATTTAAACGAATGTACTCACTTGAAAACACTTGATTTACACAGAAATAGGATTACCAACTTGAGTGCTTTACAATTTGCACCTTGTGGTCTTCAAACTTTGAATCTTTCAAGAAATGATATGTACATTTTGGATTCCAACTTACCTAAAACATTGATGGCTCTTGATTTAAGCAAGAATAGGCTAGAAATGCCGGGCTCTAGATTTTTTGAATGTATTCCAAACTTGACCGAATTGAACATCTCCGGAAACAAACTCTCAATAAAAGACTCGATTAATCTTCCTTGTGGTTTAAAGAAACTTAACTTAGTTGATTGTCAATTGGATACTTCACAGTTTTTGAAAATAAATCTTGGTCAACATTTAAATCATTTGTATCTTGATGAAAACAAGATCAGCTTGAAAACAATTAAAGAGCTGAGGGAATATGCAAATTTCAATCGATTCTTGAATAAAGGTATGGCACAGCATTGGGGCTTGTTGGTTGAGAGAATACATGATGATATCGCTCTTTTGGATGGATACTTTATTATTAAAGGTGTTGCCGAAGTGTATTCATTGGTTGTTAAGCATATGGATACCAGGGGAATAGAACGTGTGATAATAGTGATTTCAGATGATCATATCGAAATTCAAGTGGGGCAATCGAAAGAGATCATTCCTCTTCCTGTGAATCGTAAAAGATCAAGCACAATCAATTTTCCATCGCCAAAACTGATTAGGTGTGTTTAAAAATTATCTCTAAAAAATAAATAAAATTTTGTTTTACATAAAAAAAAAATGGCTGCGAAAAATTCTATTTTTAGATTTAAAAATATAAAAAAAAACGTATGAGCAAAAGTGAAAAATTTTTCAACGCTTGACTTGTTAGAGCCCTTATTGTTGCATTAGTAGGACATTTAATGGAAATACCATTTAATTTTATTTTGTACTATTACACAATGCAACCATACGACGCGATGATTTGCATCGTGTACAAAGTTGATAAAATATAATTACATATGCGCGATACATCTGAGGCGTGCGTGTGCTGTCAACCACTTTGTACAATAATATCTGAGCAGGCTTGTGGTATTAATTTTGTGTGCCTTAAAGTGGTTTTCACAAGATGGAATAGAAGCAAGGTCAAGAGCGATGGGTCGGGGCTGACGGGAAGTTAGACTCTTTTCAACTGCTGGGTCAAATATCAGGCATTCAGGTGCATTTGCGCATAAGGATCGTGATCTACATGAGTTTTTCGCATATAGAAGCCTTATATTATACATGAGTTATCCGCATCTAGAAGCCTTATATTACAAATAGTTGCAGTTGGTTACACGTTTTGTGGGATCAAGTAGGCCTAGATTCCAGCCATTTGATGAAACTGAGGCGAAGATAAATCCGTTTTCTTAGTAATCAAGCGGTCAAGTGGCTTCAATGTTGGGCTTGAAAATTTTCGTTGAGACACGTTCGTTGGTTCGATTATTGTAGTAAGTGAGTAGAAGTTCTGTGGTCATAGTTTAAGCATCTTTGAAGAGTACCTTGGGATTTATAAAATATCTCTGATCGTCACTTTCTGATCATGAGTCCATACTTGGGAATGATGAGGTATTTCCGAGTATCACTGTCTGATCATGAGTCCATACTTGGTAATAATGAGGTGTCTCCGAGCGTCGCTCTCAGATTGTGAGTCCATACTTGGGAACAATAAGGTGTCTCTAAGTGCTGCTCTCTGAACGTGTGTACATACAGAACTATGAGGTATCTCCGAGTATCGTCGTCTGAACGTGAGTCCATACTTTTGGGAATAGGTATCTCCAAGTGCTTCTCTCTGAGCGTGGGTCCATACTTTGAGAAATATGAGGTATTTCCGAGTATCCGTCTGATCGTGAGCCCATACTTGAAAAGAATGAGGTGTCCCGAGTGTCGTTCTCTGACCATCCATAGTTGGAGAATCATGAGTTGTCTTCTAGTGTGGCTCTCCGGCGTCCATACTTTGAGAACAATTAGGTATCTCCGAGTATCCGTTTAGGAATAGGTATCTTCCAGTGTCGCTCTCTGAAACTAAATCACATTCTTCATTTTACTACCGCTATTTAGTCTACTACTCCTAGGAAGTCTTGAACTATCGCATCTATCCAAAATTTTCGTAAAGTACAATGAGTAATCTTTTCAATGACTCAGATAATTTTGTAAAACGGTAATACGAGAAGTGAGGTACCAGGTCTTAAAGTGAAGCCAGTTGTTAAGACGGCTAACAAGTCTATTCCGTTTATACACGGCTAAAGAGTTTACTCTTCGTGTGTATGTCAGCCAATTGAACCTGTTGACAGTTTACTATGACTCATGTACGCTAGAAGTAGATGCAAACAGATGATGCACGAAGGGTATACTTTTGCTTGTTTCTGGGAGTAATTGCCTAGATTAGTAATTCACATTACCAATATATGACTCTTACACATAAAAGGTTATATTAAAGCTAGTTTAATTAACCACTTGACTTTAATATGAGTGCAAAAATTATGTAATCAATATATGCGCGGAACATACGGGGTGGTTAAAATCTACCCCTCAAGGATCAAAATTTTCATTTGCTGATCCAAATTAAGAATAATCAGATCTGTTTAAGCAATCGATCTTACCCATGTGTTTAAGACAAAGAGGCTTTCAAATTGAGCGATCATAAATGAGTCAATAAACGATCGCATTTAGTACCATATACGAACAAGAATGTATTTAAATGGGAGCTTTGCCCTTTGATTCAAATTATGATAACTCAATAATCTAACAATGCTTACTCAAACTTCCAATAACGACTTAAAAAAAGTGAATAGTGCTAATTCTTACACTCATTCTGTTGTATCATCTAGTGCTTCGATCAAATCCAAGGCTAGGTCAATGTTGCAAAAGATAACTTCGAACAAGAATCCACAAGTAAAGGAAAAACACATACATTATCCTTCTGCAGCACTGATGGCTTCGTTGCGTTGATTAATGGGATGTCAAGTACCAATCAAACAGATGCTTTTAATATTCAGTACATATTCAGTACATATTCAGTACATATTTAATACATATTTAATACATATTTAACTATTCAATACTATTCACTACATACTCTACTCATTCAATACATACTCTAATACTCATTTAATACTATTCTATAGTACTCAGTAGATTCCTTGAACGACAGCGACAGTTGAAATTTTCAGTTTTATTCATCGTGCACTCACCAATTAGATTATATGTTTATCTCAAATAGCAATAAAATATAAAACTTTTATAACCAATTTCAATATGAACTCACTTCCCTCATCATTTGATGGTGAAGAACCGTAAGTAATAAGATTTATGGTGTTAGAATTCAATTACTAATGAATTACCAGAGAATTGAATACACTTCAAAAAATTGTTCAAAAATGTAAGGAACAACCAGCAGTACCACTTGGAACTTTAGCAACATCTGTTGCAGTTCTTCTTGCTGCTATTTCAATGAAAAAAGGTGAAAAGATTAAAACACAAATTTATTTCCGTTATCGTATTGTATTTCAACTGATTACTTTGATTGCATTAGTAACTGGAGGATTACTTTATCAAAAAGAATCAGAAGAACAACGAATTTCAAGAGAAGATCAATTAAGAGAAAAGGCAAAACAAAGAGAAAAATTATGGATTGAAGAATTGGAGAGAAGAGATGAGATTATTCAAAGTCGGAAGAAGAGATTAGAAGAATCAAAGTTAGAGTTGCAACAAATTGCTAAAGAGGGATTTAAGAGAGAGAGAGAGAATAAAGGGGAAAAGTCTGACTGAGTAGTGATGACTTGTCATGACTAGTCTGACATGTGAAGAAGAACCTCCTCACTCTCTTACTTGTCATATCTCTCTTACTTGTCATTCCTCTCTTTCTTGTCACTCCCCTCTTAATCCTCGCTCCTCGCTCCTCACTCACTCACTCACTCGCTTCGCTCGCTCGTTCGTTCGTCGTTCGTCGTCTACACCTGTAAATATTCTCGTATCTATACTAATTATCAGATCCACTCACCTCATAAAGCTTCAAAAACTCAAAAAGATCTTCCATCATATCAGTAATACCATGATTACCAGTCAACTCAGTCGAACTCCCATTTGATGTACCATTTCCATTTGTAGAATAAAGTGCTTGTACTAAAGATTGAATCTTAATTAAACCTTCTTTTGATACTAAATCATTTAAAGTATTTAATAAAGATGGTGAAAAATCACAATACCATCTATGATTCCAAACTAATAATTTAATTGTACATTCCAAAAATTTTTCATTTAATTGATTAACAATTTTTGTAAAATTATGAGTATATGAAATATTCAAATTTGAAGAATTGACTGAATTTTTTGATAAAATTTTACTTCTTTCAATTTTAAAATATTTTAACATTTCTCTTTGAGATTTTGCAGAAAATCTACCACTTAAAGCATTTGAAAATGCAATTGAACCTTCTTTAAAATGTTTTAATCTATAAGCAATTGAACCTAAAATTTCCCATTCTAATGTTGTCTTTTTATATTCCATTTGTTGAGCTTGAAAATGAAGTGATTCAGCTTGCCACATTGTATATGCTCTTAAATCTTCATATAATAACATAAATAAATTATCTAACCATCTTTCACATAATCTTTTCATTTTAAATTCATTATCTTGTTGATTTGTATCAATTTCAATTGATTGCTTTTTAGGTGATTTAATTCCAATAGTTGATGAAACATCAGTTTCAATATTTAAATTATCTGTTGAAGTTCTTTTATTTCTATCTTTACGATATTCTTCTTCCATAACAAAAACTTTTGCACGATATTTTAATAAAGATTCCCAACCAGTTTTAATAACAATATCAGTTAATAAATCATATGCTTTTGCAAATGTTGATTTTAAATTTGAAGCTGGTAAATTATTTAATTGTGGATCTAAATTTTTTTGTTCATAACTAATATCTTGACTTTGTAAATTTGAAACTTCATCTAATGTAACATCAATTGGTGATGGTAAATGTAAATCTTCATTACCACCTCTTAATGGTACAATTCTTTTTAATGAATAAATTTCTTTATGAGAATTCATTGGACATGAATTTAAACATAATAAAGCATTTTCAAAATCTCCTAATTTTGTATAAACTTTAACTAACATTGACCAAGTTTTAAAATCTGATGGTGAAGATTTAACAGCTTGTTTAACTAAATCTAATGATAAATCATACCTTTTTTTATCAATACAAAATTGAGCTTGTAATAATAATAAATCTGAATCTCTTTCATTTTTTAATATACCTTGATTCATAATTTGAACTGCTTTAATTTCTTCATCTTTTAAAATTAAAACTTTTGCAATTAAACTAATTACACTCGATTCATTTTTTTCTAATCTATTCAAAATTTCTAATGCTTGATCAAAATTTTGAGTAATTTCAATACATTTTAAAAATCCATCAATAAGATAATTTGAAATTAATGTTGGTTGTGGAATTTCAATTCCACATCCTAATTTTGGACCTTGATAAAATAATTTTTCAAATCCAATCATAAATGAATTTAATAAATTTTTTGAACTTTTACCATTATTAAAAGCATTAAGTTTACGAACTTCAACAAGTCCTCCAACTTTATTTACATCATCTTCATCAGAATCTAATAAAGATCTAATCATTGAACTCATAAAAGTTTCTAACCATAAAGTTTCTAATTCCAATGTACTTAATTTATCATTAATTAATTTCCCATCATTTGCAACAACACTACTTTCAAATTTACCAGGAATATGAACTGTAACTCTCATATCAACTTTTGAAAATGCATTATATGTACAATAAGTTAATTGAGGAACTTTCCAATATTTCTTTTCACCAAACCAATATTGAGATTTGGATCCAATCAAATTGGCTAATCCTTGTAAATGAGCTGCAATAGATGCAGAATTTGAAGTATCAACTCCTGTATAATATAAAAATGTACCAATTTCAGTGTTTTTTTTAGAAGTTGTTGATTGTTTATGAATATTACATAAATCAGCAGGTCCTAAATCTGTAAATGAATGTAATCTACCTGTTCTTTCAATTAAACATGAACCAAGATATTCTTCTTTTGCTTCTGGAATTGAAGCTAACGTTGTTTGTAACATATTCGATAAAGAATCTATATTTGATCTATATTTACTTTTGGGTGAGTTGGTTTTTTCTACCGTGGGCAAAACCTTGATTATGTAAGAAATTATATATTATTACGTAATTTATTTCAAAAATAACTTCTATTATACATAGTCTACTGAGAATTATAAGAGTATTGAGGTGATTTTCAGGTTCATTCATGTTTCCTCTTCATCTGTAAGTTTCCCCTTCATCTGTAAGTTTCCCCTTCATCTGTAAGTTTCCCCTTCATCTGTAAGTTTCCCCTTCATCTTTCAATATCTCCTTTTCATCCGTAATATTCCCCTCTCAATGCTTCGACTTTTTAACCTTTCCATTTTCATCTGGTTCATCATCCAAATTATCCCAATCTCTTGCAGTGAGACAATATTTTTCTGGAGGTAAGTTTAATCCCCATTTAGGTATGACTGGTGGTAAACTTTTTGAATTTCTTTCTTCTGCCAATTCCAATAGTAATTCCTTTGGAGGTGTTGGTTTGAACTGATAATTTGTTCTAGCAGCTATAGCCAACCTAATATCGTCGGTATTTACTGTGTTATGTTGGTTTGGATTGGAAGAAGTGACTGCTTTGGCATGGTCATTATAAGCAATTGCATCTTTTAAAACAGATTTGGTATATCCTAATAATGTTAGTAAATGATTTCTTAATAAATTAGCCAGTTACATACTATGAGCAAAGTCCATCAATTGTAATGGAACATGGTCTTGATAATTTTGAATACCCTGTGTGGCAAAGATTAAATGTAATAATCTGACATCTCTGGGTACGATGTTAGCCTGTTGTTGATTTGGATTGTTTGCTTCTGTTGGATTGTTTGTAGTTGCTGACCCAGCATTCGTGTTTGGGGATTTTGCTGGACCCCAACCATTCGATATATTACTTGCTGGAGCGTTAGGTGTGTCATTTGATCCTGGATTAGCAGAAGGAGTGCCGGTGGCAGTCGCCTCTGCGGTACTCATATCTGTTGTCTTTATAGTTAAACAAGATTAGTTTTTTTTTGCAATAAATTATTTGTGAGAATGTCGTGTGTTGAAATCATTTTTACAAACTTCACCATTTGAAATCAATCAGATCGACTTGAAGAGTGATCGACGGAGTTGATCAGTTGATGATGCTCTTACAATGATCAACTGTAGATGTTCAGTTGTTAGACTCCCAGAAAGTTCACGCTACTCTAAGTAAGCTCGCTACTTTCAGTAGGTTCTCGCTACTCTTAGTAAGTTCTCGCTAATCTCAGTAAGATCGCTACTCTGAGCAAGTTCTCGCTAGACCTCGCACGACTGGCACTAGATTTTACTGATCTCACACCAAGTATTGCTATTACGCATACATCAAGTCTTTTCATTGATACCTTAAATCATTTCGATCGTTCGAATAAACAAAAAGAGCAATCTGGATTTACCCTTACGCATTTAGCATATCCAAGGGTTTAAAGGCACAATTATTTCCTTATTTAATGAAATCGTAGTCTCGCTCTGTCTGTAGCTTACGACAGATGGAAAGACTATTCGATAAAGTTCTTGAAGAATACTAAAGAAAGACTGATGAATACATTATGAATAAAATCAGTAAATAGGCACTACCATATTAGGACATTCTCGTTATCTACTAAATTGCACACAAAAAACATTGACCCATAAGCGCATTGAATAATTACAGATTATCTAATCATATATAATTTCAATATCACCTTTTCATTCATACAATCAACGATGTCGACTGAAGCAAAAGTGATTGAACGTGCCGATGATTTACAAGTCAACCCTCCAAAGAAATCATATACTGAAATCAGACCATTTGAATTTTATTCTGCCGAGGTAAATGCCACCGATCGATCTGCTCTTTTATTACTTAACCAACCTTATGACAAGATCAATTTACGTCAAATATGGAAAAATAACACTTTACATGTTTGTGCCGATGGTGGGGCAAATCAATTATATCAATATTTCAATGATTCCAAAGAAAGACTTGAGTATATACCTCAATTCATAGTTGGAGATTTCGACTCACTTAAAGATGATGTGCGTGATTACTATAAATCTAAAGGAAGTGTGATAATAGAGCAAGCAACACAATACAGTACCGATTTTACAAAGTGCTTACTCACTGTGATTTTATATTTTCATTCCGAACAAACCCGATTCAAATTGAACTCCGAAATCGATTCTCATAATGGATTACAAGAGTTATACCAAGCCACCCAAATATCAAATGAAGAAACCATTCGTATCGATATTCTTAGTGGCATTGGAGGAAGATTTGATCAAACAATTCATTCAATCAGTCAATTATATAAATTGAATATATCAGACCCATTCTTACATTTATTTTTCATAACTAATAGTGATTTGATCTTTCTTGTTAAAAAAGGTGTTAATTATATTACATATTCACATAAAAAGACCTTTAGTAATGTCAAGGTTCCCACTTGTGGATTATTACCTTTGGCAGGTACTAATATTATTTTAAATACTTATGGGTTAAAGTACGATGTTGAGAATTGGCCAAGTGAAATGCTTGGAAACGTTAGCTCATCCAATGGTGTCTCTGGTGTAAATGGGTTCATAATAGACACATCCGATGATATAGTGGTTAATATCGAATTAAAACATGATTAAGTATATATATAGTGAATGTATTGTAGTATGGATCTTTTTATAATTTTTCAATATACCAAAAAATTTTCGAGTTTAAAAAAAGTCGAGTAAAGTTTGAAACATCACCGAATAATGTTCAGATCATCCATAATAAGAGGTATCCAAGGGATTGGTGCCAGATATATGAGCACATCCTATGTTTCTGCTGCTAATGCTTTTGCTCCAAGAATCACCCCATCATTATTTGTTGATACCTCCAGATTCATCAAGACTCCAATTATAAATACAAGCAATATTCTCGATAAAATAAGCTTTGAAAACATCGAGCCTGCTTTACCAGAAGAAGACAACACTTTATATGCTGATTCTGTCCTCAGAAAGAGAAGATTGAAAATGAAGAAGCATAAGTTGAGAAAGAGAAGAAGAGAACAAAGATCTTTGATGAAGAGATTGGGTAAGATATGAATTGGCATTTTACATAGGCTATTGAAAGTATCACTAAATCATCTTAGAATTTAAATCTGATTCTACTGTATATATCTTAAATCAAACATTATTAGGCAGTATTGTAATTCAAGTCTACTTATATTATGACTATTGTATGACACTGTATGAGTGATTTTTATGAGTAGTGATTATGAGTAGTGATTATGAGTAATTCTATGTCATTCTATGAGTAATACGAGTAATTATTCTTTGACTCTTTGACTAATGATATCTATATGAGTCTCAATTTTGACAAAAAAAATGTCAAACTTTTCACTATACACATAATGTCAAACACAATCACTTTTGTTACCGGCAATGCTAACAAATTGAAGGAAGTTACCGCCATTCTTGCTGGCAGTAGCACTGATGGCGACTCCAAAGTGGGCAAATTCACTATTGTCAACCAATCATTGGACTTGGATGAGGTTCAAGGAACGATAGATGAAGTGACTATTCATAAGGCAAAAACAGCGGCAAAATTACTTGGAGGTCCTGTTTTAGTAGAAGATACTTGTTTAGGGTTTGAAGCTTTTAATAATTTACCAGGTCCATATATTAAATGGTTTGTAAAATCCGTTGGATTATCAGGATTGGTTGATATGTTATACAAGTTTGAAAATAAAGGAGCAAATGCAATTTGTACATTTGGATATTGTGAAGGTCCTGATCATGAAGTTAAATTATTTCAAGGGATTACTAAAGGTAATATAGTTGATAGTAGAGGACCAACCAATTTTGGATGGGATTCGATTTTTGAACCTCAAGGTTATAATGAAACATATGCTGAAATGGATAAGATTATTAAGAATTCAATTTCACATAGATTCAAAGCCTTGGATAAGTTAAGAGATTATTTGATAAATCAATAGATAATAAAATCATCAAAAATATTGTATAAATTAGAGTAAAAATTTAATTAAATGCTTCTTTTATCTTACCAAAAAAACCCTTCTTCTTATCTTTCTTTAATTTTTCACCATGACTTGTTATAGTGTATAATGCATTTTTATGATCCAGACTTGAACTTTTTTGACTTGTTGTTGATTTTGTTTGAGAAATAACATTTCCAAATCCTCCTCTTCCAACACTAAATGATTTATTTGAAGCAACGGTTTGTAAATCATCTTTTGGACCATCTACATCTTGTAATTTACGTGTCAACTCTGGATTATCATTATTTATCATGTTACCATAACCACCTCTACCGGTAGTTACTTTACTTGTGTTCAACTGTGGGGTATTCGAACCTTGTGGCACGAGTTTAGGAGATGGGATTGTATTGGATGATTGAATATTCCCTGCACCACCTCTACCGGTTGAATAAAACACTTTTTTACCATTTGAATCGTGTGATGGATGTTGTGGGGAAACCGGGGCTTTACCTCCGTCCGGAGTTATTGAATGATTATTTTCATCATTATTTGAATTTTTATCCTTTAATTCATGGATATTACCGGCTCCACCTCTACCAGTGGCAAATGTCATCTTCTTTATTGAATAGTTAAAGGTTAATAAATTTTGTTGATTTTATAAGATTTCTCAAAATTTTAATGACTCCACAAATTTTTCTTTTTTAGTCTTTTCTTTTTCGGTCTACAAATTTTATGGTGGATGAGTACAGCATATTAAACCTAGCATGTTGATCATAATTACGGATAGAACATGATTATAGATGCTTACACTGTTTATGGTTACAGCATGGAATAATTGGAGAATCAACAATAGCTTTTTCACTAAAAGAAGTTGTGGATGAATTCTTAAGAAAATATAGTAGTGCACCTTCGATCTGGTCGGTATCGAGAAATTCATCGATTGCAAATTTTAAAATACTTGGTTGTTTGTAAATACTTCGTTGTTTATGGATACTTGGTTGTTTATAGATTGTTTTAAGAAATGGGTTGGCGTTTGAAGAGCCGTCTGTAGAGAAGTTAGGACCCATTGGCTTGTATAGAGTGTCTTTTTGAACTTGTGGAGCTGTATTTTTCAGTCTTAACTTGTTGATAATTTGCTTCAATTTGGTCAAATTATTTGAAAATATTTGTTTTTGAGTAAAAATACGGCGAGAAAAAAGCCGCGGCTTTTTGTGTGGCTCACACCATTGTGAAGTGAATGGTTCACTCGAAATTGGACTGAGGGAGGGAGCCACATCGAAGATTGAACTGAAGTCAAGGTGGGTACCTTGTTGATCGGTGAATTTGGTCGAATCCATTTTGGTGAGTAGATCAGAGGTAGAGACACGGCCGAGTTTATATGCGACAAATTGTTTCAAAATTGTTTGACTTTAGTGTTTCAGTGTTTGAGAGTATTTGATCAAAGGAGTTTATTTGAAGGGGGTTGCTCAGAGGGTTGATTTGAGAGTGTTTGATCAGAGTAACTGTTTCAGTGTTTCGTCTATACACGGTGCGTTCTCTGAAATTGTTTCAAGAGTCCGATAGTACGTGTACTACAATTTTTCAGATTCGCCCCACATCACATGACCCCGCCGATCCGCGATAAACAAAAAGAACAGCAACAAAATATTGATCAACAGATAATCACCAACATGAGTTTCCCATTGACAGAAGGCCAGGACCTCAACGGAGGCTTCAAGATAGCCAACATGGCAATTGCCGGCTTGACTGTATGTACATCAAAGACTTCACAAGTTGCATCTACTAACAAATATAGATCTTATCGGGAGTTTCCCAACTTTTCAGTGGATTGTATGTATAATTCTTAGATATTATCCAGTATATACTAACATGTTTTAGCCAATCAGTATGTTGATTCTTATATCACAACTTACTTCTACTAACAATATCTAGTTTTTCCGTGGATTATTTTTACTCGCCTTTGGTGGTGCAATTGGTTATTTAGGTATGTATAATTTTATTCAATTGAATGATCAATATTAACAATTAGAATTTGAAATTCCTCCACAAGCTCAAACTTATGGATCTTTTTTATTTTCATTTATTGGCCGTGGTATTTTCTACATTTTATTATCAACACTTATTAATGAAAGAAGCGTTTTCAGACTTCTTGCATCCATTCTTGTATTCTTAATCGGTATTGGATACGTTGCTTTACACTTTGTCCCAAGTGTTTCACTTCCAGATAATATGAGAACTGATGGAATTTCAATTGGTAATAATGATGAAGATGTAATATAAAAATTTATATAGCGGGATTTTTTATGTACCGAAAAAAAAAAAGAATCACAAATATTTTACAAACTTAAATTACTGTAGCAAGTGTATTGACATGGTCAATGACACCTTTAAAATTCCAAAATTTTCATTAACAGCTTTTAGATTAACTTATCTGACACCTCAAAATATTTCAAATTCTTCAAAATGTATACTTTTAGGAGGTATACCAGATATTTGGCTTGAACAATATGCACCTGGAATTGTTAAATCAACTACTCATTATGCTAAAAATAAGATAAAAAATCAGTATAATTTTGCTGCAACTTTAGTTCATAATAGTATACGAAGTGGTAGTGATCCAATTGATACTGAATTTGATGGAGAAATGGAAGGTGGATTTAATATTTATGGAGGAGGCAAAAAATCATTTAATGCCGCTGCTCTTATTCAAGCATTGAATGAAAGTGATTCAGAAGAAGAAGAAGAGATAATTTCAAATGAGATAACTTCTGATACACCACATGAGATCAATGATGAGGATAAACCACCACATGGAATTTTGGTCAATGATGAGGATATTGAAGGTTTGGTTCAAGACACATCCACAATTTCACAGTATTTTCCTCAATCTCATAAATCACCGGTTGGGTCGTATTTCAATAGGGAGGAAGGTCCGAACTATACGACTTCAATATTGCATTCTTCTTTATTCCTACCGTCTTTGGAGACCACGCCGAATATGTCTAGTCTGAGTTCGATCAGGTCAGGGTCGTCATTTTCAGTGGGGTCACCGTCAAGACCAACCTCGGTTCCGCCGTCCAGACGAGTATCAGTCACCCTTTCAAGACCAACCTCGGGGTCACCGCCGTCAAGGGATTCACCGTCTCGTTCAAGGTCGGGCTCCCCATCAAGGGAAACCTCGGGGTCACCGCCAAGGGGTTCCCCGTCAAGATCGGGCTCGCCTTCAAGATCTCTGTCCCCTTCAAGATCTCTGTCCCCTTCAAGATCTGTTTCCCCTGGATCTCGGTCACCACCCCCCACCTTTCTTGAATTAAAATCAAAATATAACAAAGATAAACTTTCAATAATAAGTTCAGAAATCCCAAGAGTCAAATTTAATGTTTCCAAAACAATTTCACGACCTTCTAAAGTCAGTCTTGTGATGCCTCATCCAACAGAAACAATAGATGACAAATTTCTTTATAAACATCATCATAAATTCATGAAAAGAATTAAATCTTTAGCTCGTGTTTCAAAAGGAATTGCAAAAGATAGTAAAAGAGAAATTCGACTTAAAATTAATCGAATTATTATTAAAAATTTTAAAGCTGGAGAAATTATAAGACAAGTTAAAATGTTAGTATTAACTAAAAAGATTAATAATTCAAAATGTTTTAATTTTAATGAAATTGAAAATTCAGATTCAAGAATTTTTGAACGTTGGACAGAATATTTTGTTATAGTTCGAAGAACTTGGAATATAAATGAACCAATTGCAATTGAATTTTATGAATCAAATTCAACAAATCTTAATAAACTGCCCAAATTTTCAATTAATTTATCACTTGATGTTAATGCACATTTATATAGTGAATCAGATAAATCAATTTGTCTTGTTGTTTCAAAACCTTCAAGTTCTAATACTTTTGCATATATTTTAAAATCTCATACTCAAATTGATTCAATTAGATTTTTATATGTTTTAAAACAAAGTTTAGGTGATAAATTAGATTCAATATTTCATGTTTCAATTCCAGATATTAATATATCATTAGATTTAAAAGTTCCAAATGAAATAATTTTACAATCTTTTAAACATAGAATTGAATTAAATATTGAAATTTTATCTAAAGGTTATTCAATAGAATATAGTCCAATTATTAAATATTTAAAAAACAAAATTATTGAAGAAATGGAAATTTTAAATATATCTAAATTTAATGAATGGATTAAAATTCAAAAAAATCCATGGTTTTGTTTTAAACTTTATGATCGATTAGAATGGGTTCTTAATAGTAGTGAATTTTTTTATATTCAAAATCAAGTATTAAATAAGAATTTTCAATTGGAATTTAGAGATATGAGTCATTATTCAATGAATATTGAAAATATGATGGAACCAACACCAATTGAAGGATTTTTATCAAGAATGAATAATATTAAAGGAAATTCAAAATCATTTTTACGTTCATTTCATAAATTACTGTATTTTTATACAAATGATCATTTATTATTCTTTACGAAATATTATAAAGGTATCCCCCCATCACCAGAAAATCAAATGATAAGAAAGGGAAATATGATTGATCCAATGATTGCAAAGAATATACCACAAATTTATCTTCATTCACCATTTGAAATCGATGATAATGATCATATAGTATGGTTGAATCAAGGGAATTTCGAACATTTTGATCAAATGGCACTTGAAGAATTAGAAAGAAGAGCTCAACAAGTAATTAAAGCAGAAGCAATTTTGGATCTTTGCTTTATTCATGATATTCGAAAGATTCCATTAAAAAAAATCAATAAAACAAGACGATTATTTTTGGGACTTTATTGGTATTCAACACCTGAAATTTTAACAGATGAATCTATAATTGATTCATCATTTGAAATTGAAATGATCGATGGTAGTATTTTAAAACTTCAAGCTCCAAATCAAATGATTAGAGATCAATGGATTTATAGATTATTGGAATTAAGAAAATATTGGATTGAAAGAAAACAACAAGATTTAAAAAAAACTTTAGAATTACGATTTAAAAATCAAAAAGAATTAAGATTTAATGAATTTATTGATTCAAATGTTATAAATGAATCAAATATTTATGAAATTCGAAATTCATTTTCAGATCCTTTTATTCATAATATTGATTCAATTGCAATGTCAAGAAGTATTTTAATGAGTGGTTATTTATTTCAAAAAAGTAAAATTCATTCAGATTTTAATAAATATTTTGTTTTATTATGTCCTGGATTTTTAATATTATTTTCAATATTTAAAAGATCAAAACTGAATGGTCAATGGAAGAAAACTTCATGTTTTGAACATTATTTTACAATTCCAATTTCTCTGTGTTATTTATATTCTGGTAATTCAACTTCTTTGGATCTAATAGATAAAAATAAAAATGTTGATCCTTTAGATCCTCATAGACATTCATTACCTAGAATTTATCCAGATGGTTGGAAATCTTCTGAAGAAGAACAATTTAGATGTTTTACATTATGGATTGGGAAAAAGAGACATATTAAAAAGAATCATAAATCTGTTAATTCTGTTAATTCAAAGACTTCTGAAAATGTAAATTCGGTACCCAATAAAAACCCAGGTTCTGCAACAATTATCAAAAGATTGGGGGTTACAGGTAAGAGTATTGTTTTTATGACACGTTCAAGACATGAAAGAGAATTATGGACGTATCGAATATTATCAGAAATTGATAGATTTGCATCGGGGAAATAGATAGTGACTGAGAAGAGTGTGTGGTAAAAGTATGAAAATTGAAGAGGAGATACCGGAGTGGAGGAGATAGTTGAGGAGATAGTGGAATAGGCAATAAGAGTATAGAGTAATATTATAAGTTACAGTGGGAGTAGACAGAGTAGACAGAGTAGACAGAGTAGACAGAGTAGACAGAGTAGACAGAGTAGACAGAGTAGACAGAGTAGACAGAGTAGACAGAGTAGACAGAGTAGACAGAGTAGACAGAGTAGACAGAGTAGACAGAGTAGACAGAGTAGACAGAGTAGACAGAGTACTGTTAAGGATTACTCTGGCTAACTCTCGTATATACTTGTATTTCGAGTCGTCGCTCCGCAACGACTCTTAATAACTCGCTCCACACTTAGTGCCGAGTCGTTGCAACGCAACTCTCACTGTCACGTGACTGCATGACAAATCCGGACTTACAACCCCGACGGGTTTCAGAATCCCGATTAACTCAACAGTTTTTACAAATCTCAAAATCACCGCAAATAATTAAAAAAAGGAGAAAAATCCACGATGCTTCCAAATAATCACGAGAATAAAAATTTGTTATTTTTAATTAATTCTTTTTATTGAATTTTCAATACTTTAATTGAGTTTGATTAGATAAAAGTATAGAATAAGATGATTCGTGCTCGTACTGTCATTCGTTCTTTGGCTCAAACCAATATGGTTGCCAGAAGAACTTTAGCTTCTTCAGCTTCAAATACTGTTAGCATTGAATTGCCAGAATCATCATTTGAAACTTTTAACATTGAAGCTCCAGCTTTAAACTTTGAAACTGAAAAGGAAACTTTATTACAAATGTATAAAGATATGATCATTGTTAGAAGAATGGAAATGGCATCTGATGCTCTTTATAAAGCTAAAAAAATTAGAGGTTTTTGTCATTTATCTGTTGGTCAAGAAGCAATTGCCGTTGGTATTGAAAATGCTATCGGTAAAGAAGATACCGTCATTACTTCTTATAGATGTCATGGTTTTGCCTTTATGAGAGGTGCTTCTGTTAAGGAAATCTTGGGTGAATTGATGGGTAAAAGAGCAGGTGTTTCTTATGGTAAAGGTGGTTCAATGCATATGTTTGCTCCTGGGTTTTATGGTGGTAATGGTATTGTTGGTGCTCAAGTTCCTTTAGGTGCTGGTTTGGCTTTTTCTCATAAATATCAAGGTCAAAAAGCTGCTTGTTTCACTCTTTATGGTGATGGTGCTTCAAACCAAGGTCAAGTTTTTGAATCTTATAACATGGCCAAATTATGGGATTTACCATGTATTTTTGCTTGTGAAAATAATAAATATGGTATGGGTACTTCTGCTTCAAGATCTTCTGCTCTTACTGAATATTATAAGAGAGGTCAATATATTCCAGGTTTGAAAGTTAATGGTATGGATATTTTGGCAACTTATCAAGCTTCTAAATTTGCAAGAGATTGGGCTATTCAAGGTAATGGTCCATTAGTTTTGGAATATGAAACTTATAGATATGGTGGTCATTCAATGTCTGATCCAGGTACTACTTATAGAACTAGAGAAGAAGTTCAACATATGAGATCTAAAAATGATCCAATTGCTGGTTTAAAGGCTACTTTATTGGAAAAAGATATTGCAACTGAAGAAGAAATTAAATCTTATGATAAAGCTGCTAGAAAATATGTTGATGAACAAGTTGCTGCTGCTGAAGCTGATTTACCTCCAGATGCAAAGATGGAAATTCTTTTCGAAGATGTTTATGTTCCAGGTTCAGAAATTCCAGTCTTGAGAGGTAGAATTTCTGATGATTCTTGGGATTTCAAGAACAAGACTTTTTTAAATAAAGTTTACTAATTGTGAATTTTTTTAATTCGAAACACGAAACATGTATGTATCATAAAATACCATAATCAATGATTTGCTTTGCAGATCTTTAATAAGAAATTTGTAGTGAATTGTAGATTTTAGAGGAATTAGTGAATCCGACCAGCACCATTTTAGTGAGAAGTTCATTAAATTAAAGGTAAATCTCATAATTTAGCGAAACGTCTCGTTTTTGACTGGAGAATCTTATAAAATTTGGTATAAATTACTGATGTTTTCCTCGCTCTGCTTACCAGTGACATTTTTTTGTCGAGGTATCAGCAACTCCTTGTTTGTCGTAGTAGTAACACCTTGTTTGTCGTAGTAGTAGCACCTTTTTTTCGTGGTTTCTTCTCGTAGTACCACCTTTTTTCTCTCGTAAATACCACCAGAAAAAAATCCCCAATCCACCGCGATCGCATTGCAAATAATTGAGATGAGTGCAAAAAAGGTCAATACAAGTTTATTTAATTAAGGATGTCCAATAATAAGCAGTACAGCTATGAGCTGATGTCCAACAAAGTAATACGATCGGAACGGAGATACAACGATGACGAACCAAGCTCGAATCCGGCATCGCTTGTTGGACATGTTTCGATTAAAGATATGGGTTCAAGAGACATTGCATCAAATAATATACAAAATAAAGATAAACCAAAGAAACTGAATAAAGTAACTTTTAATAATTATAATTATTCAAGTAGTTTTGAAAACATTTCTTATCATCCTACCAATGAAGAAACTGCACATATTTTTGATTTAATGATGGTACAAGTGGCTAAATTATTACCTGAAACCAGTCATGATGTGATAATATCTGCATCTGATTCGATATTAGAAATTTTAAAGTCTGAAACAGGTAATATGACCGATAAAAGGAAAGAATTGCGGGAACTTTTGGAGTTTGATATTGATGATTTACAATTAAACGAGTTAGTTATTTTGTCGGATAGAATCACAGATTACGAACAAAAGCATGAGGAGGAGGAAGAAGATGATGAGAATGACGGTGTTGCTGTTGTTTTTGATGAAGAGGAGGAAGAAGAGGAGGAGGAAGAAGAAGAGGAAGAGGAAGTTGAAGACAAGGTTGAAGACGAGGTGTCCGAGACTATAAACACCGAGAAAGTCATTAATGCAGATGAAGAATCTGTTGAAAAAATCGACCAACTCGCATTACATGAAATTGACCAATTTTACATTCAACGTAAATTATCTAAATTATTTACTTCAGAAGAAGATCCTGGTAAAATTTCACTTTTAAATACCGAATCTTTAAGACTTTTATCGGAACAATCACTTTCTAATAGAGATTTAGAAAATGAATTGATGGAATTATTTGATTATGAACATTTTGAATTCATTCAACTTTTAATTGAGAATCGTTGGAGATTAGTTTTTAGAATTTCATATTTACAAGCACAAGATGAATCTCAAAAAGATGAAATTTTTTCTAAAATGAAGGAATTAAAATTATCCAAACTTGAAGAAGAATTCAAGTCAATAAATTCAGGAACTTTACTTAAAAGAAAATTATCTATTGAAGATCAAATTGAAGAGAAAAAGGAAAAGAAATTAAAAAATCAAATTCAAAGAGAACCACAAATTGTTGATTTGGAAGTACTTTCATTTGATCAAGGTTCACATTTAATGACAAATAAAAAAGTCACATTACCACTGGGATCATATCAACAAACCAAAAAATCATATGATATTATAACTATTCCTCCACCCAAATCTCCTCCAATTTTAAATGATGAAAAATTGATTAATATAAATGAATTACCTGATTGGGCTAGACAAGCATTCCCAATAAGTGAAACTTCAGCTTTAAATAGAATTCAATCAAAAGTTTATCCACTGGCTTTTCAAAGTGATGGAAATATACTTTTATGTGCTCCAACAGGTGCAGGTAAAACAAATGTTGCAATGTTAAGTATTTTAAGAATAATTGAAAATTATAGAGATTTTGAAACTGGGAAATTAAAACTTGATAAATTTAAAATAGTTTATATTGCACCTTTAAAAGCATTAGTTCAAGAACAAATGAGAGAATTTGAAAGAAGATTAACAAGACCTTTTGGAATTATTGTAAATGAATTAACTGGTGATTCAACTTTATCAAAACAACAAATATTAGAAACTCAAATTTTGGTTACAACACCTGAAAAATGGGATGTTATTACAAGAAAATCAAGTGATTTATCATATATTGAATTAGTTAAATTAATTATTATTGATGAAATTCATTTATTACATGATGAAAGAGGTCCTGTATTAGAAAGTATAATTTCAAGAACTTTAAGACAAAAAAATCTTGTTAGATTAATTGGACTTTCTGCAACTTTACCAAATTTTAAAGATGTTGCTAAATTTCTTCGAGTTGATTTTAATAAAGATCTTTATTATTTTGATTCTTCTTATAGACCTTGTCCATTAGAACAACAATTCATTGGTATAAAGGAAAAAAAGGCAATCAAAAAATTAAATGCAATGAATGAAGCATGTTTTGAAAAGTTAATTGAATGCTTAAATAATAATCATCAATTAATTATCTTTGTACATTCAAGAAAAGATACTTTTAAAACTGCAAAATGGTTAAAAGAAAAAATTAATCAAGAAAATATTCAAATTGGTGAAGTTGGCTCAATTGAAATTTTAAAACAAGAAGGTGAATTAATGGAAAATCTGAATTTAAAAGAAATTATACCTACAGGTTTTGGAATTCATCATGCTGGATTATCTAAAAATGAAAGAAGTATTGTTGAAGATTTATTTGCACAAGGTCATTTAAAAGTATTAGTTTCAACTGCAACTTTAGCATGGGGTGTTAATTTACCAGCTCATACAGTAATTATAAAAGGTACAGAAACTTATAATCCTGAAAAGGGATGTTGGGTTCAATTATCTCCTCAAGATATTTTACAAATGTTGGGTAGAGCTGGTAGACCAAGATATGATAAAAGTGGTGAAGGTGTAATTATTACTTCACAAGAAGAAATCCAATATTATTTGGCCATACTTAATCAACAATTACCAATTGAATCTCAATTAATGAGTAAATTACCAGATAATTTGAATGCAGAAATTGTACTTGGAACTATTAAATCTTTACAAGATGGGGTTGAATGGTTAGGTTCGACTTATTTATATATTCGAATGTTACAATCACCTGGTGTATATCATGTTGGAGCTAATTATTCAAATGATAAATCTCTTTATTGGAAACGAATTGATTTGGTTCATTCTGCATTGACAATATTACATAGAAACAATTTGATTGAATATGATTCTTTAAATGGTAAAGTTAAATCAACTGAATTAGGTAAGATTTCATCTCATTATTATATTAATTATTCAACCATTAATATGTTTAATATTAATTTAAAACCATGGTTTAGTGAAATTGATATTTTAAAATTATTTTCAAAATCTGGAGAATTTAAATTTATACCAGTTCGACAAGAAGAGAAATTAGAAATTTCAAAATTATTAGAAAAATGTCCAATTCCAATTAAAGAAGGATTTAATGAACCAATAGCAAAAGTCAATGTATTATTACAAACATATATATCGAGACTTAATTTAGAAGGATTTGCACTTATGGCAGATATGACTTATATAATTCAATCAGCTGGTAGATTATTAAGAGCTATATTTGAAATTTCATTTAAAAAAAATTGGTCTTCATTATCAAAAATTATTCTTCAATTATGTAAAATGGTTGAATTAAGAATGTGGTTAACAAATTCACCTTTTAGACAATTTGGATCGAATGTTCCAAAAGATATTATCAAATCAACTGAATCATCTCATTTACCATTCATTAGTTATTTTAATTTAAATGCTCAAGAATTAGCAGAAGCTATTAATTTTAAGGGAAATAGTCAAATTGCTTTTGATTATTTGCAAAAATATCCTAAATTAGAACTTAGTTATTATTGTCAACCCATTAGTTCAAATTTACTTCGAGTTCAAGTCGAAGTGATTCCTAATTGGCAATGGAATTTCTCAATTCATGGTAATATTCAAAATTTTTATGTTTTTGTTGAAGATTCAAATGGTGAAAAAATATTACATTCAGATACTTTAATTATTCAAAAAAATCATGTTAATAAACAACATTTTATTGAATTTTTCTTACCAATAATTGAACCAAAACCATTAAATTATTTTGTTTCATTTCTTTCAAATAAATGGCTTCATAGTGAATGGAAAATTCCAATTCAATTATCGAATATTAAATTACCTAAAAAATCTTCATCATATACCGCAATTTTAAAATTACAAAATCTTTCAATTGATTCATTAAATCAACCCGAATTTTCGAATTTATTTGAATTTAGTCATTTCAATAAATTCCAAACTCAAGTATTTCAATCTTTGTATAATTCAAATCAAAATACATTCATTGGAAGTACAAAGGGAAGTGGTAAAACAACTTGTGCAGAGTTGGCAATCTTAAATCATTGGAGAATGAATGGTGGTAGAATTGTTTATATTAATCCAATTCAAGAAAATATCAATAAATTAACCAAAATTTGGACCAAGAAGTTTAAACAACTTGATAAATCGATTTCAAAATTAACTGGTGAATTATCTAATGATTTGATAATTTTAAATTCGAATCATTTAGTATTAGCAACTCCACAACAATTCAATTTGGTTAGTAAAAGATGGAGACAAAGAAAGGTTATACAAGCAATCGAGTTGTTGATTGCTGATGATGCTCATATGATTGGGACTGGGATGGTTGGGGCCGTTTATGAAGTGATCATTTCTCGAATGAGATTGGCTAGTGCACAATTCAATAATCCCCTTCGGATCGTTGCATTATCATCACCTCTTTCAAATGGCCGGGATTTTGGTGAATGGATTGGATGTGAAAAAAATCACATCTATAACTTTGAACCTTCACAACGATTTAAAAAGATTCAAGAGATTCGACTCCAGGGATTTGTTATTGACAACTCACCAATCACTTCTCAAATGATTAATGTATCATTAGATTGTTTAAAGAATAATCTTGACCAAAAATCAATCATATTTCTTCCAAATAGAAAGCAAGTAATTCAAATTGGATCTCAAATTCTTGAACATTTTAATGATTTATTAAAAGTCGATATTGAATCGTATTTAAAAAGAGTTCAAGATAATATTTTGATTGAATTCTTGAAACATGGTATTGGATATTTATTTGAAGGTATGAATTCTATTGATAAATTGATAGTGGAGAGATTATTTGAGAATGGTGTATTATCAGTGTTATTATCTACAAAAGACGCTTGTTATTATACACCAAATGCTGGTCTTGTTATAGTGTTGGGGAACCAAGAGTATGATGCGAAAGACCATAGGTTTGTTGATTATACAATCAATGAACTTGGTGAAATGATTGGATGCTGTAAGAATGATGATAACCCAGACAATTCAAAAGTCTTATTGTTGGTCAATAATAATAAATTGAGTCTTTATAATCAATTCATTAATGAAGCATTACCTATAGAAAGTTATTTAAATATTTCTGTACATGATTTCTTTATTGATGAGATTAGTAATCTTAATTTTAAATCAAAACAAGATTTAATTGATTGGTTAACATTTACATTCTTTTATAGAAGAATTCAATTAAATCCAAGTTTTTATGATGTTTTAGATAATTCACATTTGGGGATTTCAGAATATTTATCTGAATTTATTGAAACAAATTTAAAGGAATTAGAAGAAGCTGAATTGGTTGAAGTTGAAGATGATGAAGAAGAAGAAGAAGAAATCATTTCGCCTGTTAACAGTACAATGATTGCATCTCATTATAACATCTCCTATTTAACTATGAAGAATTTTACTAAATTAAACAACAAAAGTCGTATCAAATCTATACTTGAACTAATTACATCTTCAATTGAATTTGAAAATTTACCAATAAGACAAGGTGAAGAAATTTTATTAAAGAAAATTTATGATAAATTACCAATAAAAGTAAATCAACCACAATTTGAATCTCCATTTTTTAAAGCTTTTATATTATTACAATCACATTTTTCAAGATTATCATTAACATTAGATTTAAAAATCGATCAAAAATTGGTTTTAGAAAAGATTTTGAATTTACTTTATGCTTGTATCGATCTTTTATCTAGTGAAGGTCATTTAAATTCAATTCAAGCAATGGAATTATCACAAATGATTATTCAAGGTGTTTGGAATAATAAAGATTCTCAATTAAAACAAATTCCGTTCTTTACAAATGAAATCTTATTACGTTGTAAGAAACATCAAGTTGAAACGGTTTATGATATCATGTCTTTAGAAGATGATATTAGAGATGATATTTTACAACTTGATTCGGAAAATTCAAATGATAATATTAAATTGAATAAGATTGCTGAATTTGTTAATAAATATCCAAATATCGATATCAAATATGAATTGGATTTATCTATACCAATCGTGGCTAATGAGCCAAAAGAAATCTTGATCACTTTGGAAAGAGATGAAGATACAGAGGGTGATTTGTCTGTTGTATCCGAATATTATCCATTCACCAAGAATGAAGCTTGGTGGATAGTGATTGGTGATGTAACTACAAGACAACTTTATTCGATCAAAAAAACAACGATTTCAAAGGTTTCACAAGAAATTAAGATGGACTTTACTTTACCTAGTCTGGGTCATCATAACTTGTCTATTTGGTGTATGTGTGATTCGTATATCGATGCAGATAAGGAGATTAGCTTCGAAGTGGATGCAGAAGAGAGTCACGAAGAGAGTCACGAAGAGACTCGTGAAGCGACTCTCTGAGTGATAAAAATGAAGAGTAGTGGAAACGAAGAGTCGCCAAAACGAAGAGTAGTGGAAATGAGTGTAACGAAAAAAGACAATTCTCTTAGTACAGCGACAATAGATAAAACAGTTGCTGAAATGTCGCACAATGTCTCTTCAAGTTAGTCATATTTGACACTTTTTTTTCAATATATAATTAATCAATAAACATATAATCTTTAAAAATGAGTTCCAATTCAAATGTTTTAACTCCATATATAAAGTCTTTATTGATGGAACCTCCAAATTTCACACCTGGAGATTTATCAACTGTTTTAAAATGTATTTTCCGTGGAATTCCTTCCGATATTCAAACCGCTGCATTTTTGACCGCTTTAAGAATGCGTGGTTTAGATCAAGAATCTGATTATATAGCAGCTGCTGTAAATACAGTTTTACAATTCTCAAAATTAATTAATCCTGATTTGGTCTCACCACATGGTTATATAGATATTGTTGGAACTGGTGGTGATGGTCAAGATACTTTTAATGTTTCTACTTCATCAGCTATTGTTGCTGCTGGTATGGGTTTACCAATTTGTAAACATGGTGGTAAAGCTTCTACTTCAACTTCAGGTTCTGGTGATTTATTAAAATCTTTAGGTATAGATTTAATGAATGTAACTGATGAAACAACTCCTGAAATTCTTAAAGAATCAGATTTTTGTTTTTTATTTGCTCCAGCATTTCATCCAGGTATGGGGAAAGTTGCATCTGTTAGAAGTCAATTAGGTTTACCAACTATTTTCAATATTTTAGGTCCATTAATGAATCCAATTCCTTTACAACTGAGAATTTTGGGAGTTTATAGTGAAAAATTGGGTGAATCATATGCTGAAGCAGCTCTGATTTTAGCAAAAGATAATAAAATTCATAAGGCAACAATGGTTGTTTTTGGTAATATTGGATTGGATGAAATTTCACCAATTGGAATTACCAAATATTGGTGGATTGATGCAAATGGTGGTATTACTCGTGGTGTAATTTCACCAAAAGATTTTAATTTACCAGAACATGAATTAAAAACGGTTAAATCTGGTACTCCACAAGAAAATGCACAAATTTTATTACATATTTTAAGACAAGATTCTGCCGAGTTTAAAATTAATGATTTCTCGAATCATCCTATTGTTGATTATATCTTAATGAATAGTGCAGCATTGGCGGTAGTTAGTGGTGCTGCAAATGATTGGGTCCATGGGGTCAAGTTGGCAAAGGATGCTATAACAAGTGGTTCTGCGCTTAGAGCGTTGGATGGATTTAAGAAGGCGGTGAGTGATTTGAGATGAATGAAAAGCTACGAACTACGAACGAACAAGTGAAACGAGTGAGTGACAAGTGAGAAGTGAGTAGAAAGAAGTGAGTAGAAAGAAGTGAGTAGAAAGAAGTGAGTAGAAAGAAGTGAGTAGAAAGAAGTAAGTAGAAAGAAATGATTAGGGAGGAATAGCTAACTAACTGAGAGTAATTAGTGACCACTAACCAACTATCCACACTAAATATCGCGTAATAGAATTACCAAGTTTCAATTTTTTTAAAATCTCGTATTTTTGTTTTGTAAACGCGTCGCATATATTTTTTTGTTTACAATTTAATTTTTATTTATACATTCTTTTAAACACAACAAATGTTTTCTACAAAAAAGCTAATATCTACTCCATCAAAAGGAGACCCTGGAGGACGATATAGTAATGGTGGGTCTGGTGGAATAGGGCGCCATGAATTCACACCTATTGGTAATCGATCTAGATCTAATGATAGTCATAAAAATGATCCAATAACAAATAATAATAGAACATTATTTCAACCAATAATACAAAATCATGATTTTATAAATAATAGTAATATTGAAAATGATACTTTTGATTATACAATTGATAATTTTGAATCACAATCACCAAAACGAACTCAAACTTTTCCAATAAATACAAACTTTTCAAATAATAAAAATTTCATTTCTAATAATGGATTTTCTTCTATTAAAGAACAAGAAGATAGAATTCGACAATTAGATTCGGAGAATTATAGGTTGAAATTGAATGTAGCAGCCATGCAACGGTTATTAAGTGATACACCTGATGATCAACGTCAATTAATTTCAGAAAATATTCAATTAAAAACAGATTTAGAAACTTTAGTAAATCGAATTAAAGAATTACAATTTGAAAATGAAAAACTTTCAAAAAATTCAAATTTACAATATCAATCAAATTTAAAAGAATCAGATTTTGAATTTAAAATTTCAGAAATGAAGAATGAATTTAAATCTTTAATTAAACAAAAAGATGAAGAAATTTTTCAAACTAAAATTGAATTAAATCAATTTTCTGAACAATTACAAAATCAAACTGAATTATTTAATTCAAAAATTAAGAATTTAGAGTCTGAAAATGAAGTTTTGAAACATGAAATTGATCAACATAATAATCTGAAAATTTCAAATAGAGATCATTTAAAAGTTATAAATCAATTGGAAAATGAAACACAATTACAAAGACATAAAATTGAATCCTTAAATCAAGATCTAAATGATTCAAATATTTCAGTTTCTCAATTACAAAGTAAACTACAATCACTTACTCATGAGTTGAAATCACTTACTCATGAGTTAAAAGTTAAAGATTCTTCTATTAAAGAACTTGAAAATCAACGTCATAATAGAGATTCAAATTCAATTGATGAAATTAATCATTGGAAATCAAAATATGAAACTTTTAAGTATCAATTTGATGATTTAATAAGTAAAAATGATCTAGAAATTCAAAAATTTAAACAAGAATCAAAAGAATTAAATCAAAAATTACAAAATTTAAAATTTCATAATGAAAATAAAAATCTTCAAGAATTACAAACATTTGAAATTGAACTTGAACGTAAATCACAACAAATTTTTGAACTTGAACGTAAATCACAACAATTAATTGAACTTGAAGAATCTCAAAAACGTACGATTCGTAAACTTCAAGATGAAATCAATTTACTTGAACAAGATCTTAGTGATAAAAATGAAGTTATTAATAAGTTAAGTAATGATAGAAAGAATTCAAATGGTGTACATTTTGCATATGAATCTCAAATTGAAAGTTTAACAACTAGAAATAACCGATTTGTTGATCAAATAAAAGAATTTCAATCAACAATTGAATCATTAGAAAACAAATTAATCAAATTAAATAATGAAAAACTGTATAATTCCATAAATAAATTGGATGAATCACAACGAGAAATTGGAGATTTAAAACTTGAATTAAAATTACAAACTTCACAATTAAAATCTCAAGTTGAAGAAAATCAATATATAATAGATGGTTTAAAACAAGAAATTACAAATTTGAATAAAAAACTAATGAAATTTTCAACTAATTCATTTGATAATTTTACTTCAAATTCAAATACTCTTTTAGATATTGCAAATGAATCAAGACTGAGACTTGAATCTATTAATGAAAAATTGGAGCAAGAAAAAATTGAATTATCTCAACAATTAAGATATAATCAACGTATTTTGGACAAATTATTAGGTTTATTTAATTTACATCTGTCTGATGATTTGGAAATCGAAATAAAGGATTTATTAAATACTAATGGTGAACTTAAGGAATTACTTGAAGGATATGCCATCAAGATTGAAGAAATAGATCATAATTTTACAAATACAAAGAGAGATGTTGATTCAAAAAACATGTTATATAGTCAATTACAAGCCAAAGTTAATTCTTTGGAAAATGAGATTCTAAGTAAGGAAAGAATTATTACAAGATTAGAATCTTTAAATTCTCAAAATAATTATAGTGGGAATTTATATTATAGAGATACTGATGAATATACTTTATTATTAAAATCTAAATCAAATGATGAATTAATGATAAAGAAATTAGAATTTGAATTAGAAAATTTAAAAAGAAATCAGAATCTTGAAATTAATGAGTATAAAGATAAGATCAAATCATTGGAGATGCAATATGAACTTCAAAGAGAAATATTAAAGAACAAACCTCTTGATGATTCGTCTGCTATTCGTAGTTTACTCGAAGTACAATTACAAGAAGCTACAAAACTAACTACAGAATTATCAAAACTGTTATCTGATTCAAACACAACATCTTCATTATTACAAGATAAAGTTTCTAAATTAGAAAAGCAAAATAATGAATTATTATTTATGACACTGAAATTTGAAGATAATGAAGTCAATAGAAAATCAGAAAAATTCGAATTGGAAAAGAAGAATAAACAATTAACTCAAGATTTAATTAAAGTAACTAATCATTGCAAAAAATTGGCTGATAAAGTAAATCAACTTACAAATAGTCATATTTTAAATGAGAAATTTTCTCAATTGAATCTTTCACAAAATGATCAATTAAATAAACAAAAAGCTGAAAATATTTATTTACTGCAAAAAATACTGGATTTAGTATCAAAATTGAATAAAATTGGTGATTCAAAGGAAATTGAAATTTTAGAAAAGCAAGTAACTTATTATAAGGCAAAACTTTATGATTTTAATTTAAAAGCAAATGATTTACAATTAATTTATTCATTTACTATCAATTCGATCAAAAATTCAAATCAATTGATCAAAAATGATATCAATAAATTGATTGAATGTGGTATTTATCCAGATTATACACTGATGAATTTGGAAAGAATGAGGAAAGGTGGAACACGAATTACTTTCAAGGTGTTGGCGCAGTTTGTTGTTGCGGCAATTCGAATCAAGAAACGGTTTGAAAAAGCCGAGAGGAGGAAATTAAGGTTGATTGAATTAAAGACAGAGATCGAGACTGGAAAGATCAAGTGAATAGACAGATCGAGACTGGAAGATCAGATGAATAGACAGAGATCGCAGAGGAAGATCAAACGACGGACCTTTAAAGATCACGGAGGTTTATGTAATATTAACGTTTCATTTCATAAATTGTATAACTATAACATTTAAATAGGAAGGATTATTAGACTTTTATGTAATCATCTCATTATTCTTGTAATCGGAGTTTGAAAGTTTTTATCGGTTGAAAGTTGTCTTGTTCTTCCAACACGTGGCGTATGGAACATTCCTGATGAACTTGTTTGTTGATTCTGTTGTTGATTATTTTGTTGATGTGATGATCCACTTCCTATCGAATTCGATCTCAAATTTAAAAATGTGTTGTTACCTGTTCCTAACATATCCAGCGTTGAATTGAGAGAAATATCCCCCTGATGTATCATACTATCATTGGCCATATCAGGATGTGATAATATACTCTCGATATTATCATGAGGGGTATATCCATTGGCTAAAAATGTCCCTATTGTCATACCTCCACTATTTGAACTACGATTTATCGTATTTTCTTCTTCATATTCATCGTCATCGTGTTCAAATGCATTTGGAGGTGGCTTTGTATGTATTGATTTCAATATAGTTTGATCTGTTTGTTTATTAAGATTACTCGACTCATCTAAAAATTTCTCAAAAATTGATAAATCATTCCATGCCTTATCTTTTAAAAGCTTTCTATTCTTATAAACTTTGGCGCCAAATGTTGCCGAATTCATTGGAATCGTACCATCTTCTTCTTCTTCAAGCATTAACAGCGGGAACAAATTTGCAGTTGCCTCTAGAAGAGCTTGTGTGTCTATGTCATCATACGGGATTGGGTCATCTCTCCATTTCTCTATGTATAGCACTTGATTTGGATCGTCAATATGGACATATGAAAATATGGAATCTCGAGTCATATTGTTATAAAGATGAAGATTACAAAACAAATACAAAAAAAAAAATGGAAACCCCCGAAAAAAAAAACCTTTAAGCGGCTTTTAGGGGTGGCTATTTTCTCACAAACATTTATTGAGACAATCTGTAAAATTACACTATATACTAAATAATTACCGGCATTTAAAAGCTTATCATGCAGCAGCCAGAACTTGTGGAGCAGAACCACACAAGTCTTCAAACAAGGTAGGTTTCATCGTCAACACCTTCTTGTCGTAGTTCGAGGACTTGACCAATTTGAAAGCACCAGTACCAATACTCATGGTTTGACCCAAGATAATACATTCCGAAACACCTTCGATCTTATCATTTTTCATGAAAAATGCAGCATCAAACAAGTGATCGGTAGTCTTTTCAAAAGAAGCTAATTGCAAAACAGAATCTCTCATCTTACTTAAACCAAATCTGGTGATACCCAATACTTCACCCTTATATGTCATAACATCACCCAATAATTGGATATGACGAGGATCGACAGACATACCATGATTACTCATTGTATAGTCGATTTCCTTAATAATCGAAGCTCTAGCAGCTTCAATACCCAAGACAGAAGCGATTTCCAAAACATGGTTGGTGGTGGTCTTAGTACCAATAACACCATCAGTACTCATAACTTCCTTCAAACCATAACCTTCAACCAACAATTCCTTCTTAGAATCCTCACGAATGTTGATAACAGCACGGAAAATGTTGGGCAAACCCTTGATAACAACACTTGGTAATGCTCTCTTCAATTGTTGCATTCTGAAGAATAATGTGTTTGTATTATCGGTTGGATTCTTGATACTTTCAGACTTACTTTCTCTTAAAGTGACGAGAACGTTAACACGATCCTTACCACTAACAGAAACATCACCAGGTTGAATCTTCAATTTTGGAGCCAGGAAAATGGCTTGTGCAATGCCATCAATATTTAATTCCAATTGTAATTTTTCAATTGTCTTTAAATCTATCTTAATTGACAAATAAGCCATATTATTTTTATAAACATCTTCAATGAAAAATGCAACATCTTGTAACAAAGTTTTTTCAACTCTACCTTTAACAACACGAGCTGCAATTTCATCTGTATCATTCACCAACACACAATTGATAATTGGAGTCGAAATTGTCTTTGAAGCATTGATGATTTCTTTAATACGTGGGACACCCAATGTAACATTCATAGAAGCAACACCAGCAAAATGGAAAGTCTTTAAAGTCATTTGAGTACCTGGTTCTCCAATAGATTGGGCTCCAATAGCTCCAACAGCTGTACCTGGTTCAACCTTTGCTCTAGAATATTTATAAAGAGATTGTTCTAAGAACTTTTCGATACATTTGGCAGACATCTTCGATAATTGGTTAACTGTGTTTAATGCAGTTTCATCATCTTCAATCAACATTTCATTATTAATAGGATTAGTGAAATATGGCTTTAATCTTTGATGTTCTCTAATTCTGGCTAAAATTTCAGCCTTTTTACCAATGAAATCTCTTAAAGATCTATAATATTCTCTTTCAGCATCATTTTGATCAATATATTCAATCTTATTAAAATCTTCTGGTTTCAAAACTTGACCTAAATTATCCAATCTAATTAATGAATCTTCTAAAGGTTTAAGAATAGAATCAACCAAATCATTGATTTGATAAGGTAATAATCCTGATTCATTAACATCAAAAGTGATGTTAAAAGCATGATCCCATTGTCTGATAAAGTTAACTGGTTTAGCATCACCTTCCATATCAAATGGATCCAAACCATCACCACCATAAGTAAACTGAACAATACCATTCGATGAGTTTCTCACAGTGTTATCATATTGAGAAGATAAATCTTCCAATGATTTCATCAATCTTCTAGACATATAACCAGTTTCGGCGGTCTTAACAGCAGTATCAACCAAACCTTCTCTACCAGAAATCGCATGGAACAAAAATTCTGGAGGTGTTAAACCACTAAAGAAAGAATTTCTAACAAACCCTTTAGATTGTGGTGTTTTCGAATTCTTGGTGAAATGAGGTAATGATCTATCTTGGAAACCATCAGGAACACGATTACCCGAAATAATTTGTTGACCAACAACTGCCACCATTTGGGAAACATTCAAAGTCGACCCTTTAGAACCACAAGTAGCCATAATTAATGGAGCATTGAGTGAATCTAATTCGCTAATACAAACTTCACCAACTTCTTCTCTAACCTTCGATAATAACCCACCGATTTTAGCTTCCAATGTTTGTTCTTCATTACAACCAGGTTGAGTTTCTAATTTTCCTCTATTATATAAATCAATTAATTCATCACACTTCAAATAAGCTTGTTCAACCATCAATTCTTTCTTTTTCTTTAATTCAATACCTGGTGTAACATCATTAATCCCGATCGAAAAGCCTCTATTACCCAAATATCTTGCACATAATTTTGCCATACGATTCATTGCATTTGCTGCTTCTTCTGCACCATAATCTCTTAAAATGGTATAAAATACAGAATGTTTTTTACCATCACCCAAGGTTGATTTATCCATCAATCCACTCAAAATATTTGACCCTCTGATAACCACAAATCCATCATTAGGAGATAATTCATTTGGTAAACCCTTTGGTGGTGCAATATATGTCTTATTTTTAGCATCCAAATTGATAACAACATTCGATTTCTTATTTGGTTTGATCAATAATGAAAAAACTTGTTTACCAGTCCATAACATGACAGGTTTAAAGATGGCTGGTGGTGGGATATCAAATTGAATGTCTGCATCTGACATCATACATAATAATTGTACCAATGATGCTCTATCAAAGAAAGAATCTTTATGAGAAATCAAATAAGAACCTGTAATAAAATCTTGAGTTGCTGCAATGATTGGTTCACCCGATTTTGGTGTTAACAAATTGTTTTTAACACCCATCAAATTAATTGCTTCTGCTCTTGCTTCTTCAGTTTGTGGAACATGTAAATTCATTTCATCACCATCAAAATCGGCATTATATGGTGTACAAACACATTCATTCAATCTAAATGTTCTCCAAGGTCTAATCTTTGCATAATGTGATAAAATCGATAATCTATGTAAAGATGGTTGTCTATTAAATAAAACAACATCACCATCTTCAATATGTCTTTCAACTATATCACCAATTTGTAAATTTTTTGCTAATTTAATTCGATCACCAAATCTTAAATTTCTCTTTGCCATTTCATTTTGTTTCATAAGATAATTAGCACCAGGATGAATATCTGGACCATTTAAAACTAATTTTTGTAATTTTTTTCTATTATAACGAGTACATTTTTCAGGATATGTCAATACTTTAGCAACTCTATCTGGAACTGCAACTTCATCAATTTTTAAATTTGGATCTGGAGAAATAACAGTTCTTGCAGAAAAATCAACTCTTTTACCAGATAAATTACCTCTAAAACGACCTTGTTTACCCTTTAATCTTTGACAAAACCCACGGATCGGTTTAGCAGATTTGGAACCTCCTGATCCACCAGATGATGGTAATAAAGCTGGGTTTGCAGAATCAGAATTAATATACATTGCAACAGATAATTGTAAATAATCCCATTGTTCCATCAAATTATTAATTGAAATACCTTTTTCAATACCAGCCTTAATTAAAGATGAAGTCCATACAATTTCAGTTAATTTAACAGTTAAATCATCTTCATTTGATTGTGCATCCATCATAACAGATGGTCTGATACATACTGGAGGAGCTGGTAAATATCTCCAAATATACATTTCTGGTCTACCACCTCTTGCTGGATCTATACCAAATAATTCACAATCTTCTGGTGTAATTTGTTTAAAAAGATTCAAAGTTTTTAAAGGATTTAAATCTTCATTTACTCTTTTAATAAATTTTTCTAATTCAGGATTTCTTTGAAAAACTTGATCAAATTCTTGATCCCAAAGTTGCTTTTCAGGTGTTGGTTTTTTACCAATCCATCTAAAAGTATCATGAATGATTTTTAAAGCAGCTGGACCAGCTCCACTTGCAGCTTTTTTAACAACACCATTAACATGATTACATTTTACACATCTTCTTTGTTTTTTACATTGATCCAGAACTTTTTTCAAAACTTTCATTCTTCTTAAATTATCAATATTTGGTCTTCTTAAATCAATTAAAAATTGTCTTTTTGTTTGTTCATCTAATAAAATTGCTGAACAATTTTTACAAATACATTGTAAAACTTGAATAATTGCTTTAAAATATCCAACATGAAAGACTGGAAGTGCTAAACGAACATGACCAAAATGACCTTGACATGAAGCCAAATTCCCATTACAAGTTGCACATTCACTTGCATTCGATGAAATCCCCATTTTAGTGTCTAAAGCACCACTTTCTTTTGGAGTTCTACCTTTTTCTAAATCATAAAGATCTCTTGTTTGAACTTCAACTTCTGATTGTGCAACAATATCTTTTGCCGAAAGTGCACCAAATTCAAGGCCTTTGATACACTTTGGTGCTATATCAACAACAACGTCTTTCATATTTAAAAAGAAGTTGTACAGTATATTTTAATATAGAATTTGAAGTCTCTATATTTGAATATGCTGTTCAACAGAAAAACACCACCGGTCTTTTGGTTGTAGTTGAGTCTTGATTGAAACTTGATCTGAGAAGAGCTTATAAATAAAGAGAAAAAAAATTAAAAGTTAATTAAAAAAATCGAGTTGATAATATGCAGGAATGTTGGTTTAATGCCTTTAGACGGTATAGTATGTAAACATTTGATTGTCTAACGAATTGGGATTTTCTCTAACCCAAAAGTGATTAGATTCAATGAGATTTTTCAGGTAAATTGGCAGTATTCTGGGCTGGATTCAAGTAATGGTGCCTTTTATCCTCTTGTTGTCTTTTCTAGTGTTAAGTGTCATTA
Source organism: Kodamaea sp. yHQL449 (assembly GCA_030582715.1). Classification (NCBI taxonomy): domain Eukaryota; kingdom Fungi; phylum Ascomycota; class Pichiomycetes; order Serinales; family Debaryomycetaceae; genus Kodamaea; species Kodamaea sp. yHQL449. The sequence continues at coordinate 675,640 of JAJMGT010000001.1, read as the reverse complement.
GTTTATATACAGGACAAATGTCGCTCGATTACTTTTTAGTGGCGGAAATTTAATAATCAATACTTCAAATTTATTTATACATATACATCATTAAAATGAGCACCGAAACAAACCCAGTCGCATCCGGTGCTACCACTGCCGCTGCTACCAATGAACAAAAGATCGTCAAGACTTTGGAAGAAGATGACGAATTCGAAGATTTCCCAGAAGATGGAAAATGGTTATCCGAAGCTAATAATCAAATTAATCCAACAAGTTTATGGGAAGAAGATTGGGATGATGAAGATAATCAAGATGAATTTTCTCAAAGATTAAGAGAAGAGTTAAAAAGATCGCAAAAATAAATATTCAGTTCGAAAGTGTATATTAGAAAATATAAAGCTTTATTAAATTTTAAGCGTAAAAATTAACCGATTTTGATTTTCTTGCTTGAACTTCACCAATTGCTTCTACAAAATCTTCATGTTTTATAGTAGATTTCCCATTTCTTAAAGCAATCATACCGGCTTCAACCGTTACTGCCTTTAATTGTGCACCATTAAATTCATCTGTTGATCTTGCTAATTCTCTCCAATTAACAGAATTATTATCACAATTCAATTTTCTAGCATGAATCTTTAAAACTGATTCTCTTGCTTCTTCACTTGGTAATGGGAATTCAATTTTTCTATCTAATCTACCTGATCTTAAAAGTGCTGGATCTAAAGTATCAACTCTATTGGTAGCTGCCAAAACTTTAACTCTATCATCAGATCCAAACCCATCCAATTGATTCAAAAGTTCCAACATTGTTCTTTGTACTTCTCTATCACCACTTTTATCAGAATCAAATCTTTTAGTACCAATTGCATCTAATTCATCAATAAAAATAATCGTTGGAGCTTTTTCTTTAGCTAAGGCAAAGGCATCACGTACTAATTTGGCACCATCACCAATAAACATTTGAACCAATTGAGGTGCTGCTAATTTTAAGAAAGTTGCACCCGATTGCGCAGCACATGCTCTTGCTAATAAGGTCTTACCAGTTCCTGGTGGTCCATACATAAGTGCACCTTTTGGGGCTTTAATACCTAATTTTGTAAATTTTTCTGCTTGTTTCATCGGTAAAACAACCGCTTCTATCAATTCTTCAATTTGTTTATCTAATCCACCAATATCAGAATAATCTTCTGTTGGTTTTTCATCAACTTCCATCGCTTTAACTCTTGAATCATATTCAGAAGGTAATGTATCCAAAATTAAATATGAATCTTTATTAACACCAATCAAATCATTTGGTTTTAAAGTGGCTGGATCTACCAACCCAATCATAGGTAAGAAAATCGTTTGTCTTGTTGATGTCTTAATAACAGCCAGCTTTCCTGTTCTAGTGGCATGTATATCAATATTTGCACCCTGTTCAACAGATTCTTTTTCGACATCAAGATCCAACAATTCAACAACATTACCAACTAAATAGGGTAATTGTTTGTTATTATTAATTTTTTCTTGATTATCCTTAATTCTTTCGGTCATAACGGTCGTTTCATGAGTTAATCTTTGAGATTCGGATCTCATCACTTTGATCTCATTATCCAACAACTTTGTTCTGTTGATGATATCTGCAGTAGATGCATTCAAGATTTCTTGGTCTATAAGGTCATCTTGTTCCAATTCTTCTAATGTGGACATGTTTAATTGTATCGTTTGTTACTGGGTTTATCAGTTTATTGCCACTCGATTTTTTTGATCAAAATTTGAACCTTTTTTCTAAACATGTCGTCAGCAAATGTCGTGTTTTACTGCAAAATTTTATATACAGTCTTTAAATATATCTTGAAATACTTTTGGCAAAATCGTTGATTCTTTTAATTGATATATTTAAAGTAAATATGGTTTCTACTTATAACGATCATAATGAAATAAGTGACGAAGAATTCTCGAAATTAAGACAATCTGTCTTAAAAGGTATGTTTTATCTTTGTTTTATCATCATCATCGAATAATACTAACTATTTGCAGCAAGAGAATTATCATATTCTCCATACTCAAACTTTCGGTGAGTACAATTGATTTATAAATTTCTAAACTTTTACTAACCGTTCAGTGTTGGCTGTACTGTTGTCACAGAAGAAGGTGACTTTGTCACCGGTGCAAATATAGAAAATGCATCGTATGGTGCCTGCGTTTGTGCAGAACGCAATGCCATCAATAGAGCCATTTTAGAGGGATACCGCAGTTTCAAAATCATTGCAATTTCAGGTGATGCTGAAGAACCAATAACACCATGTGGTATTTGTAGACAAGTCATCAGAGAATTTGCTCCAAATGCGCCGATTTACATGTTTAGTGAGACCAAATATTTAAAAGTTTACTTCAACGAGTTATTACCTTTGAGTTTTGGACCAGAAGATTTGGGAATTGACCCTGTTAAGCATTTATCAAAATCATTAGTATAGAATTTAATAAACGAACCAATTACGGAGAACCGATTGATTGCGGGGTGGTATATTGTCTACTGCAGTATGGATCTCAATGCGGCACTGATTTAATTTATTTTTTTTATCGCTCTCAATTTCTCTGAGAGAATATTGAAAATTTAGTGGCAAACGTATTTTTTCCTCGTTATTATGAAACCATTTTCTTGAAAATACCGAGAGAAATCATTAATTTATCGCGATAGTATCGCCTGATCTAACTAAACTCGCGGTAGCTATCGCTGACGAAAAAAAAAAAAAAAAAAAAAGAAAAAAATTTTAGCCATCTCAACAAAGCCAATATCAAACCGGTCTCAAAAAGTATGTCTGCCATCGTTTGTGCTGCATCCAACTGTGGTAAAGAAACCACATCGACTTTGAAATGTCCCATTTGTTTGAAAAGTGGAGTTTCGAACGTATTTTGTGACCAACAATGTTTTCGTGGATCTTGGGGTGTTCATAAATCGATTCATAAAGTAGAAGGAAAAGAAGAATATAACCCATTTCCAACTTATAATTTCACTGGTGAATTAAGACCTTCATATCCATTGTCTTCAAGAAGAAAAGTTCCGGAGCATATCAAAAGACCTGATTATGCTTTGGATGGCAAACCTTTAAGTGAACTTAAAAATGATAGATTAGGTAAAATCGTTCAAAATGATTCTGCAAGTATCGAAACAATTAGAGAAGTTGCTTATATTTCAAGAGAAATTTTGGATATCACTGCATCTCATATTAAACCTGGTGTTACAACAGATGAACTTGATGAAATTTTGCATGCCGAATGTATGAAAAGAGATTGTTATCCTTCACCATTAAATTATTTCACATTCCCCAAATCTTTATGTACTTCAATCAATGAAGTGATTTGTCATGGTATTCCAGATAAAACCAAATTGAAGGATGGTGATATTGTTAATTTAGATGTTACTGTTTATTATAAAGGATTCCATTCAGATTTGAATGAAACTTATTATGTTGGTGAAAAAGCTAAAACCGATTCTGATACCGTTAGATTGGTTGAAACTACAAGAGAATGTCTTGATTTGGCAATTTCGATTGTTAAACCAGGTATGGCTTTTAGAGAATTGGGTAATGTGATTGAAGCTCATGCAAAGAAAAACAATTGTTCTGTTGTTAGAACATATGTAGGTCATGGTATAGGTGAATTATTTCATTGTCAACCTAACATTCCTCATTATGCTAAAAATAAGGCTGTTGGTATTGCTAAACCAGGAATGGTTTTCACCATCGAACCAATGTTATGTCTTGGTACTTATAAGGATCAAACTTGGCCAGATAATTGGACTTCTGTAACCCAAGATGGTAAGAAAAGTGCACAATTCGAACATATGATGTTGGTGACTGAAGATGGTGTTGAAGTTTTGACCAAAAGAGGTGAAAACTCACCAGGTGGTGCAGTTACCAGAATCTAGATTATTTATAGTATAATATTTGGGTGGGGGGATAATTTTTTTATATATTTTTAGCATTATATAATTTGTATTATATAGATTCGGTGTATTCTTCACCTCTAATCAAAACGTCACAAATTGTATTTTGAACTTTTTCTAAAGAACTTTTAAATACTTCCATTTTCTTTCTAATACTACCACAACCTTTGGGATTATAATCAGTATTAAACATACCTTTAATTGTATTCAAATCTGGATATTGATTGAATAAAGTTTGTGTCTTTGCATATAATTTCTCCATAAATTCCAAATTACGTAAATTGTCTCTATTTATAGCTTTTGTTTTGGGATCAACTATATTTGAAATTGTATATCTCATAATTTCACCTGTTAAATCGAAAAGACCCATAAAATAATCACCTAATTGAATAAATCCAATTTGACCATTATAAGTAGGCATTTCACCAAATAAGAAAGAATCTATATGTTTATCAAGTGGATCATCCTTTTCGTCTACTTTCTCTTCTTGTTGAATTAATAATTGTACAAACAGCATGAATCTTTCATATGTCAATAATTCACAATTCATCACAAAATACATGAATGTAAATGCTTCAATCATTTCTTCCACAGAGTTCGAGATACTCGACTTGAATTGAGGAGAGTTATTACTCGGCCAATACTCCACGTGTATCTTCTTCATACATTCGCCAATGATAACAAGATAATCTTTGATTTGCTTACGGATCGGAATCGATAAATTGCGATTCGATACCCTATGAAATGTGAAAATAAGTTTCTTCGAATACGAATTTATATCTCTGCATAGCCTGATGACCTGTTCACGCTCATCATGATAGTGTAAGAGATGCTCTCTTGCCGGCTGGAATATCTCTACTTCGTATGGTTCAGTCATTGTTTCACAAATATTGGGCATCTGAAAAAGTTAAGGGAAAAAAATGCAAAATGCGACTTTTGAAAATCCTTCGATGGGTGCAAATTTCAAATTCATACAAAATTTAATGGGAAATGATTAAGTTTAAGGGAGATATGAGATGTAAGAGCTAACAAGTAATTGATTTTGAAGATTATAAAGTAAATTAATTTTGATAAAATTTTGTATTTTTTCTACTAAAGTTATAGTATTCAAAAGAGACAATGAGAGCTTGTGAAGTGTAAATAGTAACTTCTCGAATATGCTGAGCTTATTTCGCTCAGAGACTCGAGCGAGCGAGCGAGAGCGTGAAACAAGTCAGTGAGAGAGTGAGAAGTGACTGTAATTTGGAGAATCTAGTAGTGCCACCGGTCAGAGAGAGATACTTTGCTCTTTTTCTTGTTAATTTTCTAGTAAGCCACTACTATTTTCCTGGAAATATCTGGTAGCAACATTAAAGGAAACGCTCTCCAATTCTATATTGTATTTGCAACTCTATATTGTAGTTACCTTTTTAACCCTTGTTGATAATGTTAGACTCCCTCTACTTAGCTTTGCTCAAATACACAGTATACAACAGAAAGGTCCCTTGGCCCAGTTGGTTAAGGCGCGGTGCTAATAACGCCGAGATCAGCAGTTCGATCCTGCTAGGGACCATCTTTTTTTTTTTGCTTATATTATCATATAACTCGCTTAGCTAAACGTCTTTATAACACGATACACCTTCTTGATTACTCTATCCCTTCATTAAATTAAGTATTTTAATAACTTTATATTTAATATCACGTGACAGATCAACGTGTATTTACCATTTTCACTATTCATAAAAAAAATTTAATCGCGTTGAATAATTTGCCTTGCCAATATTTAGTTTAAAGTAAACGAGATTAGAATGTCATCATCTATTCAATTACTTAACCCAAAGGCCGAGTCATTCAGACGTGAACAGGCACTTCAAGTTAACATTGCTGCTGCCCAAGGGTTGCAACAAGTTTTATCAACCAATTTGGGTCCAAAAGGTACTTTAAAATTATTAGTTGATGGTTCTGGATCTTTAAAATTAACCAAAGATGGTAAAGTTTTATTAAGTGAAATGCAAATTCAACATCCAACTGCAGTTATGATTGCACGTGCTGCAACTACACAAGATGAAATTACTGGTGATGGTACAACAACAGTAATTTTACTTGTTGGAGAATTATTAAAACAAGCAGAAAGATTTATAAGTGAAGGTGTTCATCCTCGTATTATTGTTGATGGATTTGAAATTGCAAGAGAAGAATCTTTAAAATTTTTAAATGATTTTAAACAAACAACAACTGATCTTGATCGTGAATTTTTATTACAAATTGCCAAATCATCATTATCAACTAAAGTTCCAATTGAATTATCAAATGTTTTAACTCCAATTGTAACAGATGCAGTACTTCAAGTTCAACAAGCAGATGAAAGAAATTTGGATTTACATATGATTGAAATTATGACAATGCAACATGGTAATGCAAAAGAAACAGAATTAATTAAAGGTTTAGTTTTAGATCATGGTGCAAGACATCCAGATATGCCAAAAAGAATTGAAAATGCTTATATTTTAATTTTAAATGTTTCATTAGAATATGAAAAGACTGAAGTTAATTCTGGATTCTTTTATTCAAGTGCTGAACAACGTGAAAAATTAGTTCAATCAGAACGTAAATTTGTTGATGAAAAATTAAAGAAAATTATTGATTTAAAAAATCAAGTTTGTGAATTAAATTCAAATAAAGGATTTGTAATTATAAATCAAAAAGGTATTGATCCAATGTCATTAGATGTTTTATCAAAACATGGAATTTTTGCTTTAAGAAGAGCAAAAAGAAGAAATATGGAAAGATTACAATTAGTTTGTGGAGGTGAAGCTCAAAATTCAGTTGATGATTTAAATCCTTCAATTTTAGGTTATTCAGGTTTAGTTTATGAAAATTCAATTGGTGAAGATAAATTTACTTATATTACAAAAAATAAAGATCCAAAATCTGCAACAATTTTAATTAAAGGTTCAAATAATCATATTTTACAACAAACAAAAGATGCAATTAGAGATGGTTTAAGATCTGTTTCAAATGTAATTAAAGATCAAGCAGTTTTACCAGGTGCTGGAGCTTTTTGGTTAAGTGCTAATAATCATTTATTAAATTCAAAAGATTCAAAAAAGATTTTAAAAGGTAGAAATAAATCAGGTATTAAAGCATTTGCTGAAGCTTTATTAATTATTCCAAAAACTTTATCAACAAATGCAGGTTTAGATTCTTTAGAAACAATTTCAAATTGTCAAGATGAAATTTCAGATGATCGTATTGTTGGAGTTGATTTAAAATCTGGTGAACCAATGGATCCAACTATTGAAGGGATTTGGGATTCTTATAGAGTTTTTAGAAATGCAATTTCAGCTGCCACAGGTATTGCATCTAATTTATTATTATGTGATGAATTATTAAAGGCAGGACGTTCATCTTTGAAAGAAGGTGGTGCTGGTGGTCCAGCACCTGGTGGTCCTCCAATGGGTGGTATGCCACCTATGATGTAATATCATTATATACCTCAATAATCAAATATTACAAAAATTTAATTTAAAACTTTACTTGTAAATTTTTTTTTTTTTTTTTGAATAGGATTTGGGCCAATTTAAAAAGAAAATATGAAAGGATCTCGCTAAATAAATTAATCTAAAAATTTAAATTTACTTACATATCACTAACAACACTTATCTCTTAGAAAATATAAAAAGACAAAAATAAGCGGAGTGCGATATAATTCAAAACTATATTTGAATAGTTTAACTAGAAGGTTTTCATTTTGCAATTTTCGGGTTTAAATTATTTTTGTTAAAATTTAATCTCAAGTTGGTTATGAATCATGGTGCTTGAGAAAATAATAAATAAAATTTCTTATTGGTTCTAATATACGAATATTCAGATTTTTATTTTATATTACTTAGTAAAAAATCAAATCTTCTATGCAGATTCACTATTCAATTAATACAGATGATTTGATTGATCAATTACCAAGTCAAAAATGTTGAAAAATACGAACGTTCCGAAAACGGGTAAACTTGATATGATTTTATTAGTCGTTTCAAATAGGGCATGAATTAAATATTTTAAAGTACAACTTCTTAAAGTTTGTTTATAAAAATATTATACCAGCATTTTCTTTCAAAATTGATTATTTTTTAGTAAATCGAGGCTAAAACATTTTTCAACCTAAATTTACAACCTAATTAAAAATAAATTGAAAATTTAGTAAAAAATTATTTGAATATAACTATAATACTCGAAACGATTAAAAAATTGTGATTATAAAAATAATTGAACACAAACATTCTTACATGAAATTGTATCTTTTTTTCATAATTTCAGACATAGATTTCTAAGGCACATGATCTCGTACATTTTACAATACGTATAAATGAAAAAAAGAGTTTATTGAACCAGAGTGACAAATTTTGTTGATTCTGTGTAATTTTAAATATGTAAAAGCCGTCAAAATGCTGGCCTTTTTTAATTAAAAAAAATAATTAAGCAGAAAAAATAATATAGCCAACAAAGTTCTAATAATGCTGCAAGAACACTCAAAAATGATGATATATAATATGTCAACCAAAAAAAAAAATACGAATATTACTTGCTGAGTAATAACCAATCATTGTTTATTTGTTTGTCAAATAATTAAATTGAAGATTGTTTGAGATCGACCAGAGAAGGTAGGCTTTGAAAAACAAAGAAAAAAACAAACATGTACGAATCGAGTAAGATAAGAAGAAAATTTTGCGCTTTTACAGATTTAATTCTTCAATGTGATGATTTTCTTTTTTTTTTTGTCTCAAAGTCATTACATGCGTGTATACTTTAGTGTAGAACGTACACGATAAAACCGATAATAATATTGGTTAACTTCATTTTGTAGTATTGACAATTTGTGTGAGTTTTAATTGAATGCAAAAAACGTTGCTCCGCAATTTTTGTGCATGCGCACGCATGTGCATACATAAGGAAGCAGACCATAATCAATGCGACTCAAGGAGTTAAAATCAAAAAACCACGAGGGCAAGAGCTCAAAAGTTAAAATATTATTTTTCTTTACAAATGCACGTGTACTTAATAAATATTTTTGCCAGTAAGCGCAGGACTGTGCGTCCGCGTTCGGAATTCCGTGCACTGCCGAGTTTTATCTCAGTTGAGCATCTCTTTTTTTTTATTTTTTTTATTTTCAGACCAAACGGAGCTGTAGCTAAAGCGAAACGGAGTTTTTTAACGGAGAAGAAGCGAAATATGGGTTAAAAAAAAAGTAGTCCATTGCGGCATGGATCTTTCACGGACATTATCTACCTATGCAAAGTTTTTGGCTCTTGCCTTTCAATGCAAGGCTTAGTCGCAAATGAAACAGTACAAGTCTACCGTAATCTAAGTTTTGAACTGCTTGTTGCTTCCGTCAACAGGTAATGAGCAGTCACAAACGGATTACGATTACGGCTCTTGCAACATCTGGTCTTTGAATCATAACCCTCACCTCATTAGCATGCTCGAGCCCAATAAATCAAAAAAAAAAGGAAAAACACCAAGAAATCAATCTGTTGACAATTTGATTCTTATGTCAATAAATTGGCTCTATCGTAAAGCCCAATGCAAAAGAGGTATACTCTTAATTATAAACATTGATCAGCCCTGTCATAAGTTTTCAAAATAGTCATCACAACATGAATTCAGCACTTAATTAATAGGAGTTGCTTGAATAAACATTCGAATATTTACACAAATGCTAATAAAATATCTCCACGAAACTGAACACGCGTTTATTATATTTTGTGAATATTCAAAAAAACAAATATGCATATGCTTGCGTTCGGTTAAATTTGAGAAAATGCATGAGGAGCAATAACATTTATGCATATGTGACGCGTAAACATTATGTCGTGCATACAATTAATTTTTGATTATGATTTTGAATATGTAAAACCCAAAAAAATAAGAGGAGAACTTTGTTCAAATTGAAAAATAATAATAAAGAGAAACAAAGAAAATTGAATTTACGGGAGTCAAAACCGTTAAATATTGCATTTTTACACCAAAATGGACCCCTTTAACAAAAAAAAATCACTTTTAAAAATAATAAATGTTAAAATTCAAGTTAGAATAGCAATATCAAATGTAAATTGTAGATTAAATGTCAAATCAATAAAATTTTTGACAGCACACTTTGACAGTATCTGCAAATAGTTTGATCATTCTTGACCATGCAAAGGTAGATCTTTCTAAAGGTCCTGCACGTATAGCTTTATAGATCGAATAAGTTTTTGTTGAATGTTCAGTTAAAATGGCATTTCAAATTTGGTTTCTGTGTTACAAATTAAGTTGATTGATAGATAGCATCTTAATAAATATTTTAACAAAGAAATTCCGGAAGCATAGCCGCGTCGTTTTATCGATGACGGCAAAAGTCTCATTTCTTTGCTGAAAGAGTCAAATAATTTAGAGTCATTCCTTTAAGATTTTCTTTTATCAGTTTCAAAAGAAACATAGATTGCGTTTAAATCATCATTATAAATAAGCTTATATTTCTATTATATTTATTTGTTATCTTTTCATCGATTTTTTTTTCCGATTTGCATACTCAATATTGGCGTACTTACAGCATCATAAATTAAAGGTTGCATTTTTACATTTCGTGGGGCACTTTTAAACAACAAGCCAACAAGTTAAGCGATACGAGAAATATTCGAAACAAAAAGAAAAAGAAAAGAGATTTGAAAGTTATCACTAACTCCACTAAGGTGCAAAAGTAAAATTTTTTTTTACACAGTCAGACGAGTTGGAACTATCATTTTCCCCCTCCCCCTCTTTGATCCTTTAACGCCGTACATTCAAAAAGAAACGAGTTAAACACAGGAAAATAATATTCACATTTCTTTTTTTCGTGAGTTGTTGCCAAAAGTTTTTTATTAAAAATTCAATTAAAAAATAATTTAATATTTTTATATTGTTTTAACATTTGCGTTGATTATTATTAAAAGAGTGCGTTTCTTTTGGGATTTGTTGACCAAAAAATAAAAATATTATCACAGCCTATTGCCAACTTTTATCTGTTCCCCCAAATTCAAAAATTCAATCCTTCAAATATAATAGCTTTCGACATAAAAGAAGGTTAAGTTTGAAATAAAAAGTGTGTACATTAGAAACATAATCATTGATAACAATAGTTTTCAAATAAATCTTCGGGAATTCTTACTCTTGAAGATATAAAAATTGCGAGTTATTATAACTAAACGCTACGCATTTTTTATAACATATTCAATACCTCCAATCTTATTCAACGCACGATTTCCAAATACAATTTAGGTTTGAATCCAAGTGATCTTAAAAGGTGGATAAGTTTTGAACATTTTAAAGTACTAAATTCAATTTTTTAAAGTTTGAATTACTAAGTTACATTTCCTTCACATAACCTTTAAAATCCATCGATTTAAAAGAAAAATCTTAATTGATCTTCTTGATATCAATTCACAAAGCATAAATTGCCTATATTTACTCAATAAAAGTATTTAAAATACTATTCTGTGACCGCCTTCAAAAATTTGGATATTTTAAGAAGTCTTACATCACAATTGTACAATAATTATTTAACCAATTGTACATTCATCCTAGACCAAATTAAGATTCTGGACATAATTGTTAAATAAAAATTTTATTATATAAAATTCAGTCTTGTTGTTATTTAAATCTTGGAATATATTATTGGTAAGATTTGACTTGTTTTAAAGTGAATCAATGAACTAATTGAATTTTTGAAACCAATTGATTTTCTTTTTATATAAATGGTTCAATCTTTAAAATGTATCAACCTAATAATACAGCAAATGGAAATATTCCTTCAATTTCAAATAATTCAATGAGTCCAAAAAAGCCAAGGGTACAAAGTCCAACTCAAACTTCACAAGTTCCATATGCTTATGGATATCCAGCATATCCACCACAACAAGGTAATTTAAATGAAAATCAACATCATTATCAACAATATCCTGCATTTCAATATCATCATCCACCCCCAAATTATGATCAACATCATGATTATCAACAACAAGGACTTCCACCAGCCAATGTTGCTGGTTATCAAACGAAGCAACCCTATGTTTACGGCCAGTATCCACCTTCTACGGCCAATAGCGCAGCGACAGTAGCGAGCAACACAAGCGCAGGCGCTTCTGGTGTAACGATACCACCAGTTTCATTACCAATTGGAACTCATGGACCTCCACCTTCAACAAGTGGTGAATATCAAGGATTTCAAAATCAAGAATGGGATTTTAATCATCAACCACAAGCACCAGATCAAATTTATCATCAAAATCCAATACGACCACAATATTTGGGTGCACCTACAACTTCAGGATCTATAACTCCTGCAACAACAGCAAGTACGGTAACTCCAATTTCAATTAAAACTGGTATAGATAATAAATCACCTTCAAATCGACGTGCTTCTTTATCTTCAAAACGATCGCATTCAAGAAAAACTCCAGTACTGCCAACAAATTCATCTCCTCATGATGGTGAACTGCCTCTGGTTTCTCCAATTAGTGATGGTCAATCAGTACTGTCACTGAATAAATCAATTTCAAAACGACTGAGAATGGGTTGTTTAACTTGTCGACAACGTAAAAAAAGATGTTGTGAATCAAGACCAAAATGTACAGAATGTTCACGTTTACGACTTAATTGTATTTGGCCAGTTCCTGGAACTGAACATAAAAATAAACCGAAAGATGCAAAAGAAGAAGAAAATACAATTAATCATGAAATTTATGGAAAAATTAAAGTTTTAAGAGGTATTGTGGAGTATAGAAGCTCGTAGCTTTTAATGATGATGAGTATATATAGAATAAACATGTTATTTCAAATTTCACAATTGTTTTCTGCTTGCTATTGTAGCTAGTTATTTTGTGTTTTATGAAATTTACATTAAATAGATTTTTGTTGATTGTATTATTAAATATTATATTAATTGTTTGTAAGTGATTATTAAATGTACCTTGAATTAGTTAGTTTAACGTTATGTACTAGTAATTTGTTTTGTGTAATTAAATTCAAATTCGCATAGTGTATAAGAAATGGTTGCGAAAAGTTTAGTTACCCCGGATTTTCAAGACAATCCCAAACCCGAATATTAATCAAGTATCGGTTAATTGGATGAGAAAATATGAAGCTTTGTTTTAGATGACTCTGGTAAAAGTAGTTTTGAAAAGCCAGAGCAAACCGGAGCAAAGCAACCGGTTGTATAAGCCAATGTTTGATAATCTTAAAAAATTCAAAACAAAATCTTGCTGAATTAATGATCTAAATCATTCAATTGTAAGATTACTATTCTTTGTCTTATAAAGACCTTATGGCTTAACAGTACTTCTGTTCAATATTAATCTCCAAAAAAATACCAACTTATGCACGCATCGCAACACGCAAACTTCCCAATGCGGCAATCAGCGTTCGAAACACGTTAACCAGAAAAATAAATTAATTAAAATAAAATCACCGCCTCAACGTAAATACTCATAGACATGTCCCTTGACGAAACGACATTGAGGGAGAAGCAAATCGCCACATTAGAGCGCATGCTCCATTTGAACAAGGATGGATCTGCTGATTTGACCCTTGCTTCTAAAAATGAAGAAATCATTTGGAAAGTGTTGGTTTTAGATAAGAAATCACGAAGCGTTTTATCGTCAGTTTTAAGAGTTAATGACTTGTTAAGATGTGGTGTCACTGTTCATACTTTGATTGATTCTCGAAGATCACCACTTCCAGATGTTCCAGTCATTTATTTTGTCGAACCAACTACTGAAAACATTTTGGCGATTTTGGACGATTTAAATAACAATAAATATGATCTTTTTTATATTAATTTCACCCTGCTGATTAATAGAGAATTATTGGAAGAATTTGCTAAGAAAGTATCAATTTCAGGTAAAGCTAATAAGATTAAACAAGTTTTTGATCAATATTTGGATTTTATTGTTACAGAACCTAATTTATTTTCATTAGATTTACTAAAAGTTTTCACAAAATTTAATTCTCCTAAAACAGATGAAGATTCAATTCACAAGGTTGTTGGAGAAATTGCAGATTCACTTCTTTCAACCATTGTTACTTTAAATAATATTCCTGTGATTAGAGCACCTCCAGGTGGACCAGCTGAATATGTTGCTACAGAACTTGATAAAAGATTGAGAGATTACTTGAGTAATACAAGACAAACAAGTACAACTGGTGCTAGGCCTGTATTGATTATTTTGGATAGAAAAATCGATTTAGCTTCAATGTTTCTGCATTCATGGATTTATCAATGTATGGTTAGTGATGTTTTCACTTTACAAAGAAATACAGTTAAAATCAATAAATATACCAAAGAATCAGAAATTCCAACTATTAAAAGTTATGATGTTGATCCAAAAGATTTTTTTTGGAATAAATATTCTCAATTACCTTTTCCTGATGTTGTTGAAAATGCAGATATTGAATTAAATTTATATAAAAAAGATGCACAAGATTTGACCAATAAAACTGGTATAACTTCACTTAATGATATCGATTCTAGTACAACCGATACTTTACACATCCAACAAGCTGTTGATGCATTACCTGAATTAACAGCTAGAAAAACTACTTTGGATATGCATATGGATATTTTAGCTTCTTTAATTACTGAATTACAAGCTAAAAATTTAGATAAATTTTTTGAAATTGAACAAAATGCTAATGATTCAAAAGTTCAAGAAGAATTTCTTGAAATTTTAGAAACTGAAGCTGAAAGAGACAATACTGTTGATAAGTATAGAACTTTCTTGATTTTAATTTTACTTGTTACAAATTTATCTGATAATTATATAAATAAGGTTAAACAAATTTTTAAAGAAAAATATCCATCAATTAATTTGAATGCCTTAGAATTTATTTTAAAATTTAAAGAAATTACAAAATTAACAAATATTTCATTAAATGATACTTCAACTTCAACAACTTTACAACAAGCAGGTACAAATTCTTCAGCATTATTAAGTGGATTATCTTCAAAATTATATGGTTTAACAGAAGGTAAAATTTCAGAAGGTTTGACTTCAATTGCTTCAAAAATTAAAAATTTTATACCTGAAAAGAAACAATTGCCAATTACTAATGTTGTTGAAGCAATAATGAATCCAGATCATGCATTACAAAAAAGTTCTGTTGATTTAACTGATGGATATTTATATTTGGATCCAAAATCGAGAGGTGGACATTCAAGACCTCCTAAAAGACAAACCTATTCAGAATCAGTTGTGTTTGTTATTGGTGGTGGGAATTATTTAGAATATCAAAACTTACAAGAATGGGCACAACAAAAACCAAATCAATCACAAAAGAGAGTCATCTACGGTTCAACTGATATCATGTCTGCTAATCAATTCTTAGATGAATGTTATGAGTTGGGTCAAGTATCGATACCAAAAAACTGAAAAAAAAAATTTTTTTAAACAAAAATCCTTCATTTTTTAAAAATTAATACACATTTTCTATAAGAAACCTTTTGTCTCTTGTAATACCTTAATTGAACGACGAGAATCTAAAAACAAAAGTTGACATTCTTCAATATCTTCTAATGTAATTTCTGCACGATTTGAAGTTTTACTTAAAATCCCAGCAGGTGCCAACAATTGTAAAGCATAACGTAATGATACTTGTGCACCATTTTGAGCTAATGCTTCTAAAGCATCGGCACTTATCGACAAGTTTTCTAAAGTAGCTCTCTTGGAAATAATGATCTTAATTTCATCCTTATTATAAGGTAATGTTCTAACAATAAGTAATCTGTCGACTAAATCAGGTGGACATCCATGTGCAGACTTGAAATCATCATCTGAACCTTTAACGGTGATTAAACCTCTGTTTGAAGCTAAAACAACAATAGGAGAAATCGTTGATTCTAAGGCTCTATTCAAGTATGTAAATAATTCGACATCCAACATATTAACTTCATCAATGAAAAGAACACCGGGAATCAATTCAGCAACACCTTGGTCGATATATTTGGCCACCACTTTATTCACTTCTGTTCTTAATTTATCGGTTATTTCTGTCTTTCTTGGTTTTAATAATTGTCCCATCATTGAAAGTACATCTTGACCACCTTGAGGTCTTGCATTAGCAACATCCAAGTCGTGTAAAGTAACGTCTTGAACGATTTCTTTCTTCTTATGAACTTCACCTTTTGGTAATGGAACATATTCTTCTGCTTCTAAATCAAATTCGGTTGCATAAGCATCGGATCTACCAACTCTTTTGACAGAACCGGTATTTGATTCAATATAAATGACGTCACCAACAGTGACTCTTTCTTTTTGGATCGATTCATAGATACTTGGATCTAATCTAAGGTTTTTAGTACCTTTTGCTGTTTTTAATCCAACAATTACATGACTTATAGTCTTACCATAACCACCCAATGGGTTTTCGGCTTCTTCGGGAGTCAACTCAATGACTTCACCTTCATATACTTCCTTTGTTTCCTTGATTCTAAGACCAATGGCTCTACGGAAATTCTCCATCAAGGCAGCTGTTTTTTTAACTTCGGCCGAAAATAATTCGGAACCAACAATCGGACAAAAAGGTACTTTAGGACCCAATTCTTGTGAGATTGCCAAAGCTAAAGCAGTTTTACCTGTTCCTGGAGGACCTGCTAATAAAATGGCCTTACCACTCATTTTTTTAGATTTAATTAAATCAACAATAATCCCACAGGCTTCACGAGCATCCCCTTGGCCCACAAAGCCACCTTCGACTTTTCTGGCCATCCCATACTCGTCCAATCCCAAGCCTTTGATGTGAGTGTGTGCTGCTGTTCTTGATTCACGTGATTGCGTGTCTTTAACTTCGTTAATCTGAACCATTTTGATTGTTAATTGCGTTTGTATGTTCGTTGTTTTTTTTTTGCCTTTTATTTAAAGTGATGAGGGAAAAATTGTGCGTAATTTGGTAGCGCAGCTTCAATAAGTTTAATGATATAACGTTGAGAGAAGTTGAATCAAGTACATCATTAGTCTCTATCTATTGTTTTAAATCTTAATAGAATAATTCCTTACGAGTTCACAAAAAAGTGTATATTACATATCTAAACTAATCGTAATCAGCATCTTCATCCAACTCAAACTCCTCCTTTGGCTCCTTTGGCTCTTGCGACTCACTCCATTGAGTCACATCGTCAATATAACTGAGGATAGTAGCAACAGAATCGCTTTCCTTGTTACAGTCCAATGGTAAAAACTGCACCATACCAAAATCATCAACCAAATTTGCAATTAATTTATTAAGTTTTGCAAATTTCGGATTAAAATCTTCATCTTCCTTACCTAATATTAAAGGATCTGGATTTAAGAATTTTTTCAATTGTTTTTTACTAAATTCATCTTTTATCAAATCGATTTTTGATAAGATATTTATATGAGGTAATTCGAGTAAAATCATTGCACTCATTGCACTTAAAGCACCTGAAAAGAACTTTGAAGTATCAACAATAAAAGGAGCTTCAAGTAAATAGGTGGCACAAAGATTGAAATTGAGTGACTGTTGTAAATGTCTAACGATAGTAGGTAATACTGGAATGTGAGTATATAATTCGATTTGACCAGGACAATCAAAAATCAAATATTCATCATTAAAATCACCAATTTCCTCATCAAGCCAGTCCAAGTTGTTTAATAGAAACTCGAAACAGTAGATAAGCCCACCATTAGGACCCAAATCCATTTCTTCCATCACATCCTGTAATGAAATGAGATCACGGATATCGATTGTGAATTCATAATCGGTTGGTTCTGCTGCTGGATCCAAATTCACAATATGAGCACGACGTCCTATCGACTGCATATGCGATATTATCGAGTTACAGAACGTCGACTTACCAACACCGGCCGGGCCTAAAGCTAATACACCAACACGACTCATTATCAAATTGCTAATGTGATAGAAGAAGATATGCAATGATTTAATCTTCGCAGAGTCGTGTACCGGCATATAAAATATGTAAGCAGCGCGCTACCAGAAAGTGAAAAATCGGCGCTACCAGGAAATCAAAGATAAGAAGATTAGGTAGAGGTGATAGAATGGTGAAAAAGAGTTTAAAATTAGAGGAAAATTCGAACTCATAGAATGATGGAAGACAGGTGCCGAAGATGTATGAAATCTAGAACATTTCTAAGCAATCTCGCGCTGTGAGTTATTACTCCAATTGTCGCAGTTTGCCAGAGAAACCCAGTGAAGCATTCAAGCGACACATTTGTGCTCTTTTATTAAGATTTATTCTGTGTTGTGTATCATGGTTGTCAAGTTTAGCTCAGATGGGGCATATCGATCATGATTTGATAGGATTGACAGGATCAGAACTAATTAGCAGAATTAATATCGTGTCAAATTTGCAATAATGAACACACTTCATATGAGTGACATGTCATATGCAGAACCATACAAGTCTAAGTACTATGACGATTCATATCTTCATTTTATATCGATTCCAAGTATTGACCGAAAATGGTAGCACTTCGCAAGTACTGGCTCATACTATATTGATCTTATCAGTGAACTTCTCTCCTTCTCTTCCCCTACGATTATTCGGTCTACAGTTTCGTCTCGACATCAATAAGAATATATCTAACTTTATTTATTAATGTACAGATGAAATCTCGCTCGCGGACCTGCACCAGCAGTTGTCATAATCATTCTCCATCTGGATCATGACTTCGATCTTCTCTGTATCGAAAAAAGCTTGACACTGTTGCTTAATCACCAGCAAGTTTTCACCACGATAAACTTGGATATGGATGTAACCATTGATTGTATTATTCGAACTTGGCCAGAAACGAGGAGTGGTGAATAATTTGACACCTTTGACATGTGTGATTTCACTAAGTACAGATCTAACCTTTTTTTCGTCAGATGTTGATAACTTTAAAAGTAAAGTTGAAGCCGTTGATTTGATCAAAGGAATTGCCGAAAAGAATATAAGAATAGCAATAATTATCAGAGCAACAGGATCGAACCCATCCCAATGGAAAAACTTGGTAAGTAAAGTTGAAATCACAACACCAACTGATCCTAAAGTATCGGCCAATATATGCAAAAAGATTCCCTTCATATTATCATTCATTTCTTCTTTACATTCTTCTTTCTCCGAATGAGAATCTGAATGTGAATGACTATGTGAATGCGAATGTGAATGTGAGTGACTATGGCCATGAGAATGACCTTCGCCATGTCCATGGTTAAAGGCAAAAATACCAACCAAATTGACCAATAAACCAAGGAAAGATACAATGATCAACTCGTTGGTCTTTTGTAAGGGAATTGGGTTTGATAACCGTCCAATTGCCTCGAAAATAATACTTCCACTAATTCCTATAAGTAAAGATCCATTTGTAAACCCAGCCAAGATTTCAAAGTTTTTAAGTCCAAATGGATATTTACCATTTGCATCGATTTGATTTTTCAGTAAAATCCCAGCAACAAGACCAAGGGCCAAAGATGTACAATCGAGAGCCATATGTAATGAATCACTTAAAAGACCCAATGATTTGGATCTAAAAGAATAAAGCAACTGGATGAACATAAAAGTACTATTAAGTAATAAAAAGTTGAAGATTGCACGAGTATCCGAATGACTTAATAATTCCTTTACAATCGAAGATGCACGACTTTCAGAACCTGTATCATCTTCTGATTCAATCAATGAATACGAACGATCTGGCTGGATCAACAAAGGAAGCAATATATTGATCAAGGTCACCAAATTGATTGGTTTTGAAGTAACAATATATTGTAAAATAGCAGCTAAAGTGGCTAAAACCATCGGTACCATCTTTGTTTTCAAATCTGAATTCCCATTATGTAATGCAATGATAAAGATGACACCAGATGCAACATTGATTCCAATTATGCTCAAACTAACAGATTCAAATTGTGTTATTGCCAATGGCATCAATGAAACAAAAACACCAAAAAATAAAACAACCAAGTTTAATCTATGTAAAGCCAAACCTTTTTTTAACAATAAACGAGCTGAAACCAATAAAATAAAGTATCCAAATATAATATTGAGAACAGACCAATGGGCTGAAGAAGCATTGTAAGCAACATAGATATCGATAAGAAATGATATTAAAGTATATAAATTGAGTTGGTTTAAGTAAAGACCAAAAAGGACAACACTAACACGACTTGCTCCGAGAAGGGTGGTTGAGAAGTATGCAATTGTTAATGCAAAAACAAGCAAAGCAGTTGTAAGATAATTTTCATTTGAAACTTTTGTTGTTTTACCATTGAAATTGAATGCAAACTTGATTGTGAGTAAAAGTAAACACGCAAGTAACATCAGAGTTCCGATTGTAATCGGATAACTCGGAGTACTCAGAGTTAGAGTTCCCGAAAGGACAATACTCAGAAAAGCGGCCAAAATGGGCAATGTGTTAACAAGTTTAAGGATACTGAATTCATGCAGTTGAGTTATTGAATTCTTTTTCATTTTAAGTGGAATTGGTATAATTGGAGTTTGAATTGTTTTTTCTGGGATTGGAAACGTATTTAAGGATGGAGAATTTAATGGTGTTGGAATTCCCATGGACCCTCCAAACAGAAACTGTTTGTTGAGTGTTTGGTCATCTTGAAACGACATTTCTTGTAGTCGAAATTACTATTTAGTGGTTATCTGTTATTTTTTTTTTCAATATTTTATGTTGCGCTTATATAAGCTATTATAAATTAATTCTACATTTTAAAGATCTATATAAATAATTCTACATTTTGAATATACAATATAAGCTCTAATAAATAAACTTACATACACAATATGAATAAATATAATATAGAAATGAAGTCTAAGTTTATTGAACAACGAAATCATCAACATCAAATCTCTTTGATGAAATCCCCATCTTACCAATAAAATCATTGGAATCTGCTCTCATTTTTTCTGTCGTTTTATCATCCCATTTCAAATCTTGTCTCATTATTTCAACAACACCATCAACAGCATTTGCAGCTTCTCTTGCATTAAGGAAAGCTAATCTTGTTCTACGTGCCAAGAAATCGATTGGAGTTCTAATATATTCATATTTCAAAGAATATTTCAATTCGGCAATAGTAAATGGTTCATCAAAAGATTGATAACTTAAATGGTTGTCTAAACTTGCAGTCAGATGAGATGGTTCAAAAGTCTTTGCAGCTGCCAAAGAAATTGGTAATTTATTGAAATCAGATTCTTGGTATAATTCCAAAATAAGTGCAGCACGAGAACCATAATTATGACTCAAATGTTTTGCTAATTTAAGAGGAATTCTATATTCATGAATTAATCTAGCAGAATAATTCTTTGAATAATCATCACCACCTATCAACATAATTTTGTTTGTTTGACAATCTTTAATATTTTTACCTTCAAAATCAAATTTTTTAACTAAAGTATCAACTGTATCTTGAGCCATTTCTCTATAAGTAGTCCATTTACCACCTGCAATAGTGATCAAATCAGAATCAGAAACACTAACCAAATGTGAACGAACTAAACCTTGGGTAGAACCTTCGGCGGCATCTTTACCCTTTGGTAATTTCTTTGGATCACGAACTAATGGTCTAATACCAGACCATGCACTTAAAACATCTTCTCTATTAACTGGGAAAACAATATATTTTTGTAATTCTTTTAAAATATCTTGAATTTCTTCTTCTGATGGAATTGGATTTTCAGGAACTGTTTTTAAAGGAGTATCTGTTGTACCAGCCAAAACTTTACCTTGCCATGGTAAGAAAAACATAACACGACCATCTGAAGTTGAAGGATCTAAAAGTCCCATATCTCTTGGACAATAATATTCAGGAAGAACAACATGAACACCACTTGAAGGAACAACCATTTTTGGAAGTTGAGGAGTTTTTGGAGGTAAACCTTGAGGATCTTCATCCATATCTAAAATTGCATCTGCAAATGGACCTGTTGCATTAACAACTGAAGTTGCAGCAATATTATAAATTTCACCAGTTTCTAAATCTTTGGCTTTAACACCTTTTATTTTACCATCTTCTTTAATTAATTGTTCAACATTAAAATAATTTAAAACTGTTGCACCATTTTCAATAGCTGTTAAAGCTAAAGTTGAATTCATTCTTGAATCATTAAAAGTACCATCATGATAAACACATGTAGCTTTTAAATTTGAATCATCCAACATTGGAGCAATTGCAGATGTCATTTCACGAGAAAAAACAGTTGAAGATCTTAAATTTTGATGACCTGCAAACCAATCATACATTTTACAACCCATAAAAAAATAAGGTACTTGCCACCATTTATAAACTGGAATCATGATTGGTAAAACAGAACATAAATGAGGAGCAGTACGTAACATATTCCCACGTTCATTAAGTGCTTCAATCACTAAATCTAATTGAGCTTTTGATAATTGAAAAATGGCTTTTTCTAAATAACGAACACCACCATGAGCCATTTTAGTAGATTTTGATGAAGTACCAGATGAAAAATCGGTTTTTTCTAAAAGACATACATTAAGACCTCTTGTTGCTGCATCAACTGCTGTACCAGTTCCAACTGCACCACCACCAATAACAAGAACATCGAATTTCTTTGTCTTGTTTAAATTATCAATCAAAACATCTCTTGTTGGAGGAGGTGTAATATCTTTTTGTAATGGCTTGTAAGAATTTACAAGTGTTGGTTGATTTGGAGATCTTATAAAATCAAGGTAAACGATACTTAACCCAGCTAATGATACAACTCCAACTGAAGTTTTACCAAGTGGATGTTTGATAAATCTCGAAAATTTCGACATAGTTTCTATAAACTTTTTTTAAAATTAAATGACGAAATTTCGAGTGTTTTTTTTAACCTTTACTAATGAAGTCAAATTTATTACTTTATATATATTTTAGGAGAAAAGGAATTTTTGAACTTGCTATGTAAAAATTTTATTTTTCGAGACTTTTGATATTTTTTATACGTTATGTGTATGGTTATGTAATCTGCTTGATTGCTTATGGGAGATCGGAAGTTGCTTTTAAACTCAAGTCGAGACTTTAAAAGTGACTCAAAATTTAAGGTTTATATAGCGGGAGGTTTTGATCCGATGTGTCATTATCGGTCCTCGGCTTACCGATTTCTTTTGTCAGGGGTTTGAACCTGCACTTATATATTGATTGTTATTTCGCGTTCTTCCGAATGTCCCGCCTCCGCCCCACCAAAACGTTTGAATTGTGTCATAATATACACGTGAAGTCGTCATATTATTAAAGATAAAAATAAATCATGGCATAGTACTGATAGACTCAAACTGGTTTGTGTTGCGTTTTGGGAGTGAAATGAACCATTAGAAATACTATTAACTATCTGTTTATCTTGTATCTAGAGTATAACCACTAGTTGTCTCCAGTGGATAATTCCCACGAGGCTAATTAGTACGCAACCGTAAAATACACCGGGAATATACGTATTTAGATAGTGACTTCATTACGGCAGTTCGGATCACTCAGTCTAGACCGTTTTACTTGTACTAACAAAGATTAAAAGCAAAAACTACACGCAAAAAACAAGCATATCCACACCAATAGTGAGCCTAAATATGATGGCTATACTAAAGCGTTTTCAAAGTAGACCACTGAGTATGTATAATAGAGGATTCAGTGTGAAGAGTTTATAAATAGGTCGCAGAGTATATGTAGAATAGCGTATACAGAATGTACGATGTATAATGAATCCAAATAGAGAGTACAAAGTACGTTCCGCGGTAGTTACACCCAAGATCCGTACCGCAGTAGTTAGTGCCCAATTCGAATACCAAACACTTGAAGTCATACAGTCAAGTCGGTTTAATTCCTTGTCGTGTTCGCTGGCAGTGCTCTGTTGATCTCATGAAGCTGGTTCAGCTTGTGTCTTTTCATTCGGCAGGTCGTGTCTGTCTCATTCGGCTAGCTATGTCTGTGTCTCATTCACCAGGTTTTTTATGCGTGATCATAAACCAGATTGGGGGCGATGCAGGTGAAAACCTAGTAATGGTTTCTTCATAAGCTGAAAGATATCCAAACAGTGGTGACTGTATCTACGCGTACTCTACACAATATATCCCAACATAATTTATTACATAAACATTTTTGAATTCTTACATAATCCCCCCGCTTACAAAATTACGTAATTAATCTTTTAAAACGTTGTTCATACCCTTCTTCTCAACACTATGGAATCCCTCACAGACATACAGTTGGACGCAGTGTCGCAGTTCAAAGGCATCACCGGCATAGACGACCAGGACGATGAGATTGTTCAATTGCTTACTATAAACAGTTTTGATTTGAATAGTTCAATATCGAACTTTTTTGATTCTGGATTTGAACAAATTAGTACACGATCTTCAAGTGTTTTACCTGAAAATGGTCCAAGTTCTACAGGTGCTGAGTTCCATGAACAAAGTGAGCTTCGTCATAGAGAACATACGATGATGAATCTTCAATCACTGATGTTTGAATCAACAATATTACCTCGACTTCCAAAAGCTCCAAAATTATTAAATAATTGGACATTTGAAGTTGGAATTCATAATTCAATTAAAGAGAATTCATTAAAAAAGCCAAAAAGTCCATGGACAACACTTTGGATCATATTACTTTTCATTCCACGTGGTTTACTTCTGTTGATTTTAACTGTTATCAAATATTTCTTCAATATTAAACTGTCATTAGAACCAAATAAATTCGCCAGAAATTTTAATTATGAAAATTATGATCCTGAATTTAAGTTTATAGATTGGTTAAAAAATGAATCAAGTGAAAAATTAACTAATGAATCAAGTGAAAAATTAACTAATGAATCAAGTGAAAAATCAAGTAATGAATCAACTGAAATAAATGAAACAAATGACGATTTTCAATACAATCTTTATGAATCTGATTTTAATACCCTTCATGAAACAACACAAAAAAAATTTGTTTGGTTTCTTTGTATTTTAAGCAATAATTCGAATGAATCAACTTCATTTTTAGTTGACCTTTTTAAATCTCCACTTTTCAATAAATTATTTAATAAGAATCTGGGAGATTTTAAAGAAACTCTAATTTATATCAATAATGTTGATACAAACACAGAAGCTTTTGAAGTAGGAACTACTTATAAAGTTAGAAAAACTCCATATGTGATGCTCATTGCAAACGTTTCGAATAATCCAGCAGTTATGAATTCAATGTCGATTGTATATAAATCGAATTTATCAAATCATTTCATAAATCAAGATTTTGAAAGAAAATTAACTATACGGAAAATATTAAAAAATTTGAATAAATTAATTGAAAATCTTAATCCACAATTGATCACTTCTAGATTCGATCAACAAGAAATTGAATTTGCAAGATTAATTAAACAAGAACAAGATAATGCATATAATGAATCTTTAGAACGTGATCGTTTAAAGAAATTACAAAAGGAACAAGAATTTGAAAAACAATCGGCTTTAATACTTGCAAATCAAATTCATAATTTCAAATTAAAAAGTTTACTTGATTCAAATTTTAAGGACACTTTAACCAAAACTGGAGGTACTCGAATTGCCATTAAATTACCAAATGGAAAACGTATTGTCGAATCGTTTAAGAATTCAATCTCAGTCAATGAATTATATTTGTACGTTGAGTTGCAACTATTCGAGTTGCAAAGTGTTGAAGATGAAATTGATACTACTCCAATAATTTCAAATCAAGAGTACTTTGAAGCTTATCCATTCAAGTTTGAAATGATTCAACCAATGCCTAAGAAGATTGTTGATGCCAGTTCAGATTTGATTTCAGAAATTATTGAATTGAAATCGGGTGCAAATTTATTGGTTGAGTATATAGAACAAGATTAATTATATACAGTACTAATAGTTGTAAATTCTTGAAAAATCGTGTAATTACCAAATTTTCCCACCTTATTTTACTCCTTTTTATCCCCATAAATTATATTTTAATAACAATTCCTTATCAATATGGCAAGTCGTCAATCAAGATTAGAAGCTGAAAAACTTTCAATTATCAACAAATCAATCTCACGTGGACGTTCTGCATCTCCACTGCGTTCTCAAAATAATAGTCGATCATCTTCAATTTCAAATGATGATTTTAATAAAGATTTAAAATGGTCAATAACCAATCATGATCCACTGGAAAGAATTATTAAAGATATCAAAAAAAAAAATGATGATGAAATTGATGATGATGTTTGGGATGATGAAGTTAGTGAAGAAGAACATATAAGTGATGATGATACTAATGAAAAATTTCAATATGATGATACAAGTAATATTTTACCAAATTATGCTTGTCATGATGAAAAAATAAATGAAATTTCAACAATATTAGAAAATTCAAATTTAAATGATCGTCTGACAATTAAAAGATTAGAAGAATTAACTGCAAATGAACGAGCTTTTGCAAATGCAAAATCAACTGGGAATTTAATTGATAAAGAAACTTTAAATAAATTAGCAAATGATAAACATAAATTAACTGGAAATGAAATTTTAGATTTAAATAAATCAGATCAAGATGCTTTAGCAAGAAAACAAAAATTGGAAAATTATCAAGCATATAGAAGAAAAATTATTCATCATGAAAATAATCAACATGAAGAAGATACAGAACCAACTTCTACTACAATTGAAGATGATATAACTGGAGATACAGATGATGAAGATAAAGATTTCATGGCTCCATATACTTCTGCAGTTGAAGATAAATTAGATAGTGAATTTGCTCTGCAATTAAATGAAACTATTAAAGAAGGTGAAGTTGATTCAAATCGTTCTCAATCTCGTGTAATTCAAACAATTACAAGAGGGAATTTTTTTCAACTTATTAGTCCAAAAATTAAACCAAAAATGTTTTTGGTTTGTATGGATTTTTCACCAGAATCAATTTTTGCATTAGAATGGTGTTTAGGAACAGTTTTAGTTGATGGATCTGTTCTTTTTATAGTTTATGTTATTGAAGAAAATGATAATAATCATCATCTTAAAGGAAATGCAATGAATGAATCTACAAGAGAACAATATAGAATTAATATGTTGAATAAGGCAAAACAACAAGTACTTAATTTACTTAAATTAACAAAATTACAAATACATATTGTGATTGAAATTATACATCATCCAATCCCAAGACATTTAATTCTTGAACTTATTGATAATTTACAACCAACTTTGGTTGTTGTTGGTTCAAAGGGTCAAAGTGCAATTAGAGGTGTATTATTAGGTTCTTTATCAAATTATTTGGTAACAAAATCTTCAGTTCCAGTTATGGTTGTTCGAGAAAAATTAAAAAAGATCAATAGATTTAAATCTGGATCTTCTGTATTTTCAAACAATATTAAGCCATTGACTTTGTCCGAGGCAAGGATCGATTAAAGAGTTTAATCACGACTTTATGAGTTCACTTCTATATTCAATAGATAACTAGGAAAGAATATGTAGATTATTGAAATGAGATTTAGTAGTTATCTAGTCCATAATCACCAAAATCAGACACTAAAACACCTGGCTGTTTCTCTTGACCAGATATTATATCTTTCCACTAGTCATACCTCTTGAGCAGACAGTTAATTATTCATTTTGGAATACTGTTTCTATATACCTTTTGCTATTTCGTTGATGAATCTTGATCGGTCTTTATTGTTATATGTCATCAGTCTATATCTCCATATAAATGCATCTCGAATGACGATTCCATTCCGCCCTTCCTAATAATAAACCTCGTTGAACCCTTTTGGAGTAAACTTTGTCTCACACCCACTCGCAGGACATTTTGGAGGTGCATATATATTCGGGTTAGTGATCGTCACAACCTTTGATTTGGTTCTTCTTGGTCTATTCCCAATATTCTTATAACATCGGCCACAATATAAATGTCCACACTTTGCCAAAAAAATCCGCTTCAGTACTTCCTTGTCTGTTTCGGTACATTGGATAATACAGAACCATGGTGCCCGCACGTTATATTCTTCTGCATACTTGGCCAAATCTTCATTGTACCGAGGATCGGGTTTGAATGAATCAGGGATTCCTTCCCCCAAAATAACTCCACATAATTCACATATCAAATTAGCTTCAGGATTGATATCATTTTGATAACCTGAATTGGGTAAATCTTTAATTGCTTTCTTCGAATCTAATGTCTTTTTATTAAATAAATTTTCTTGATTAAGTCTCGTATCCAAAGCAGCCTCATTATCTCGTTCTATACGGTTCATTATCGAATTCTCAATAGTTGAATCATCTCGATAAGTAGGATCCTCCATTTCTTCTCCTGCTGCAGCCATCATTGCCTGGAGTTGGAAATATCGCAACATCGCTTCATCTCGGCTCCTTGTTCCATGAGTAAATGTGTCGGGTAAATAAGTATATATCTGTTCTGTAATTGCTTGTATATAATCATCATCATCGGCAACAAAAAGATTGTTTGGAAGACGTCGCCTATTGACTCCGTCATTAGTTAAAAAGTCACCAACAGGCAGATGTACTCTTCCCATCACTTGTCGTGGATGATTCCGATATGCTCTCCCCAATTCTCTCGCTGTTTGTAACATCGAGCGTGAATCATTATTTCTTGTTGTTGTTCGCACTATTGGTGGTGGTCTCGCTATTGGACGTTCATCCACTATTTGTACCTCATCATTATCATTGGTCGTATTAAAAGAATTTTGTTCATTATTTGATTGATAAACATGCTGAAATCGGTTTCGCACTGGAAGCGGAGTGGCATTCATGTTGGTTCCTGTTATTTCAATTTCATCTTCATCGACAATATGTACTTGCAGTGGTTCTCTAACATCTGTTATTTGTATTTCATCTTCATCGTCCGATATTTCAATAAAGTCCGGTTGCCTTGAATTTTCCGAGTTTTCTGTCATTACACTTGGCTGGCGCAGACCTTCGCTCTTTGCTGATACAGAAGACGACTCTATACCTGCCGTTCTTCGAATCTGATCCATAGTTGTGATGATTTACTAAGCAGAAAAAAAAATGTGATTATATCACCAGAAAAAAAGGTAGCAAATACAAGACGTTAAAATGCAAAAAGTGGGGAAGAAGTCTAATAATTAAAGAATGAAGGGTAATAGTGATTTTGACTTGTGTCTCACCCGATTCGATTGAATAGCCAGAATATTTGAAAAGAGCGATATCAAGTATAAATGCGTTTAATGGCATTCATTGAACGGTGGCTGTTGAAGCAAGATCTCACACAATATTTCTCGCGAGATCATAGTATCTAAATAGACGCCCACAGCATTTCTCGCGAGATCACAGTATCTAAGTAGACTTACACGAAAAAAACAGTACAACCCAATGGGACTACGCCGTCAATCATAAACTTTTCCTATTGGAATGATTTTCTTTTACCTACGCTCTCACAGGATCGAACGCGCGCGCACAAGTCTCTTTACCTTTATACATCTATTTTACATTCTATTGGTCCAAGATGAACTTCTTGAACTCTTTATAAGCCTTGTCCAAATCATCGTTAACAATGATTTGATCATGAGCACCAGTTTCTGCATATTCCAATTCGGCAGAAGCAGCAGCGATTCTTTTTGAAATCGAGTCTTCAGTTTCGGTTCCTCTTGATTCCAATCTTTGTCTCAAGGCATCAATAGATGGAGGGGCCAAGAATAAGTATCTAGCATTTAAATCAGTTTTCTTGACTGACTTAACACCTTGCATATCAATATCCAAAAGACAAACCAAGCCTTGTTCAGCAACATCCTTGACTGCCTTAATGGAAGTACCATAGTAGTTACCTGAGAATTGTGCCCATTCAATAAACTTAGATTCTTCGATTGCCTTTTTAAAATCTTCAACAGTTGTGAAATGATAATCTTTACCATCGATTTCACCAACTCTTGGTTGTCTAGTTGTATTTGAAACCGAGAAACCAAACTTATTTGGGTATTCAGCAAACAATTTTTTCAACAAAGTGGACTTTCCAGTACCGGAAGGTCCTGAAATAACGATAGGTCTTGACATTATACGATTGGTGATATTGAGCGTAATCAAAAGCTAAAGTGTGTAAATTTTTTTCATATTGATTTTTGATTTTTATGTGCGGCGCGTTTGTTTACCGATGAGATTTCGTGTCGAAACTGCAGGAAAGAATACCGTGGCTAAAACAACTTAAAAAGAGTAATTAACAGTGGAATATCAATACGAGTATAACAAGTATATCTAACACTAATTAAACTAGTTCTCTTTTCGCTCATGCTCTTAAGTTGTCTAATTACCGTTTTATACCATCATTTAAATGTTGTTTTTATACTTTAGTATGAATAATTCAATTTTCGCATTTTTAATAGAATTGGTTCAAATTTTAGGTAAATTGACAACAAAAATTTTTGCACCCATTTCAAAATATATGAAAAGTATAAGAAAATGAAGGAGAATCAATAGAGTTACTAACCTTCATATATTACTCTCTTTACTAATGTAGTATTCTTAATAGTACTTTATTATCTCAAAAGTCGTGTACTTAAGTCGTGTACCTAACAAAATCAAAGATCAAAAAAAAAAAAGCGTATAGCTTGAAAAAAATTATTAGCTTTTAACAAAGACACCCCATAATCATGTCCAGTGAAACACTTCAACACTTGAAAGATGCGTTGAGTACCATGTACTCCAACGCAGCCAATGACGTAAAGTTAGAGTCGACTCATTTTCTAGAAAGTTTCCAGAAATCACAAGAAGCTTGGGAAATTGTACATTTGATCTTACAGAATCCAAGTGATGATATTCAATTTCAATTATTTGCAGCACAAACTTTAAGATCGAAAGTCACCTATGATATGGGACAACTTCCTGACACCAACTACCCCCACTTGAAGGATTCAATCATTGATTTATTAATTAAATATCCTCAAAAATCGCAAAGATTAATTCGAACTCAATTATCGATTGCTCTTTCTCAATTATCACTACAATTTTTAAATTGGAATAATGCATTACAAGAAATAATAACAAAATTATCGATTTCTCAAGAAATCATCACATCTTGTTTATTAGATTTCTTAAGAATTTTACCTGAAGAATTATCTGATGTTAAAAAATCTTCATTAACAGATGAAGAATTTAATCAAAGAACTCAAAATTTGATTACAAATAATGTTGAAAATGTACTTGTTATATTAAAGAACTTATCAGAATCGAATTTAAAAGATGATAATTTAATTATTCAAATTTTAAATTGTTTAAATAATTGGATTAAAGAATGTCCAATTGAAAAAATATTAACAATTGATTCAATTACTTCACTTATATTTCAATCTTTAAATAATGATGAAACTTTTGATAAATCTATTGAATGTCTTTGTACAATTATTAGAGAAACAAGAGATATTGATAATCCAGAATTAATTAATGCTTTACATATTCAATTAATTGAATTAAATAAATTCATTATAACTTCATCACCTGAAAAATTACAAGATCCAGAAACTTTTGATGGATTGACAAGACTTTATGTTGAAGCAGGTGAAGCATGGCATGTTTTAATTGTTAAAAATCCAAAACATTTTAAACCTTTAGTACAAATTCTTGTTGATATTTGTAGATATGATCAAGATTTAGATGTTGTTAAATATACATTTTATTTTTGGGATTTATTAAAACAATTATTAACATTAAGTAAATTTGAAAATTCAAGAATTGAATTTAATGATATTTTTAATGAATTAATTCGAATTATTATAAAACATTTAACTTATCCAATTAATCAACAAGATTCATTTGAAGATAAAGAACAAGAAGAAAAATTCAAAGATTTTAGATATGAAATGGGTGATGTTTTAAAAGATTGTTGTGCAGTTATTGGAGCTACAAAAGCTCTTGGAATTCCATTTCAACAAATTCAACAAATTCTTGATAATCCAACTAATTCTCATTGGCAAAATTTGGAAGCTCCATTATTTTCAATGAGAACAATGGCAAAAGAAGTTAGTCTTAAAGAAAGAACTATTTTACCAAGTATTATGTCATATTTAGTTCAATTACCTGAACATCCAAAAATTAGATATGCTGCAACTTTAGTATTGGGACGTTATTCTCAATGGACTTTTAAAAATCCAGAATTATTAGAACCTCAATTAAATTATATTATTAAAGGTTTTGAAATAGTTAAAAATAATCAAGATGATAAAAATAATTTAGAAATTATTATGGCAACTTCTCGTGCTTTAATGTATTTTTGTCAAGATTGTTCAAAATTACTTGTTAATTATTTGGAACAATTATATATGCTATATGGAGAAATTAAAGATTTTCTTGATATTGAATCACATTTGGAATTAGTTGATGGATTAGCTCATGTTATATCTCAAGTTCCACAAGAAAATATGTTTAAAACAACAGATATGTTTATAACTCCAACAATTAATTTAATTATTTCAACTTCAAATGAAAAAGATTTAGGAAATCAAATCGAAATTTTAACAACTTTTATAAAAGTTTTAAGATGTAATAATTTTGATCAACCAAATCATCCAATTGCAAATATTTTTAAAGAGAAGATTTGGAAATTATGTATTGAAATTTTACAAAAATATTCAACTTCAATTCATATAAGTGAATGTGTTTGTAAATTAATTAAATCTGGTATTCAATCATTTAGTACATATTTAAATGATATTTTAGGTGAAATGGCAAATGTTTTACATCAAGGTTTTGTAAGTTGTAATTTTGGTTGTTATTTATGGGTAAGTGGTCATTTAATTAGAGAATATGGTGATGAATATACAAGTGAAGATATTAAAGAAAATGTTTATCAATTTGCAATGACTCAATGTTATACATTTTTTGATAAAACTTCAATTATTGGAGATGATATTAAACAAATCCCAGATGTTATTGGAGATTTCTTTAGAATGGTTTCTGATTTACTTGTATTTTATCCATTCAAAATTACAAGTGATTTAACTTTATTAAAAAATATTATTCAAATTTCAGTAATTACAATGAAATTATCAAATGAAATTGATCCTTTAATGACAAATTTACATTTCTTAATTGATTTAATTAGTTGGGGTTTACCAAATCCTCCAATATCCCTTTTTGATCAAGATCCTACAATCATTCAACAAAATGTTAAAAAATTCTTAAAATTAGATAATACTTGGGCTGATTTAATGTCAAAAATTATTAATGGTATTATCTTTAAATTCCCAAACGATATACAACAAGATGCAAATGATTTGGTACTTAAAATGTTGATTGTATTGGGTGATGATTATGAATTAACAATTGGTTATTTAAATCAAATTATATCTGAATTACCAAATGTTGATTCAAAAGAAATTGAAAAATTAATTCGTATTATCTCGGTGGCGCTACCAAACAGGGACAACAGAAGAATTAGATCAAGTTTTAAAGATTTTGTTAATTGGTATCTGAGAAAGAATATTAGCCCACGATCTGAATTTTAATGTATATACTAATAGATAAAACATGTGGTAATAATTGTAAACCCCTCAATTAACCCCTCTAAAATTAGTCGAGCAATGCCGTAGATTGTACATTCTCATCGAGCTTATATACAGTACATCGTCTACTTGTATTTTTATGTTATCAGTTCTACGAGATAAGGAGTGGCATTGCATCGCAGATCACTGGACACGGTGCTTACTGTGTACCCTGCAATCCGCACGATGTTGCCTCGAAGGCACCCCTCAATAACAACAACAGTTACCGTGTATAACACAAACTAATGTAATCAAAATAATTGAACAAAATTAAACCGAAAAATTAAAAAAAAAATTAAAAATTTTAATTCAAGGTTTCATAACCAATTGTAATTAAAGTGCCTTTTAATGTCAATAATTGTATTTTTCCGTAAGCGGCTTTATCGGTAATTCTTTTTTTATAGGAGTTAACTTGAAAATGAATAGTTAGTGGATCTCCATTCAACTAAAAGGCATTCTTTTGATATGTTATGCCACATTATTGTGATTACCAATGATGCATCGCAAATAAAAGTAATCAGTCTTGAGTCAGATTTCCCTTTTGAGGTTTTGTTTATCCCAAAAGGCGGGCATTTCGTCTAT
Organism: Kodamaea sp. yHQL449; assembly: GCA_030582715.1. NCBI lineage: Eukaryota > Fungi > Ascomycota > Pichiomycetes > Serinales > Debaryomycetaceae > Kodamaea > Kodamaea sp. yHQL449. The sequence continues at coordinate 641,669 of JAJMGT010000001.1, read as the reverse complement.
TTGTGCATTTAAATTAATATTTGTCAAGCACACGTCCGAGTACAAACCTCGCCTCGCAGGGATCTTTCGACAAATTGAGCAAGAAATGCATCTTTAATACAACGTGCATGCATATTCTACATTCTGTTTCGACAAAATGATAACAAATCAGGGCTAAAGTAGAACTAGAATTTCTTTTAGTATTTCTTTTTTTTTCCGTATTGCATGAAATTTACTCGGAACAGATGGAATATTGTCGAATCTTGACGATGAAGAATTTTCTTTTGTTTTTTAAATCGATTCCCTTAAATTTTAAAAAAGTATATATATCGATCAATTCTACTCAATTATTATAAAGTTTTCTTTTCTTTCTTTATTAATATCCAACTTAGTCTTTCGCTCTTATCAACAATGCAATTCTCCACCGTCGCTATCTTCTCCGCCGCTGTCGCCGCCGTTTCTGCTACCACCCTCACTGAAACTGACGTTTCTTCCACTTTGGTTACCATCACCTCTTGTGCTGAAACCGTCACTGACTGCCCAGCCAGACAACAAAACGCTACCTCTTCTTACCACTACAACTCCACCGCCCCAGTCCACACCTACCCAGGTGCCGCTGCTAAGAACTACGCTGTTGGTTTCGCTGCTGTCGCTGCCGGTGCTTTGTTGGCTTTGTAAGTTTGATGCTATAATTTAATAGATTTCATTATACATTTTTCTTATTAGCCCGAGGCTTTAATTTTACAGGATTCCCTTTAATTCGTCATTATCTTTCAAATGCGAATTAGTTTTTAATTTATTTTTTAGTTGATATATTATTCATCAAGAATATTGTGGTGGCCACCCATGATGATAACTTAGAAAATCGCTTAAAAGCTTTTTACATTTTTTAGATTTAATACATTTTTTGTTCGTGACTGTATCGATATTGTAATTATTAGTCATAAACTAGTCTTTAATATTTGCACTATAAATTGTAAAAATATGAAACTTTTACTTCAAAGAATCAGTTGTTTAGTCACAGTTATATTTTGAATTGAGTTTCCTAAAATGGAATACGTAGAATCACCTTCAGTATTATTCATAGAATAAGTCTTTGTTTCCCAGCTAACTGCCCCAGCTGTTGTAATTGGACCACTAATTGAAGTTAAAGGATAATCATCGTCGTCATGATCGTCGTCATTATCGTCGTCAAGATCATCGTCATGATCATGTTCATGATCAAAAGTCACCGTTTTAGGAAAAAAATCACTCAAGTCATCCAAACTAGGAAGCTTTGGCTTTGGGATTCGTTTTAAAATATCTTTAAGTTCAATAAGGCCATTCTCAAGTAATTGAGGAAGAAGTTCGAGAACTAAATCAATCACTCCTTGCCTAGTAATGGGGTCAGTAACACTATCCTGAATAACATCAACAGCTAAACCTGAATCTTTTAATGCTTCAAAAATCTCTTGATATGGAATAACGTCGGCTTGTAACAACTCAATAATGATATCTTCAATTATAGGACGAACGTTGTCATCGGTGAGAGACATCCTGATAATTGGGCTGATCAAACCTGAATTCTTTAAAGCGACAAATACTTTGGTCAATAAATCTTCAACCAAGTCTCGTTTACCCAAACTAAATTCATCTTCTGATTCTGAAATTTGATTAATTTGACTAATCATTAATAAAACATTTTTTAAAGTATAAACTTTTTCTAAAATATTTTTACCTTTCTTAAAGAAGTTAGAGATTCCAGCAGCTTCAAATTTTTCTTCGTAACGTTCGATATCTCCTTTATCCAATTCGATTAATGGTTGCGAAAAATTTTGACATAATGCGACTTGACCGAAAATGGCACTGATGAAAAAAGAAATAAACTTCATAACTATAATGATTAGAAAGAATGAATTAAAACTAAAGTTGATGGAATATCAAAGTATTCATATACTATTCAATAGCATATCAAAATATTCTTTTTACTTATACTTTCTCTACAGATCTTTAAAGTAAGCATACAATTTAAATTCAAAAGAAATTCACATGGGAAGCATTTCATATTCTGTTTCCAGAACTCTTGCGTGACGGTTCCCCTTAAATATCCTAAATAAAGATAAAGCACTATATTTTGCAGAGCGGTTGCGTTTGATCATATTAAACTCGGCCATACTTCCTTTCTTCAAGTCAAAAAGAGTGTGCACTGCAAAATCACGTTCAAAATCGGTTTTCCAAAAAGCATCCAGTTTTTCCAATATTGGAGCCTTCCATCTTTTAAGTAAAAGTGAACTAAGAACAACACTAACAGAACTCATCATCATTGCTGCTGCCGCAGCAACTGGAGGTAAAACCAAATTGAAAGGTAAGAAACATCCCATTGCAAATGGCAACATAAGAATATTATATATGGCAGCCCATATAAAATTGAGCTTAACTCTTGAAAAAGTTGCATTTGAAATTTTAAGAGCATTAATAACACCCATCAAATCACCATTCTCACCATTTCCAAGTAAGACAATATCTGCACTTTCGATAGCTATATCTGTGCCCGTACTAATTGCCATGCCAATGTCTGCCTTAGCCAAAGCAGGAGCATCATTAATACCATCTCCAACAAATGCAATACCAACATTCCCATCTCCACCGAGTCTTTTCTTTAAATCTGAAATGACACGATCTTTATTGATGGGACTAACTTCGGCGAAAATATTACATTCTGGAATCCCCAATTCTTTACCAACCTTGATAGCTGCTTTGTAAGTGTCACCAGTGACAATCCCAACTTGATAACCTTCAACATGACGGATATGATCAATCACTTCAACAGCGTTTTCCTTTAAACTATCGGTCAATTCGAAATGACCCAGGTATTTTTGATTAATGATTATATGAGCAAAAGTATTATCATTTTCATTATTATCTCTTGATGAAGCTTCTTCTTGCATTTGAGGAAAATGTTGTTTGATTAAACGTTCATTTCCAATGCTAACACTATAAACTTGACCATTACTAAGTTTAACATCACTCATGACACCCAAACCAGTTAAAACCTTAAATCCACTGATTTCAGTATTAAATTTTGTATCATTTCCACCTTCAATATTTAAATTTGATCTAGCTGCCTTTGAAATAGCACGACCAATTGGATGTTCTGAATTTGCCTCTGTAGATCCTACTAACTCCCAAAAATCTAAATCAGAAATTTCAGAATGAATTTTTTCAAAATGGACCAAATTCATTTGACCCGTTGTAAGTGTACCTGTTTTATCAAATAAAATGATATTGACCGAACTTGCTTCTTCCAAAACATCTCCACCTTTGATCAAAACACCATTTGAAGCACCAACTCCGGTTCCAACCATCACTGCTGTTGGAGCAGCCAATCCTAAGGCACATGGACATGCAACAACAACAACAGATATCGCAATCTTCAAACAAACAAAGAATTTACCATTATCATCGTTGGTGAATATTAATGGTAAGACGTCTGGATGCATAAAGTTACAAATCATTGCCCAAACACTAAGAGTAGTGATGGCCAATATGACAACAGATGGAACAAATCTTGCAGCAACATAGTCTGCAAAACGTTGAACAGGTGCCTTATTTACTTGTGATTCTTTAACCAAATTAATGATTTGTTGTAATTGAGATTTTTTACCCGAACGAACAACTTTAATATGAATCAAATCAACACCATTAATAGAACCACCAATAACTGAATCACCAACTTGTTTATAAACAGGAAGAGTTTCACCAGTTATAAGAGATTCATCAATTTCGGATTCACCATATACAATTTCACCATCTGCAGGAACCTTTCCACCAGGAAGTACAATTGCAATATCATCATGTTGAATTAAATCAATACTGATATCACGAGTATCAAATTCAATCATTTCAATTCGATTTTGATGAGATTTCATAAATTCTTCATATTTTTTTAAATCAACAACTATTGTACAATTTGTTGGAGTCAATGAAAGTAATTTTGATAAAGCAGTTGAGGTTGCACCTTTAGCTTTATTTTCAAGCCATTTACCAAATGAAACAAATGCAACCAACATTGTAAGCGTTTCAAAAAGTACTGTTGGTGGTTTAATTGTTTGTCCTGACCATACACTTAATATAATTGATAATATTGAAAAAATAAATGAAACCAGTGTTGAAATACAAACTAAAACATCCATAGTTGCATTTCGACCTTTATTTTGAACAAATTTACCAAATTTCATAAGAAATACAGATCCTAAATTAAGATAAATATAAAGTGCAAGGCAAAATTGTAATAATGAAACCCAATAAAGACCAGGAAATATTAATTTTGTTTGCCAAAATTTTGAATCTTGTGTATATGATAATATTAATACGGGTATACCCAAAATAAATGACTTTATAAAATTATTTCTCCAATATTCAACATCTTTTACTTTTGAAAGAAGCTTAAGTTGTGCTGACAGTGCTTGGTCTAAAGAATTGATGATCACAAATATGATATTTTCAGACATCTTATTTAATGTATCAACCAAATCTCTAATTCCAAGGATTTGAGGATTGAAATGAACAACCAATTCATCTATAAAATTTTCATCTTCTTGTTGAACATCTTGCAGTTGACGAATTGCCCTTATTGCCAAAGAATTTGCATTCGTTTCGAGTGGAATATCAGAGTGCGTGTTTCTTAATGCTAGTTGGAAATCAACAACTCCTCCTAAACTGTTAAGAAGTGCTTCGAGATTATACTTGAAGGCATTAAGGTCGGTTGTTTGAGATATCCCAAGAATTTGTAAACTTGTTTCATCTTGTTCATTTGAATCTTGATTCGATTCTTTAATGAATTGGGCTTCAAACCCACAATTTTCAATTGTTTCTATAAGTTCTTCAACAGTTACAATCTCATCATGAAGAATCAATGCTTCTTCTGTGATAAGTGAAACAGATACTTGATCAACATGGGGTATATTCTCAATGGCTTCGGTGATAGAAGCTGCACATGAACCACATGTCATTCCAAGAACACCTAAAGTTGTTGAAACCTTTTGAATCGTCAAACATTTCGAGCTTTCTATTTGTGCATCAAATCCACAATTCTCAACTGTTTCTACTATTAAATCGGTCGAAACAATCGGGTTATGTTTTATTAACCCATTTTCTGTTATTAATGATATCGAAACAGATTCAACATCATTCAATGCTTCCAAGGCCTCAGTAATCAGTGAAGAGCATGACCCACAAGTCATTCCTTGAATATTGATTGTGGTTGCAAAAATTTCCTCTTTTGGATTATGTTTTTGGTTATTTATTAAAATTGCATCAAATCCAGCATCTTGAATTGCTTTTTGAAGTTGATCTATTGAAATTTGCTCTTCATCATATGTAATTTTGGCCTCTTCTGTGAGTAAAGAAACAGAAGCTTGAGATACTCCTTTACACGACATCAATGCTTCGGAAATAGACGCAGAGCAAGAGCCGCATGTCATACCTTTAACGGTGAACAATACATCACTCATGGTTTATGGTGAAAAGGGTCCTTTTATTTAAAAAGAAAGGGAAATTATAAAGGTTATAAAGATTTTTTTTTCTTAGTCAGATAGAAAATTTTTGTGCAACACCTGCATATACCCCTTTATCTTTTTGATCAAATATCCGACTTCGGTAATTAAGGATTACATCATAGGGAAAGAATAAACCCTTTATTATATAATTGATCCATCAAGAGAACTACTTTCATTTTCTTGTTTTTGCTTGCGGAGTTTTTTATCAACCTTGTTATTTCCAGGCCCAACACCATGGAACTGGTGAGATAAGTATTTGAATGCATCTTTGGTTCCGAGAGAGGCTCCAGTACCATCTTTATATTCGAGTTTAATTTGAGGATTATATGAAGTATCCAAAGTATTTTTTCGTTTATCCTTGCGAATATGAAGAGTTTCTTCAATAATACCTTTTTCACGTAATCTCTGATCAAGTATTTTATCGAATAATTCTGATTTTTCGAGTTTTGGCATTTTCTTATATTTGCCATCTTTCTCTAATTCTTCTCTAAGTAATCTTTCTTCAATTGAAATTTTTATTTTGAAAATTTCAGAACGTTTTGAAGCTTCCCTTCTGGTTTTTTCTTCTTCTGCCTGTTGTGAATTTGTCTTTTGAATAATATTTCGCGATTGAAGGAATTTAAGAGTACTTGCAATACCTCCCTTAAAGGATGGTTGATCTGGAGTTTCTAAAGTTTCATTCTCGTTTGTTTTCGAATCTTCACTTGTTTCAACTTGTTTTTCAAGCAAATTTTCTTTCAAAACTTCGGCTTCTGGAATGACATTTTCATTTAAAGAATTGAGAAAATCATTTGTATCATCATAAACAATACCTTCGATCTTATCTTCGGACTCCCAAAGATTATACGTTGCAACCTCATTGGCGATTTCTTCTGCAGTTTTCCTATTTTGCGATGTTTTCTTTTTCAAAGTCAACTTTAATTCATGTTCTTCTAAATCATCGAGTGGTTCTAAATCAACCAGTTTCAACTCTACTGGTTCAATAATTTTTATTCTCGAATTGTCTTGCTTGTTTTTCTTCTTTATTTTTTTCATTTTGACTGGTTTTGAATAATCATTCTTAAATTCAAACTCATCTTCATCGTCAAAGAGTTTAGTTATTTGAATGTGATGTTTTTTGGAAGAGTCATCTTCTTTTGATGAGTCTTCGTCCTTTTGATTTAAGTGAATCGTATTGCCAGAAATCATGACTTGCTCTTCTTCCTCCACCTCATCATTTTCTTCCTCATTTCTATAGCTTCTACCATTAAACTTGATTCTATCAGCAGCCGTTTTCTCCTTTATCTCTTGCTTTAGCTTTTTCTGTCTGGTTAAACCTTCGTTGTTCAACTCATCCTCATCCAGATTATCAGTATCTTTAAGTATGAATATGTCGCCTTCATTAATATCATTAAGTTCTTTAATAGAATGGCCAATCTTAAAATCTATCGAATCTTGCTGTATCTTGTCATTCTTTTTCTGTTTCTTTTGCTTTTGCTTACCCAAATTATCTAACCAATTATTGGAATCTATACTATCATCATCCAAGTCAAGGAGAGTTTTTCCTTTGGTTAACTTTCTCTTTGCAGCCTTCACCTGTGCTTGTTCAAGACGTCTTTTTAGCTCAATTTCTTGTTCTTTTTTGCGTGTTTCTTGTTCAAAATGACTATAGTTTGCTCTTGCCGTATCCTCAGAAGGTGCAGCAGGTATTGGTTTTAATCCGATAGAAACCCTTAGCCTATTTGTTTCTTCAATCGATAGTTCATGAGTTGCTGTCGCTTTTTCACTTGATTCCGGCACTTGATTAACCGGTATTGGCTTTAACCCAATACTAATACGCAACTTGTTTGTCTCCTCGACCGATAGCGATACCTCCTCGGTCATTTTTTGAATCTTGTATTTTTGTGGGGGGATTATCTTTAAAATTTTTTTTTTTTATATTTTTCGCATCACCGTGTTTGTTTATATTTCAATTCGATCTATTCATACTAATTGAAGATGAACGAAACGGAGCACCAGCGGCTTTCGATTCAAGAAGTGGTGGGCACATCGGCGAAAACAGCCAGCCACGTGCACATCCAGGGCAATTTGATAGCATATACAGCGAGTGGTGGTGTTGTAGTGGGAGAGTTGATAGCGGCTAATAAAATCATACTGCAACGATTTTATTGTGCAAATACACATTTAAACACCGAACATGCTGCTTCTGGTCCGTCTGCAGCTAATGCATATTTGAATATGGCTTTTTCCAATGAATCCGATAAAGAAATCATAAAAGACGCTTATAGGTGTCCCATAAACATAGAACCAACAGTGGTATATGGAACGAGTGGTGGATCCAATGGAGGAGGGATAAACTTTGACGAGTATAGTCCGAATTCTGAAGGTGGAGAATCACCGTCAAAATTGAAAGATCGTGTACGTAGTGTCAATTGTTTAGCTATATCTCCCGATAAACGTTTTTTACTTGTTGGTGAAATTGGGTATCAACCACGGATTCTATTATTCTCATTAGCACCTGACCTGAACCAGAAACCAATTGTGGCGATCCATGAACATTCATTTGGCGTCAATTCGGTTGTTTTTGCACCCAATCTGCGGCACTTTTGTTCTTTGGGGTTGGTGAATGATGGGTGTATAAATGTATGGGGATTAAGTTCAGGAGGAAGCGTTTCATTAATTGAGAGCAACAGGTGCTCTTCAACTATCCATAAAATTCTCTGGCACCAAGACCAGATAATCACTTTGGGCCAGAGGTTCATTAAGGTGTGGAAACCATTTCAAGAAATAAGTACACATCTTAAACCCTTGAAAGGTAAAAACGTCTTATTGGGAGCCTTAATCAATGAAACTTTTGTTGATGCACATATCTGGAACCAAAATGAGATGCTTGTGATTACTTTACAAAATCAATTACTTTTACTTACTTTTGATGATTTAAAACTCATTGTTTTGGAAACTCCTCCATTTGCTTTTAATATTTTCACTATTGATTATAATCAACAAAAAGTTTGGTTTGGATCTGATCAAGAAATAAAGTCGATATCATTCGACCAATTAAGACCAACTACTTCAACAGACTCAAAAATAAGAGAAACAACACATAAAACAATTACAAAACTTGTTGATTTTGATGATGATTTTTTAATTTACTTGGATACAGATAAACAAACGATTTTTGTTTATAATAAAGTAACAAAAAAAACCGAAGCCATTGCAAGTTCGATCATAAATAACTTTGGTGGAATCAAAAAGACATATCTGAATGATTTACTTTCATTTTCTCGTGATGGTAAGATACGGAAATATAATAATGAGCCACTTGTTGAATTCAAATTACCATCGAATGAATTTATTCAAAACTCATTACAGACCATAGATTATAATGGAGAAATTATAGCCTTGGGTGATAAATATGGTACATTATACCTTTTAAAAGATAATCAATTAATTTATCAAACTAAGGCACACTCTTCAAGTATTAATGATGTTTTATTTTTTGAAGTTGAAGATTTCTTACTTTTGGTTAGTATTTCTCGAGATCGAATGATTCAAATTTTTTATACCAAAAAGAATCAAATTCAATGGGATATTTTACAAACAATTCCTTTTCATAATGGTAATTTATTAAAAGTCTTATGTAAGGATTCAAGGATTTATGTTTGTTCAACAGATAGAACGATTTCAATTCATAAATGTCAACTTGCATCGAATGGAGTACTTAAAATATATCAAGAAAAGTTGATTTCTCATAAATCAACACCAATTAATATGACAATATATGAAGATGATTTAATTGTTTCATTTAATGACAAAAGTTTACAAATTTATAAGATCAATGAAAAGTTTGAAACGGGCCGTATCATGAAGCTTATTAATGAACGATTGAATGAACGATTGCTTGTTGAGAATTTCAAGGTTGTTGATGAGTTGATAATCACAAGTTGTTCGGATAAATCATTGCGTGCTTTCAATTATATTACCGGCAAACCTGTTAGTGTTGCATGGGGACACCTGGATACCATATTAGACTTAGTCTTGAAGTCACCAACAGAGTTGTTATCCATCGGAACGGACGGCTGTTGCTTTACATGGAGTTTAAAAGAACCATGTAATCAAATTAAACAAGAAGAAGAGGTATTATCTTATGAATCCAAAAGTACAAAAGTGACTCGTAAAATCATCCCAATTTCAAAGCTGACCAAGGAAAGTGACATTGAAATGACAATTCCACAATCATTGCCTTTACCTTCTGGAGCCACCAAACTAACCGCCGCAACGTTGAAAAGGATTGAAAGCCGTATGGCAAGTCCTCCCAGAAGTCCACCTAAAAGTCCTCAAAAACCACTCGCGAGACAATCTACAAGACAGTCACCAACAAAACAATCAACCTCACAATCTTCTCTGCCTATAAGAACCAATTCTCCAGTTTCCAAAACACTTTCAAAGAAACCACTGATGGATTTCTCGAGTTCCAAATTAATACGACCATATGTTTTACTCAACAACTCAAATACAAGAGATAAAACATCCCCTTCACCAGAACGAATCATTCCAAAAGTTAAAATCGTTGAGAAATCCAACCTTGAAAATACCATGTTCCTTTTAAATCAAGTTGAAGATTCAATTCAAAAACTTGAAGAATTTGAAAAATCTAAAGTACATTTACGATTAAAGAAAATGATTGAATCATTTACAGTACAAGAATTGACTGAAAGTGTCGAAAAAGTTTCTATTGAAGATAATCAACACTATGATTTGCTAGACAAATATAGTGAGAAACTCATTGAATTGTTTGAAGCCAAACTACATAAACAGCATAATTAGATAGATTAATGATGATATGAAAGATTATTTAATGTTAATTTCTTGGTTTTAAAGAAGCTGATTCGATTGGGTTCAGATCTTTGGATTGTTCTGCCTTTTCCCATGGATTTGAATCTTGTTTCTTCGTATGTTTCTCATCAAACTCACGTGCTTCTTTTTCCACTCTGGCTAATTCTGTTTGTAATTTGATTTGATGTTCATGTTCCATCTTTACTTTTTCCAATTGCCATTTTTCATCTGCTTGGCGTGCCAATACCTTTAATTTTTGCTGTCTTACTTGGTCATTGATCAATTCTTCCAAAGTAGGCGGTATATCTCTTGTACGTCTAAGCCATTGAAGCCATTGTGGAGGAACCGTATCGAAGTAATCTACTTTAAAAAGTAATTGCTGATATGGTTCTAATTTCCGACGAAGTCGTTGCATATTGCCATCGATCGTGAATTCCCAATAAGTATTTCCATGAAGGTCATATCCAACAAAAAACCTTCGGCGAAAAGGAATATCCCTACGAGCCTGGAACTGGTGCTTAAGACGTTGGAAATACGTATACTTGTTCTTTAATGGATCCATTGATGAGTAAAATTTTGATAATTGGTCGTGTGTGAATTAACTTATAATATAAGAAGTACGCTGACAAAGAACTTACATAAGCACATCAAAATTATAATTGACCCAAAAAGATCTTAAAAAAAGGATTGATTGCCATTTAAAAATCTATAATGACAAAGACAATACGAAGTGAAGTTGCACGTTTAAACCAAGTGCTACCAATCCCAATTCAACTTAAGGATCTGGAGGAACCAAATACAATACATCATGAACGTCTAGGAAATATAACGAATGTAATTGTTGGAGAACATCATGACATAACGGGCCAAATAGGTGGTTCTTTTATTGTATGGTCGATCAAAATAATTATTAATGATTTAAATTATGGTTCAATCTTAGTTTATAAGCGATATACTGAATTAGAAGAATTGCATGATCATTTAAAAGAAAATTATCCATCTGAAAATATACCAGATTTACCTCCAAAAGACAATTTTAATATGACCCGATGGTTTGGATATTCTGAATGGCTTGAAAAAAGACGAAAAGGTTTACAATGGTTCATGAGTAATGTATTGTTAAATCCAAGATTACAACAAACTGATTTAATTAAACAATTTATCTTTAAGTGACGTAAATGATTATGTAAGCGTCATTAGAATTAAAATATAATAATCAATTCGACCCTTTTAAAGGTCTAGATAAATTTTGACATATTATAATTGAATCTCGATTCTCATTTTAAAAGTGTGCAGGCATGACATTTTAATTCGATGATTAATAATTTGATATATAGATTACATAATATTTTTTTTTTCTTTTTAATCTAGATCCCGAACCCGGTTAATAATCTTGAAGTACAATCAATTTTTTTTTTCATTGATATAAAATGTGATCTTTTTCCCACTAAGATTTTTTTCATATGTTTATCAATAGATCATTTAGAGTTAGATTTATACAAAACATACATACACATTTATATAGAATGGTTCATCACAAAGTTACTATCATTGGTTCTGGACCAGCTGCTCATACTGCAGCCATTTATTTATCAAGAGCCGAAATTAAACCAACAATGTACGAAGGTATGTTGGCAAATGGTGTTGCTGCAGGTGGTCAATTAACTACAACAACTGACATTGAAAATTTCCCAGGTTTTCCACAAGGTATCAATGGTACCACTTTAATGGATCAAATGAGAGAACAATCAGTTAGATTTGGTACTGATATTATTACTGAAACAATTTCAAAAGTTGATTTATCTCAAAGACCTTTTAAATTATGGACTGAATGGAATGAAGATTCTGAACCAATCACTACAGATGCTGTTATTATCGCCACTGGTGCATCAGCAAAGAGAATGCATTTACCAGGTGAAGAAACTTACTGGCAACAAGGTATTTCAGCTTGTGCTGTTTGTGATGGTGCCGTTCCTATTTTCAGAAATAAACCATTGGCTGTTGTTGGTGGTGGTGATTCTGCTTGTGAAGAAGCTCTTTTCTTGACCAAATATGCTTCAAAGGTTTACTTACTCGTTAGAAGAGATGAATTAAGAGCTTCTACAATCATGCAAAAGAGAGCAAAGGCAAATGATAAGTTGGAAATCTTGTGGAATTCCGAAGCAAAGGAAGCAAAGGGTGATGGTAAATTATTACAAGCATTATCTGTTTACAACAATAAGACCAAAGAAACTGCTGATTTACCAGTGAATGGTTTGTTTTATGCAATTGGTCATATTCCAGCTACTACGATTTTCTCATCATACCTTGAAACTGATGAAACTGGATATATTTTAACCAAGCCAGGTACTGCTGAAACTTCGATTCCTGGTGTTTATGCTGCTGGTGATGTACAAGACAAGAGATATAGACAAGCTATTACTTCTGCCGGTACCGGTTGTATGGCTGCTCTTGATTGTGAAAAGTTTATTTCGGAATCTGAAGTTTAGTTATGTAATATAATAATAGATAATAATTTAGCAATAGAATAATGAGTTAGAACGAGAAAGTGTAGACTGAACGAATGAACAAACAAGCGAACGAACGAGCGAGTTAAACGAGCGAGTGAGTGAGTGAGGTGTGAGAATGTACAGCTGGCGAGCAATGAGAGTGCGTAGTGAGAGTTCGCAGTGGAGTGAGAAGTGAGAGTGCGTGTGTACTAAGGAGTGAGAGACTACTCACTTCTCGCTCACTCGTTTCAATCTTTCGTTAGGTACTATATACACTCCTCTCAAAATCTATAATTAATTAATTAACCACACCATGTCTTTTACCAACTGGAACGATTTAGAAAGAACTGCAACAAACACATCGAATAGATATAGCGACCATCCCGAGTTTAACTCGATCATTATTTCGATAGAAAAACAGTTGCTCCATATAAATGATGATCTTTTGCCACTGATTGACGATACTCATAAATTTGGTGAAACCACGGAAGCATTCAAGACTTTAAATAAGTTTATCAAATCTTTGAATTCATATGTCAACAAAATAGAATCTGAGCATGAAGATGTTGAGGTGATTTCTTATTTCAAGCAAAAAGAAGCGATATTGATCAAGTTGATGAAGGAAAGTTTGAACCGGTTCAAATCATTACAAAGTTCGAATTTGGCAGTACAAGAGGAACAACAGAAACAACAGCAAGAGACGCAACATACACAACAACAGCAACAACAACAACAGCAGACCCAACAAGAAGTTCAGATCGAGTATGAACCTATCAACTCAGAAGAATTGGAACAACAAACCTTACTTATACAAGAACGTGAAAGAGAAATACATCAAATACAACAAGATACTTTAGAAATCAATGAGATATTTTCCAATTTATCTGAGATTGTTAGTGAACAACAATTTCAAATCGATCTGATTGAAAATAATATTTTTAACTACTCAACAAATGTAACTGGTGCTTCTTCTGAATTAAGAAAAGCAGAACGTTATCAACGTCGTTCAAATGGTCGAATGTTGTGTTGTCTTATAATTTTACTTTTAGTTTTTGGATTTATTGTATTAGTTGGTATTATACTTTAAAATTTTCTATACAGTCCATATGTTTACATTACCATCTTCACCAGCTGAAATTAAAACTTCTTTTGAATCATTTAAATTTGCCCATGTGATACTATTGATTTCATAAACTCCATGAGCAGATTCTTGAATTGATTCAATTTCCCATTTATTATTTAATTCTTTATAAATAACTATTTTACCATCAGATCCAGATGTAGCAATTTTCCCAGTTTTAAAAGACCATGAAACTGTATAAATTGAATAATTATGAATTTTTGGAAGAATTGATTCAAGTTCCCAAACCATTTCACTTTCATTTTTAATTGAAGTTGGTAAATTTGATTCTTGTTTAATTTGTTGAATACTCAGCCAAACTCTAACACTTAAATCATCACTAACAGATACTAATCTAATTTTGTTTTCAATAGCATTAGGCAGTCTTGGATCTTCAAATTTCGAACACCAAACAGTTCCTTCATGTCCATTTAATATACCTACACATGACCAATCATCATCATAAGTGTCCTGCTTATAAAGTCTGATTGTATCATCATATGAAGAACTGGCGAGTAAATTTTGAGATGGATGCCAAGTAACATGCTTTACATCATGTTGATGATCATTTAATACTGATATACATTCGAATTCTTCCAAAGTTTCTGGATCTGTTTCCCAAATCCAAACAGTTTTATCTCTTGAACATGAAGCCAATAAATTTCCTTGATAATTCCAATCAACACATTTGATTTCATTTTCATGACCTTCAATGATTGCCATAAGATTCCATTCATTATCACCACTTGATAAGATTTCACTTTGATTTGTAATCAATTCATCTTCATCATATTCATTTGATGGTTCATCAATCCCCCATACTGAAATCGTTGAATCAAAAGATCCACTCGCTAAAGTAGGTAAATCTAAGAAATCAGGAACTGGATTTATTGATCCACCTAATGGAGGTTTAAATGAAACACTTCTAATCGATCTTTTATGAGAATCTTCTAATGTGGCAACTAATGGGAATTGTTGATTTTTTGATAATTTATAAACTTTTGAAGTAAGATCACTCAGAGCAGTAGCCAAAAGCGGTAATGTAGGATGAGCACTCACACTCCAAACTTTATCTGAATGTGCTTTAATTGACTTGATTAAAATCATTGTTGGTGAATAATTTTTCAATTTTTTTCCACAAATAAATTTAAAAAGACTAAAAGACTAAATAAATAGAAAGACTAAAACTGGAAGACAAATGTTGAGATCGAGGGTTTCACGTGCATTCATACGTTTCAACTCGAAAGCTTCTAAAGCTTCTAAAGAAGTTTCTAAAAAGAATGAAGATGGAGTTTCTGATTTCGATATCAAATCAAAGAGTTCTTCACTGGCACCAGCTCCATTTAGTTCAGATTCAAGTATACAAAAATTGATGAAACAAAATAATAAACCATATATACCTAGATTAAAACATGAACGAGTTTCATATGAATACCCCGGCTTACCTAATCAAGACGAGTTCAATAAACAACCAAAAGTAGTCACAAGATGGTCTCGATATGTTCCAAAGATCCTTACTGTACTTGCCGTTGCATGGGCTGGATATACAATCAAGGTTTGGTATTTTGATCCAGATGATAATGCTCATGGTAAAGATAGTAAAGAAATCTTGGATAAATCAAAATTCCATACTTTTAAAATAACTCATAAAGAACAAATTGATAATGAACATTTTTTGATTGAATTACGTCCAATTTCAACTCGTTGGCAATATAGTTTTAGTGAAGAAAAATCGATTTGGAATGGTGATAAGATTTGGTCTGTTGAAGTGAAACAACCTGATATTATGGTTGTTAGATCTTATACTCCACTTCCATTATATTTTATGAAATCTGAATATACACGTTCAGGAGAAAGAAAACCTTTATTAAGAGTTGTTAACAATGATTTAAATGATTATGATAAACAAGGTGTAATGTGTCTTTATGTTAAGAAATATGATGATGGAGAAGTTTCCAAATATATCATCAATAAAAATATTGGGGATGAATTAGAATTAAGAGGTCCTAATATCGAATACAAATTTCCTCATCATCCTTTAAAAGATCATCATAAGAGGCCAATATTTAGAGATTTAGCATCAAAAGTTGAACCTGAAAATTTACTTGAAAAAGTGAAAAAAGCTCATAATTTACCTGATTTTGATAATTTAAATTTCTTTGTTGCCGGTACAGGGATTGCACCAGCTTTACAGATCTTACTTTCAAGAAATCCATATAGAGGATTTGTTTATCTTCATTATTCTGCTCAAAAACAAGGTGAATTAAAACCTTTAGAAAGATTTCTTTTCTTCTTGGAGAAATTGGATAGAATAAAGTTTATACCTCATTATGATACAGACCCTTCGAGCCAATTGTCATCTAAAGATATTTCTGTTGCTCATGAACAAGCATACTTGAGTCCAATGCGGTTGGATAATAAATTAACCGAGATGAATCCGGAAGATGCTCTTAAATTAAGAATCAAATTATTAGATGAACAAGATATACATGTCAATGAAGAAACTATTGAAAGAGGTCCAAGGTATGAAAATGCTTTAGAACAAGCAAGTGTCACAAGTCAGAATCCAAAGACTCCACCCGCTTTAACCATAGTATGTGGGCCAGATGGTTACGTTGACCATGTTGCTGGTCCAAAGGATAGACAAAGAGATGAACAAGGTCCAGTCGATGGACTTCTCGCAAACAAAAAGTGGGACAATACAAATGTGTTCAAGTTGTGAAAAAATTAACTAAATACATCAACAATACCCATTTTTTTACCGAAATGAAGTAAGATTCGTTGTGAGTCTCTATGTTTTGCACAAATCAAAATAACTTCTTTTAGTAATTCATGTTTATTCAACCCGCAAATGGTAGGTTCCCATTTTGGTTCTGGTTTATCTGGTTCTTCCAAGTTATCTGATTCTTCTTCACTCTCATTCTCATTTTTATAAGGTCCGAGTAACAGCTCACAAACTTCATACAATTTTGCCTTTAATCCCAATTCACATATTCTCTGTACATAAGTAATGAAAAATTTGTGAAAATCTTTATTCTCACAAAGTAATTCACAACATAAAAGTCGATTTTCTAAATGACTTAATGAAATTGTATTTTCAAGATTTTCAAAACCTTCTTTCATTATCATATTTTTTGATATCTTATTAAAATATTTCCCACGTCCAATTCTTGTTTTTCTTAAAATTTCTTCATTTGTTTTATGTTCTAATAATTCAATTATTGAAGATTCTGTATCAAAAAGTGAACTTTGAGTTTTATTTTCATCATTACTACTATTCCAATAATGAGATCCAAATGACCACCATGATTCAGTTATTGTTTGCCATGTACCCAAATCTTTATTATAAAGATATCCAGATCCATTTGAAAGAGTAATCAATGGAATTCCCAATGATGTAATTGCACACATGGTTATATTATCACTTCTTACTAATCCATCTTCTTGAAATTTATTATTTAATTCAAAAAGTGGACTTAAATTGCATGTAAATTCGATTTTTTTCTTTAATAAATCCCATACAAATAATTCTCCAATTGAAGTTATTGCCATTAGATAATTACTATGACTTTCAAGAAATGAAATTGGAGATCCTAATACTAAAGGTGGTAATAATCTTTTAC
Organism: Kodamaea sp. yHQL449; assembly: GCA_030582715.1. NCBI lineage: Eukaryota > Fungi > Ascomycota > Pichiomycetes > Serinales > Debaryomycetaceae > Kodamaea > Kodamaea sp. yHQL449. The sequence goes on along the minus strand of JAJMGT010000001.1, from coordinate 624,106 downwards.
CTGAATTATGTGAATATACAATGATTTGACCATCTGATGTACTTAATGCCCAAAAACTTGACCCTTCACTAACCAATTGAACATATCTTGGTAAAAAATCATTCCATAATTGTTTTTCCTTTTTGAAATATGTGATTCTACATGGTTTAGTTTCATTTCCTAATCCATTTTTAACATCAAGTATAAAGATTTCTTCATGATGTTTACTAATGATTTCAAAATTTAATCTTACCTTTGGAATTGAAAGTCTAATTTTGGAAAATGTTGTAGATGGATTAACAATTGTTGAACCAATAAATTTGATTGGTTCAAGTTCACGTTTTAATTTTTTATTTGAAACTTCTTCATTGGTTTTTAATCTTTTGTTTTGTTTATAAAATTCATCAGATACAGAATATGAAGGTTTATCAAATTCCATAAGCGATTTAGATGAATTATCGATAGTTGATATCACCGGATTTGTTTCAATAGATATATCTTTTCCATTATTACTTAATAACATTGGTTGAATTCTTCTTTTCCCATTTTTTGTAGTTACTTTTTGCTTTTCAATTTTTTCAGGTTTTATTGGTAAATTCAATTTTTTAGATTTTGTATGTCGAGTTATCATTGCTGATTGTAACATATCATTAGAATTAATTTTAGTAAGATCAGGTGATTCAATAATTTGAGGTATAATTTTACCTTTTTTAATATCAAAATTTTGATTTTCTTCATTTTTTTCAATTGGTTTATTTAAAGAATTTTGCTTTGGAATTTCATCTTGTTTTTTAATTTTTAAAGAATCTCTTTGATCTGCAAGTTGTAAACTATTACTTTTCTTTGAAGTAGAAATTCCACCTCCAATAGGATAATCAAAATCATATTTATGAGTCAATGGTTTAATAAATTGAGATCCAAGTCTTTTAAGTTCTTCGAAAGTTTGAGATTTGACCGGCAATCCCAATTCACTATTATCAAATGTAAATATATTCAAATTACCATCAAGAGATCCAACAAATAATACTAATCCAGATTTGTCCCATTTTAAATCTGTTATTGGTTTTTTTGTTAAATCTTTAAGTAAAAAAAGGGGTGATTCCTTTGTAGTATTCCAAACTGCTAAAGATCGATCAGAACCTGCAGTTGCAATCACATTATAAATCGAACTTTGAATAGAATCAATTCCATAAATTTTTGGATTAAATTTAATTACTTCACATTGAAGATCATGACCAACCAAACTTAATTTATTTTGCCAATTTTTGGATTTAGCAACTAACAGTACTAAAACATTTTGATTTTTATTTGCAGTAGGGATTGAAATTAATTCTCCATCTGGTGACCAATCAATTCGTTTATAATGTACATTAAGAATATGTTTATTGATTAATTTGGACACTTTATTGATTAATCGAAACTGATAATGATCTTCTCCATCACTAGCATATTTATATTGATAAATATACATGACTGTATCATCATCCAAGGCAATCAAGTAATTATTGGTGGGATCAAATGAAACACTTCGATAAATGGGAGGTTTATCATTGAGAGTAAGTTCTTGATATGTTTGTTTAGTGATATCAATCAAATGTAATTTTGAATCGGTAGTGCTCCAAGCTACCAACCTAGCATCATGAGACCATGAAAGATCAATTATTCTATGTTTTGTATCTTGTTTAGTTAAAAATGGGTATAATTGATGATGTTCTTTAAGATTGTTTATGAAGATATGACCAGATACATCTGCCGATATAAATGTGTTGGGGTCATTTGGCGACCATTTGACTGTATTAACAAGATCCAGGTGGTATTTGAACGTGTATAATGGGGCCAAATTCAGTATTATATCCAATGTGTTGTCTTGTTGTTGAGTACATTGTATGAATTTAGATATTTCCCATACCAAAACAACACCGTCTTTACCTCCAGTTAGTAACCTCGTATTATCGGAGCTAACATCAAGCGAATGGATCTCTCCATCATGAAAGACTGTCGGGAACTTTAAATATTTCATAATGAGTCACAATTAACTCGAACACTAACTAAAAGAATCAACCTAAAAGAATAAACACTCGTTAAATTTCAACACTCATTAAAAATCAAAAGTCTCAATAATCTTTTACCAAACCATCAAAAAAAAAACGAGAAAAAAAAAACAGAAGAGGAGTCCACTTTAACCATCGAGTTTTAAGAGACAAAGACTAGATACCTGTATACATCACATAGGTGTATACTATCCAAAGAGAGAAAGAGCCTTGTTCCCTACCGTAGAATATCAATTGATTGGACACACTTTTACAAGCACTATGGCACAAGAAGAATACGTCACCGATTCAAGTTCAGATTTTACTGAATATTGGATAGATTTATTTTTAGGTATTAAAGGAAATGAATATTTCTGTGATATTGATGATGAATATATAAGAGATAGATTTAACTTGACTGGATTAAATCAAGAAGTAAGCAAATTACCCACCTTAATAGATATAATAACCGATTTGGTCGATATTGAACAACAACCAGAACAAGTAAGAGATAGTTTGGAACATAATGCAAGAGTTTTATATGGATTAATCCATGCACGTTATATATTGACTACAAGAGGATTGAATAAAATGTTTGAAAAATATAGAAATGGTGACTTTGGATATTGTCCGAGAGTTCATTGTCAATTACATCCTCTTTTACCAATTGGTCTTAATGATCAACCAAGATTAACACTGGTCAAATTATATTGTGCCAAATGTGAAGATTTATTTAACCCAAAATCAGGTAGACATGCAATTGTTGATGGTGCATACTTTGGAACTTCTTTCCCCGCCATGTTCTTTCAAAACTTTCCTCAAGCAATTCCAATCCATCTGAAAGAAACTTATATACCTAAAGTATTTGGTTTTAAATTACACGAATATTCAAAATTGAATAGATGGAGGGAATTACAAAGGATAAAGTTGGAGAAAAGATTGATTAAGAATGGGATCGAGATCAATAATGTTGTTGGAGGGTTTAAAGATGATGATTTGGATTCTCAAACGGTGCCTTCTTCGGCACAACTGTAAGGTCAATAGTTTGAATGTATACTTTTTAATGTGAATGTAAATTTGGTAGATACACGAACTTAAATTTAATTATTAAAATATTAAACCTTTTAAAATTTTAAAGGTTTAAACATTTCAAAAATGTTAAAAGCAGTTTCTAAAATCTCAACAAGAAATTATGCAAAAACAGTTAGTACTCAACAGACTCATGTGATCCCACCAAACTCAACGATTTTTTCATTAGTTCAACCAACTGGCCGGATCCATTTGGGGAATTATCTTGGTGCGATCAATAGTTGGAAACAACTTGCAAATACTCCTTCTCAAGATACCAAGTTCATATTTGGTATTGCTGATTTACATGCAATAACAATTCCTTATGATCCAAAAACATTGAAAGACTTGCGTTATGAAGCAATTGCAAGTTTACTTTCGAGTGGAGTTGATACAGATAAATGCATTTTATATCATCAATCAAGTGTTCGTGAACATTCAGAATTATGTTGGTACTTGACTAGTGTTGCCAGTATGGGATCTTTATATCGTATGACTCAATGGAAACTGAAGCTGGCCCAACATGGTAATGCGACAGAAAGTACCGAAAAGTTCTTTTCAGAAACTCGTGCTGGTCTTTTATGTTATCCTATACTTCAAGCAGCAGATGTGCTTTTATATAAATCAACACATGTCCCCGTTGGAGATGACCAGTCACAACATTTGGAACTTGTTCGTGGTATTGCATCTACTTTTAATCATACTTATAACCAACAATATTTCCCTATCCCAAAGACTTTATTCACACCAACAAATAAAGTTTTATCATTAAGAAATCCATTAAAAAAAATGTCGAAATCAGATGTTGATCAAAATTCGTGTATTTATATGATCGATACACCCGAAATCATTCGTAAAAAGTTAAGAAGAGCAGTGACTGATTCAATTCAAGGTCCACTTACATATGATCCCGAAAATCGACCTGGTGTTTCGAATTTGATCAATATTATAGCTGGGACCACCAATAAGACGATCGAAGAGACGATGGAGACCATTTCACACTTGAAAGATCACAAGCTGTTGAAGGATTACGTTGGGGACGTTGTGATTGAAGAGTTTGCACCAAAAAGAGATCTTTATGAGAGGTTGATAGATGACCGTGCTTATTTAGAAGAAGTCTGTAAAAGAGGAGGAGATGCTGCCCGTCAAATAGCGGCTCAAAACATGAAGGAAGTAAGAGCTTTGATTGGGATGGATTAGAGAGGTGATTAGAGATATTAGAACCTGTAAATATAATAGACATCCTGTACCATAACACAGCACGAGCGTTTGCGAGGGAGTGCGAAATTAATGAGAAATTAATGAACACAAACGAGCAGCACAAGCGAGCATTGGCGAGGTGTGCGAGTTCTTATGAAATTAAGGCAAAAATTAGTGAACACAATGTAAATAAGATTAGTCTGTAAGCGGTACTTTAACATGTCAATAATACTACGCGATAAGTGAGGTAGTATGACACTACTTTATACAAACTCGTAATGATGATTCTGTCATAGAGTGCATTCATACTTAGCTCAACTCGACCACCCCAGATCATGCACTAGACACAGCTAAACTTCTGTATTGAGCTATACTGTAAACTCGTGACTCACTGACTCTCTGTCTTCACTCCTTACTCACTACTCACTCGCTTCGCTCGTAGGTTCGTTTAACCTGTAATTTCACAACCAGCAATTACTGATCGCGTTTTTCACTGAAATCAAAACAACGCGCGACACGTTACGCGCACCGCGTACGATGAAAATCAAAAAATCAAGTAGCAGCCAATTTAAAAATAAGTTTAACTACTCTTCATATTTTTCTTCTTCAATTATTCTTTTTGTTTGCTTTTCATTTCATTTATTTACCACTATAAAGATCGAATATTCCGATTGTTTATAGTTTTCACTCAATATCCTTTTTTCTTCACGGTGATCATTTAATCGTCAACATAATAGATCAAAAACCATCACCTTCATAAACAAAGTCATTACTCATTAACTCAACCATGTCAAACGAACAAGAAACAAAACGAATGCAAGTTAAAGTCTTATATTCATTCAATAATAATCCAACAGTTTTTTTATCGAGATCCAAGACTCAATTTGCCGTTAAAATAGCTCAAATTCCACTCGAATCAACCATTTTAGAATCAGAACCTGAATTAATAACTCTTGGAGCTTTTGATTTAAAAAGTTGTGTACAACAAATAATAAAAAGTTCACCAGAAAACTTTAAACTTCAACTGGAAGATTATGTTGTTTATTATAAGGATATAACAGAACAACCAGATGAACCATTTGTATCGAATGGTAACTTAACATCACTTATTGCTTCGAATAAACAATACCTTATTCCCGGTAGAATATGCCAAAATTTATCTACATCTTATTTATTTGGTGATAAATCAAATATATCACCATTAACATTGGAAATTAGATTGAAATTACATATAACAGAACTTGCTAATGAATCATCACGAATTCAACAAAATAATCAAGTACAACAAAAGAATGATACGATTTCAAAAAGATCATATGATTCAACTGCATACGTTTCAAAGAGACAAAAACCAACTTCTAATTCTAATTCTAATTCTAATTCGAATACTTCAACATCATCTTTAATTAATGCCACAAAGGCTACAAGAACAAAATCTTTACCTATATTCACAAATGTTCCAAGTCAAACAATGTATAATATTATGAATCATGATAAATTAAATTTGACTTCGAAATATGATAATAAAAGTGTTCAAGATCGATTTAAACTGGCACCATTTTTTATGGAGAAAATTGTTGATAAACCAGTTAAAAGAAATAGAAAAACAATTTCGGCATCACTGGCTTATCATCATGCTCATAGTGAACGTGCTGTTCGTACAAGATCTATGATTAATACACCTATTTTTTCATCTCCAATAAATGAAGAACTGTTATCTGATACTGATGATGCTGAATATAGAGAACATAAAAGAGATGATATTGAAGAAGATATCGATGAAGAAGATGAAGATGAAGAAGATGAAGATTTTGATGAATATTCACCTTATACTCCACAACAACCTCCTTATCAACAAGAAAAAAATATTTCTTCAAGAACAAAATTTCAATCTTTACCTGATTTAGAAGATTTGGATAGTAAAAAAATACATACAATTCCAAATACTAAATTACCACATAATCATGGATTAATTTGTGTTAATAATAATTGTGCTACCAAATTTTCAATTAATTGGAGATATTTTGAAATTGAATTTAATTCAAATTATTTTAATTTACAAACTTGTAAAGAATTTAATAAGAAAAATTATGAAGGAATGGTTGGACCTTTATGTAATGCTTGTTATCTATTTTTAAGAAATAAAGGATTTATGAGACCTGAAAATGTTGTTAAGAAATATTTACAACAACAAAGGTATAAAAAAGAATTAAAACATAAAGAAAATTCAGAAATTGAACAACAAGAATCTTCTCAAAATGTTAATAGCCTTTATGCAATTGCTATGAAAAAATCAACTCAATTTGCATCATCTCCTTCAATACCTCAAACTGGGAAATTTATAACTCCTTCTCATACACCATCTGCTATAAATCAAGTGATTCAAAATCAAAATCAAAATCAAAATAATAATAATAAAACTCCAAATTATAATGATATCAATGATTTTATGAATCAAATCAATAATTTTGGAGGTCCATTGACCGATATAGACTTACCTAGTGATCATCTGGGTATTACTCCTCCAATGATGGCTACTAAATCTAATACAAGAGTAATAAACTTATATGAAGATGATGAAGATGAATCATCTATAAATATTCAAAATCAAAATTCAAATCAAAGTATAATTGATGAAGAAGATAAAGAAAATTGTCCACCTTTAGATATGCAAGATTTAACTAATTTTGAAACCATGATTGTAAAATCATTTAATCAAGGTTCAAATAAATCGAGTCCAACAGTTCAAAATGAATGGATAAATACATTATTTGCCGATCCTAAATCGAAGGATTCTCCAAAAGATACTAGAACTCCTTTGGATCAAGATGATAAGAATAATAATGATAGAAAAATCATATCTCCATCGAATGCTGTTAAAAAGAATTTGGTTGCAAACATGCCTTCTTCACCTTTCCTTACATTAAATCAAAATTCAGATGAATTGGAAACATTCCTTGATACTCAACAAAACACTTCGAATAATGATGGGTTTGTAGAAATCAATGACGAAATCAATGAATTGATGTCAAAGAACCAAATGCATTCATCTTCTCCAAAAGCTGCATCTAGAAATGATACATTAATGACTTGGAATACGACCGCTAATAATGATAATTTGAATATGAAAAAATTAGGATCGACTCCAAATTCAGATTTTTATTCGAATGATGATAAACAATATAATTTCAAATCAAAAAATGACAAAATCCTTGATAGACATGAAATTTAATTCAACCTCTTTGCATATACTATAGAATAATACATTTTTGCTATAAACTCACATGTAGATAAAGATTATAGACAATTTAAAGCTGTACTTTTGGGTGCAAAAATTCGAAAGTCGTGCGTTGCCAGATTTACCATTTTATCTCAATAAGTTTGCGACTTAAATGTTTAGCAAATTGAAGCCTGGTTAGCTCAATCGGTAGAGCGTTTGACTCTTAATATTGGACATCAAAAGGCTGCGGGTTCGACCCCCGCATCGGGCTTTCTTTTTTAATTATATTAATCAAACAACTTTATTTTTGAAAGAGATATTCTCTGTTTTACTTCTCTCTTCTTACATTTTGGTTGCAAAATTAATTTTCCCTCTATTATACATAACCTCTATAAAATCTATAATCAACACCAGAAATTATACCATCTTTTATAAAATGGCATTTCTGCTATACGTGCCTTTTGTTCGGCAATTTCTTGTTGTAACAAGTCCAAATCAACATTGGCTCTACCACTATCAATATCGATATCTTTAGCTCTAATGAATAAAGTCCAATCTCTCTTCCATATTTTATAAGACAACCAAGACAACATAGCAACTGGTAATCCCAAATAAACCAAGAAAAAGTCATAAGCACTTGGTCCACTACCAACAGGGAAAAGTGCAACCCAAAATTGTGCAACAAGAACCAAAAAGTTCAATATAAACCCATAGTATGAACCCCATACACCACATTGAGAAACATATGGTAATTCATTAATTGATCTATTTTGAACAGACATCGCTTTTCTAAAACGAATATGACTAACGTTGATTGATAACCAAGTGAAAATCGAACTAAGACCTGATAATGCCAATAACCAATTGAAAACTTGATCTTGTTTATCACTTGCCGCAATCAAAGCAAATAAACCAAAAATATCGGTGAGTAAAATTGCAGCCAAAGGTCTTCCTGCTCTATCAACATACCCGGTCCACTTTGGAGCCATACCTTGTTCTGCCAAAGAATTCAAAGATCTTGAAGTTGCATATACAGAAGCATTACCAACCGATAAAACGGCTATCAAAATAACGGCATTAATCACACTTGGTAACCCCTTGACACCACCATTCATGACGGCAATAACGAAAGGAGAAGATGCTGTTTCGGATGAACCCATCAATCTTTTGTCAGTGTAAGGAACCAATGTACCAATCATTACCAAAGAAACCAAATAAAAAATACAAATTCTCCAAAACACTTGTTTGATTGCTTTTGGAAGACTTCTTCTTGGATCTTTAGTTTCAGCTGCAGTTAACCCAATCATTTCGGTCCCACCAAAACTGAATGCTGCGGTAACAAAGACCGAACAAACACCTTTAAATCCATTTGCAAATGGACCTGGATGTCTCCAATTGGTACCACCAATGAATTCATGGTTTGGACCACCTCCACAAATTAAAACAATACTTAAGATAATAAATCCAATCACTGCAATAACTTTAATCATTGAAAATATAAATTCAGCTTCACCATAACCTTTAATACCAAGTAAAGTGATGAAAACAATCAAAAGCCAAAGAATAATAACAAAAACATCCGAATTAATACTTTCATTCCAATACTTGATTGTAATTGCACCTGCAACTAATTCCAATGGTAATAAGACGAAGAATTGTAAAAAGTAGTTCCAACCAACAGCAAATCCAATTGCTGGTTCAATGAATCTACTTGCAAATAAATTGAAAGAACCACTGACTGGGAAAGTAATTGATAATTCACCCAAACCTTGCATGGTTGCGAAAACACCTGTAGCAGTCAAGGCCCAACCAATCATGATCCCAGCTGGACCACCAGTTCTTAATGCAGACCCAGTACCAACGAACAACCCGGAACCGATACTCGACCCAATCGAGATCATTTGTAAATGTCTACCTTTCAATTTTCTAGATAAATTTGAGTTGGCAGAATTGGCATTGATTCTTTCCATATCAGTCAATTCTTTACCTTCTTCAACCTTAACACTGGTCATGGTTTGTTGAGCCACTGCTGGCCTGAAAGAATCAACAAATGAGTTCCATTTTCCCTCAGTATTATTCGAACTGGTTATATACGTATTATTATTCGAGCTTGATGAACCACTTCTTAAGTGGTCTATTTCTCTGAGCGAAGATTGATCTTCTTTTCTCTCTTTATCACCCATTGTTGAAATTTATATATATAATGGAAGTTTTACAAGAACAGGTGAGAGCAGATTAGACTAGTTATAAAGCATTCAAGTCTTGTGCAAAAAGAAACGAACAGCCATCGACTGATGACAAGGTATGACACATCTTAAAAGGCAACGCATTTAAAAGTGAGAAATGACTTGCATTTTATAGAAATTAAAGGGCACTCTAGTTAAGATGAGTCATATTTATATAGTGAACCAGAACTCAAACTTGAGAACCTTAACCATGAGTATACTTTTATGGAAAGTGAGAGCGCAAGCTTTTACAAAAACGGCGTTAGTGATGCAGCAACATCTCACGCGAAGAAAAATGTGTCCATTTTAGTCCTCATCGCTGCAGCAGTGAATTTCTTTTTTATTGTATTATTTAACTAATTTGTGTCAAAACTTTGCTGGCAATATCGTTTCTTTTTCCGACTGCAAATATGAGTTTACTTTAGAGATTTATCTCTACTTATACATGGATATGATTTAGTTAGCACACTATATACTAGGAAGTTAATTTGTGAAATATCTTTTTCATGTTTCGCCATCCGAAGTCATTCTGGATGGAAGAGACATAAGCGATATCCAAGACACCTATGGATAGCATCTACAGGTGCAGCTTATCCTCTCTATTTAGTCAACTTTATACCAGTAAACTCGTTGTCGAGATATTGTCACATTAATATTCACAGCGCATCTCAAATGAAGCATTCAAGTCTCGTAAAATATTAGTCTCCAAGCTTCATTACGTAGCCGTCTGTCCCTCACGTTTCTTTAACAGAATAGAAACCAACCTCTGAAATACAAGAGTACTTACCAGCCTTTTACGTATATCTAATTCTGAAGTGTCTAAAGCAATTTCCAATCGCTCCTGATATAGCCGGTATCACAGCATTTCCTCAATCTCAAATTTCTGGCCCCGTAGATTGCCGTGTTGCGAGAAGTTCTTCCCAGATCTTTTCAGCGATTTTGTGTCGTTAGAATATCATCCTATTTACTACCAAAACCTTCAGTCGACCCATATGTGCACGGTGAAAATGATGAAGCTTAGTTCCGCTATTTTATTCCATCTAATATATGTTTTATGAAACATTGGTGTGCAAGTGGGAAAAGGAACATACTGTATCGATACCTCGAGAATGCGCAGAATACCCGAAGTATACGAAATCTATCCAGCTATTTGGTAAGGCCAGCTGAAGAGAAAAGTTTAGAAACCAGACCGACAAACTATGGCTACGGGTATATCTAATTAGCCTGTATTCATTAGTCTTGTCTGGATTTATACAGCGACCAGTATCAAATTTTTCTACAATTGCAACTATATTTCGTCTGCTAATATTTATAATATCCGTCGCTTCTTTTTCGAGGTTGGAGAATAATAATATTCATCTTGATCCGAATCATCATGGTGTATTTTAGTGGTTAAAGATCCGTAAGCATGTTCTAGTGCAACAACACGAGGGAGCATAAGCCGTAGATACTCTTTGATATCAATTAGAAGTTGATTATCAGGAGCTATCTCTTTCGAAGCTTGTATTGTATCTAATTTCAGATTTATTTCCAGTAAACTTGAATGAGAATTTACAATTAACTGTGGGATAAAGTTTAATTTATCAATATTTTGATTTAAAGTTCCTGATTTCTCATCAATTTTATTATTGATTTGTGATATATCATTAATTAAACAATTTAATTGTTTATTTAATCTTTTAATTTCAATATTATTGATTAAATGAGAATCATTAAATTTTGAAATTTCGATTGAAATTTTATTTAACTCTTTATCAAATTTAGATCCAGCATTTGATTTAGTTACAAGTGATTTAATTAATTTGATTTCTTTCTCTAAATTAATTAATTTCGTATTGATTTTTGTAAATGAATCCTTTGTAGTAGATTCAGATGTTGAAAGTTTGTTTATTAAATCATCTTTTATTGTATCTTTCAAGGTGATTGATTCTAATTCTAGACGAGATGCCCAAGTTATAAGGTCGGTTGAATTATCTGACTTTTTTGAAGTTTTGACACCTTCGGTTGAAACGGTTGTATCAATACCAGAACTTTGAACGTTGTTGATTTGAGTAGCGAAAAAGCTATCCAAATCACTCGAATAGTCAGTATCTTCCATTATAGAGTTGTGGAGCTTGCGCTTGTAGTGCTTGCAGGGTTTGTAGTGCTTTTTGTGCTTTTTGTGCTTCTCAGTAGACTTCAATGCTCGTCAATACACGTAGTGCTCTAAGGGCTCTTCAGTACTCTTCAATACTGTTAGTGTTCTTAGTGCTCTTCAGTTCTCTCGATTTCCAATGATCTTAGTGCACTTAGCAATCTTAATATTCTAACTGGTCTTCGTACTCCTCAATGATCTTCAATGCTTTCCGTCTATTGTATTGAAATTTTGTTTTTTGCAACAAAACGCTGCCAAAAAACAACACAAATTCGCAATTTTTTATTTACTTTTCTTTTCATAACCAAGAGAAGCGATACATCATCATCAAATAGATTAATAACAATGTCTGAATTACACGTATATTTAGAAAGTAAGTTGATTAAAGAATCGAACAAGATGAACATTATACTAACTTTGAACTAGAAAAGGTACGAATCATCACCACCGATGCCAGACTATTCGAAGGGATATTGGAAGCATATGACAAGTCGACCAATGTTGTGATCAGTCTGTGTATCGAGAGGATAGTCGAGTTGGACGAAGAAGAGGAAAATCAGGAAATCCCATTGGGTGTATATGTAATGAGAGGAGGGAATGTGGTGTGTATTGGAGAGGTTGAAGATGAAGTCGATTGGTCTAAAGTGAGGGGTCAGCCTTTGAAGAGTACTAAGAATCCATTATGAGAATGGATTCGAATATGAATTAGATTTACATGAGGCAGCGGAATGTGAATGGAGTGTGAACACGAGTGAAGTTTGCCAGGCTTACTGTAGTCAAACTCCGAATCGCCCAGGTTTGGGCATCCCAATCCGTCCTTCCCTTTTCATTCGTGCGACTTGAGCTTCCCTCTTCCAGCTGCTCCGATCCGGGTCTTCTCACTTATGAGTCTTTTCACGTATGACTCTTCACACTTTTAGTGAGTCTCCTTCAGACCCGTCAACACGAATATGAGAACACTCCTTATAATCATCCATGATGGACCCATTAATCAATACTTGGGATTTACTTATTCACCATCTCTTGTTGAAAATCTAGATATAATCTAGTATACCTCTTATATAATAAATTGATCAGCTTAATGTCATATTTTTCACGTGACTAATTTCGAGATAAAATCAAAGAAAAAGATAAAAAGTTTGGTATAAATAGGAGAATACATAAATTAAAATGGCTGGATTAGAACAATCATTATTTCAATTAAAGTTTACAGCCAAACAACTTAATAAACAAGCAGCTAAAGCAGCTAAAGAAGAATTACAAGAAAAAGCCAAAATTAAAAAAGCTTTAACTCAAGGAAATAATGATATTGCACAATTATATGCTCAAAATGCTATACGTAAAGCCAATGAAAGAATAAATTTATTAAGATTAGGATCAAGAATTGATGCAGTTGCTTCAAGAGTTCAAACTGCAGTTACAATGAGATCTGTTACTGGTAATATGACACAAGTTATTAGAGGTATGGATAAAGCTTTACAAACAATGAATTTAGAACATATTTCAGTTGTTATGGATAAATTTGAAAATCAATTTGAGGATTTAGATGCTCTGACAAATTATTATGAAACAACAACTAATAATGTTAGTGCATTAACAACACCTCAAGAAGATGTTGATTTATTATTGAATCAAGTTGCTGATGAAGCAGGTATTGAAATGAAACAAGGATTGAATGAAACTAAAGTTGATATTGCTACTCCTCCAGTTTCTAATATGACCGAAGAAAAGGAAGATAAATTGGCCGAAAGATTAAGGGCTTTAAGAAGTTGAGAAACAGGGGTTCTCTTTTCAATTTTTAATATGACCAAGATTGGTACAAGATTAGACTTGCAAAGGTTGGCTTACAAAGATTGGCTTATTCAATCAAAATCTATAGAATTTGATTTCTATATAAATTTATACTAAATGCAATTGTTTATTATTCATTTCTTATATCCTATGAATTGATAATTTCTATTACGGATGGCATCTTCTTCTCGTTTAATGATGAACTTAACTATGTCAACCAAACTCTTGAATCCTTTATCATTACCTTTAAGTCTCATCAAATGTAAAGAAGATGAATTGATCAAATCAATGATTTCAATCTTAAATTTTAATTTCTTACCATGTGCATATTTTGAAGGTATCATACCATTAATTAAACCAAATTCTTCATCGATATTAACTTGAGTTATTGAACCTTCAATTTTTTTTAATTCCAAATGAGTTTTAATGACTCTAATCAAATCAATTGAACTTAATGTAGAATCAACAACTTGAATATCTTTTTTGATTGCAACGGCATCAGATTTTGTTGATGGTGAACTAATTGATTGAAAGAATTTCTTCAACCAATTACTTTTACGTGGATTTTCAAAATCTGTATTTTTTGAAATGGTCGACATTCTTGAAAATCTATTATGACCTGTTTGTGATGGTCCATGAATTTCAACTTCAGGTGCTTTTGGAGCTTCTCTTTTTGGTTTCAAACTAAATCTTCTGAAAAGTGAGTTATTTTTATCATCGATAGCTTGCTTTGGAGATTCAATGATTTCCTTTTTATCACTGATAACAACACTTTTACGTGTATTGGATCTTTCTGTCTTCTCACTAACATCTCGTTTCTTCATCAGAGGTTTCTTCAGAACCTTTACCAGAGTTTGATCCATAATTGATGAATTATCCAAGATTTCAAAGTTCTTTGAAATCATGGTTTCATTCTTTTCTTCGATTTCAGGATTCTTAATAACTGGTATACTCACTTGACTTGAAGCAATACTACGAAGACTAACATGGCTCAGTCGACTATTTCTCGAAGCACTGTCATGGCTAACATGGCTCAGTCTATCATCATGAATAATATCATCAACATGATGAACCCTCAGTCGACTATTTGGATTCAAATCTGGCTTGTTTATTTCAATCATCGATTTCTTTTCAATCTTTTCAGGTATCAAACTTTCTCTAGACAGATTTTCAACTATACTTGGTCTTAATTTATTGATCTTGCCAATATCAGCAATTCTTGTACTAATAATATCAAAGTTCGAATAATCTTCAACCATAAATGTATCATTTCGAGATTTATCAATTTCAGTATCATCTAACATTGTTTCATCCGAATCTTCATAATGTTCGATTTCATTCACAGGTCCAATATTCATAAAATCATCATCATCAGAATTACGAACAGTAGTACCAGCAGATAGATATCTTGTAGCTGTTGTTTTAGATGATTTTCTACTTTGACTTGATTGTCTATCATTCATTGAGATCGCCAATCCTAATAAAGAAGTTGTTTCAGATTTCTTTAATTGACTTTCAGATTTTAATTGATTATCTGACTTTTGATTTGTTTCTTTTACAAACACACCTTCTTTTTGATTTTTTAAACTATTATTTGGTTTTCGAATCACAGTTCCTGTGGTTGAAACTAAATTATTCATAATGGTTATATCACCAACTTCATTGGTTAGTAATCCACCAAAAGAGAATCTTGAAAATCTTGGGTTTGGAATCAAATCATTCTTTGCAATTGTTTCAAAGGTCATATTATTGAATTGATCTTCTTCTTCTTGTTGTTGCTCTTCTTGATCCTCTCTAATGATTTCAGAAAGTCTCAGACCTTCAGCATAATGGGCCAAAGTTCTATACCCAAATGAACTTTGTTTACTCATTAAACTTTGAGATGAAACATTAAAATTATTAACCGATTTAAATATTGAAACATTCGATCTTTCATTTTGATTGAATTGCTCTATTGAAATATCATTTTCTTTATCTTCTTCAACAGTTGTATCAACTTGAACATCAACAAAATCATCTCGTGGTTGGTCCAAAGAATCTTGAAACAAATATGATGATAAATTTTTGGAACTTGAAGTTTTTAAATTTGTACTTAATTTTCGAGGTGTTGTATTATTAATACCCAATTTATTTAAAACTTTTATAGCATTATCATTTTGAAATTTATTTGATTGAGATGCTAAAGTTTTTGCTCTTAATAAAGGAGAATTCATTCTAGCATTTCTTGGATCAAGTGATGATTTAATTGGATCTGTAACAAATCTACGCATTGAAATATCTGCAAAATCATTCGATGATTCATGCTTTTTTAATTTTTCAAGTGCTTCTTTTTGCTTTTCTTGTAAAAGAATTGATTGTCTTCTACGTTCATTATGTAAAATTTCAAGTCTTTGTTTTTCTAAATCTTGTTCTTTAATCTTTCGTTCTCTTGCTTCATTCATTGCTTTAACTTTAGCAGCCAATTGACGTTCATGTGCTTTTAAATCATGTGGAGATTTCTTTCTAAATTGTCTATGTTGTTTTGAAGTTAATAAATATTCTTCATCGAACTTTTGATCCATGATTTTTTCAAAATTTAATAAAGATTTACCTTTATCTAAATTTTTGGAAGTTGAAGATTGTTTGGAGATTTCTTTCTGAGATGGGTCTCTCTGTTTAGGCATCGTTGTCTGAGATCTTTCTCTCGATATCTCTCTCGATCTGTCTCTCAATCTCTCTCTTGATCTCTCTCTCGACTTCTCTCTCTGAGATATTTCTCTCTGTTTAGACAAATTTGGCTCTCTCATCTCTCTCTGAGACACATCTCTCTGTTTAGACGTCTCTGGCTCCCTCATCTCTCTCGACCCTTCACCTGTCAACATCTTCAATTCATCCAAATTAAGCAACCCTGTTAACTTCCTTGTCAACCTTGGAGGTTCTTGAATTGGAGGTTTAATTGAATTTGAAGAACTCGATTTTCTTGATTTAATTGATTTTTGAGACGTACTTCTGGAAATCACTTGATTATTCATAAATGATTTCTTCTTATTAAATGAAGTTGAAGCTTTGAAATTTTTAATTGAACCATTTGGAGAATTTGTAATATTTGTTAATACTTGTTTTTTAAGTGAATGTGAATTTGATTTTTTTATTTTCTTTACAGTTGTATGTTTTTCACCAGTTATTTCATCATAAATAGTAGTTTTAACAATTGAAGTAGATCTTGGGATTGATGAAACATGTTGAATTTCATCTTCAAGATAAGTTGTTGAAGTATCAGAAACATGTTCATTTCTATATTTCATTAATAAATAATAAAACATCTTTTCAGGACAATTTTTCAGATTTATTAATTTTTCAATAATTGAATCTTCTTTGCAATTATGAAATAAAACTGATAAATTTTTTAAAATTTCTTTATCAATTTTTTCAATCAGTTCAATTGGTTTAATATTTAAGTTTGAAAGATTAATTGAAGAAGTTGTTGAAGAAATTTTTGGTTCTGGATATTTTGTTAATAAAGGATGTTTTAAAATTAAATCAATTGTAATTCTATCATTTGGATCAACTTTTAACATTTTATTTATTAAATCTTTTGATTCCCAACTTAAATCTTGTGGCATTGAAAAATTACCATTTTGAACTTTAAGTAATAATTTTCTAATATTTTCATCATCAAATGGTAAATGACCTGTAAGTAATGCAAATAATATAATACCACAAGACCAAATATCTGAAGGTGCACCATGATAATTTTTTCCTGCAATAATTTCAGGACTTGCATAATGAGGTGAACCACAAGAAGTTTCAAGTAATTTTGAATTAATTTCTAAAGCTGCCATTCCAAAATCTGCAATTTTAATATTTTGATTAAAATCAAGTAATAAATTTTCAGGTTTTAAATCTCGATGACAAATATTAAATTTATGTAAATAATTTATACCATTAATAATTTGTTTAAAATAATTAATTGCTTCAAATTCTTGTAATTTACCTCTTTTAATTAAATAATCAAATAATTCACCACCTTCAATATATTCTAATATTAAATATAAATCATTTTTATTTTCCCAAACATCATAAAGTCCCATAATATTTGGATGTGAAATTAATTTCATTATAATAATTTCTCTTTCGATTCCATATGGTAATCTATCTTTATCAGAAATTGAAGGATATTTATATTTTGGATTTTCAAGTAATTTAAAATTCGATTTTGGAACAATTTTAACAGCTGCAAGTTTCCCAGTATTAATATTTTTAGCTAATCGAACTCTACCTGTTGATCCTCGTCCTAAAGTTCTTCCTAATTTCCATGGTCCAATTTTATTTTGAGATTTTCTCTTTTTATTCAGATTATTAGTATTTGTTGATATTTGTGATAATCGTTTGGTAGCGTTGGTCACCGATTGAACTACTTTGTCGACATGAACTGAAGAGGAGTACTCAGAATGACAGTCATACAGTGACTGATGTGATTGTTGTTGAACGAGTGTGGTCATGGTGTGACTATTACAACATGAGTTAATGAGTGACAATTCAGATAAAGTTTTGTAAATTTAAATATTGTAAAATCAAATGTTTTGATTGTAAAAAAATTGAGAGTGTAAAAGGTGTGTATATAAGATGTGTAATTCACGCTTTGTATTTGTGTATTGTTTTGGTCACGGTCGCGAAGATCCACGAAGTAGATAACTCAGGGTAACCTGTTTCACTTTGTTTGATCCATTCCACAAAGAATACATGAAGTTGTCTATGAAGATAACTGGGTACAGAGAAAGTGACATGATTTTATCAACTAAGTAAAAAACTGAGTGGGGCAGACAAATTAAGAAGTTAAACTCAGTTATCTACTACATAGATAACTTTGTAGATTACTTCGTAGATTATTTCCTAGATTACTTCATAGATAACTGAATACTTATAATATGGCTGAGTATACCTATTATACTCGTAGTGTTACCTTATATAGGTAGCGATTTCTAGGATTATAGGTACCTGGCTATATTTCGACACCATATATAAACACACCATAAACCAGAACATCATACGCCATACTAGACCTTCATGTTGTCACTCTACGACCAACAGTCTCACTATCCAGTGTACGATATCACAGCCTTGTTGATCTGCTTCTTTGGGACGCGTAGGATGAATTTTCAGGCACATCTATTTTGTGTAACTATTTACATAAAATTGAAAATTGAGTATGCAGGATACACACAGGAGTGTTGACAGAGAAAGGCGGATTAAACTTGGAACAAGAGCAGAAACACATTTGAGACAAGGGCAGGAACACATATGAGACAAGGACAGGAACACATATGAGACAAGGACAGAAGGAGGGAGGTGACAATGGCAGAAGAGGGCGATTCTAAAGGATCAGACAAAGAAGAGGATGAGCCAGAATCATTTCTCGCTTTACGTGTCTCCACTCTGAACTGTGCACAGATCAACTCCGTTGAACACACCCACTTGACTTGATTTATACTCTCCATCCTTTTGAAGACACCGTACCGCAGTAAATAGCCCTAAAAATCCCCCTAGTGAGTGTCTCTAAAAGATCCGTACCGCAATATATCACCCACAACCTCTAATGTGATATTTCAATACATCCATACCACAATATTAGAAACTCAGCCAATCAAATTCAACTACCAAACAAAAATTTTTCACCTAAAGTCTCTATAAATTTTTTAACGATTTAAATTATAATTTCTTCTTCTTCTCCACATACATTAATAATGTCTTCCGAAAGAACTTTTATTGCTATTAAGCCAGATGGTGTTCAAAGAGGTTTGGTCTCTTCCATCCTCTCTAGATTCGAAAACAGAGGTTACAAGTTGGTTGCCATCAAGTTGGTTCACCCAACCGAATCTTTGTTGAGAGAACATTACGATGACTTGCAATCCAAGCCATTCTTCCCATCTTTGTTATCCTACATGTTGTCTGGTCCAGTTTTGGCCACCGTTTGGGAAGGTAAGGATGTTGTCAAGCAAGGTAGAGTTATTTTGGGTGCCACCAACCCATTGCAATCTGCTCCAGGTACCATCAGAGGTGACTTTGCCATTGACATGGGTAGAAACGTTTGTCACGGTTCTGACTCTGTTGAATCTGCTAACAAGGAAATTGGTTTGTGGTTCAAGAAGGAAGAATTGGTTGAATACAAGCCAGCTATGTTCGGTTGGGTTTACGAGTAAATAGTTTAGTATATTCCTGACATTCTTTGGAAAGTGTAGAACTTTGTAGTTTAATTCGTGTCATTTCATTTTCACGACAATGTCGCGTATTAGTCGTGGGAGATGTCGCGATCTCGCGATACTATCAAAACATTTAATATACAAATAAATTCTGATTATCATTTAACACACGTCAATCGGTATGGCCTCGATAGAACAGGATGACTTGTTCGACACACAAGATGATGATATGATTGATGATGTACCGACGGATCTTCCGGATATAGAGGAGGACCAAGGTGATGACCAAGGAAATGACCAGGAAATTGACCAGGAAATTGATGATCAGGGAAATTATGACCAAGAAAATGACCAGGAAAATGATGATGAGGAGATTGATCAGGAGAATGATGACGAACAGGAAAATGATGACCAGGAAAATGATGGGGATGATGTGGACATGGATGAAGATGAGAATATGGACGAGGACGATGAAGATGAGGAAGATGAGGATGAAGATGACGAAGAGGGCGACGAAGACGACGAAGACGAAGAAGGAGACAATAGGGATACTGGAGATAATGAAACTCAAACACCTCAAACCAAAGAGTCGGCTAAACCCGAGAATTCGGAAGCATCGGCCGCATCCAACCTTTCCTTCCGCGAAAGTACGATCCAGAAAGCTCGGATTGCCGCTGGGTTCGATATTATTCCGTCAGTGGCGATCCCATACGCGTCACAATGCCATTCTCTTGCCTTCACCGAAGGTCCCAAATGGATCTTGACAGGTGGAGAAGATGGGTTTATCCGGAAATACGATTATATTGCATCGATTCAAGGAAAATCACCCTTGACAGTTGCTCAGAAACATAATATGGTTGATTCAATCACAAAAGCTGGTGTGATTGTATCGTACTGGGAGAATGAACAACCATTAACCAAACCAGAGTTGATTGAAAAGAACCCCAAACTTAAACAGAGTGACTTTATCACCGGTTCGGTGAGTTATGAACCTAAAACAAACCCGGTATACTCTTTAGATGTAGAAAGAAATGGTTTATGGTGTCTTTCGGGACTTCTTTCCGGTGGGATTTCACTTTATACAATGAAATATAATGAAGGAGGTATTCATCATTATTTTAAACATCGAAAATTATCATCAAATGGTCATAGTGATGCTGTTTCAATGATCAAATTGAATCATAAACAAGATCTGTTTTTATCAGGATCTTGGGATAAAACTATTCGACATTGGGATTTAAATACAGGAAAATTGATTACATTATTTGATAGTTGTTCAGGTCAAGTTTCAAACATTCAATTTAGACCAACCGGATTAGCTGATTTACAAATAGATGAAGTTGTTGACGAAGAAAGTGAAATCGATTCATTATTTGGAGATTCAGATGATGAATCAAAAGATGAAACAAAATCGACTAAACCTGATTTCTCAAAAAAGAAAAGTTATACTAATGATAATATATTTATGAGTTCAAGTATTGATGGTACGATCAATATTTGGGATATTAGAACCCCAACTCCGGTGATCAAGTTTGGAGTTACTGAAGGAGTACCACCATGGTGTATGTCATCAATGTGGTCGAATTCAGGTGATTTGATTTATGTTGGTAGAAGAAATAGTATTGTTGAAGAATTTTCAATTAAAATGCCTCATAAATCATCTAAAGCAAATAATGTTTCGAAAACACTTAATTTTCCAAAAATTTCAGGTCCTGTTAGTGCATTGGCAACAATGCCAAATGATGATTTCATTTTATGTGGTTCGAATGATAATATTCGACTTTATAATTTGAATTTATATGATGAAATAAATAAACCATCATTCAAAAAACAAGCAACTCCATTTTTGATTATTCCGGGACATCAAGGAGGTATTTTAAGCGCTCTTCATGTTGATGAAACAGGTAGATTTATGATCAGTGCAAGTGGTAATAGAGGTTGGGGTCAAGCAGGATATACTGATTCTGTGTTGATTTATGAAATAGACTTTGAGAGTTGAGTGTATCGTATAGACTAGATAGGATATAGTAAGGCATGATAGGTACAGTGAGGTTCGAGGTACAGTGGAGGTACAGTGACAGTTCACACGCAGTTTCTAAAGTACAGACATAGTGAAGGTACAGGGAAAATACAGTAAAGGCACAGTGAAGGTACAGGGACAGTATGGTTAACATATTAGTAAAGGAGATACAGATGAAGATACAATGGTAATATACAGTATATACTATAATCCGACGAATTTCCTAAATCCAATCTGAACATGCTCGGTTGTATGCTTGCATATATTACCGAGATAATCTTTGAAATCGTATGGCTTCAATAAAAATGGGTAATTTGGTTTGATTAAGAAATGAAGAATAAACCCTACAAATCCAACCGTCACACTGATCTTATAAATATTGAGATTTGGTCGCTTAACAATCTTCTTTTCTCGTGGGGGTGGAGTGTCTCTGCTAAAGATCTTAAAGATAATTGAAGAAGTATTGACGAACGTTGAAGTTGACCCGAGACTCAAAGATGACGATAACAGGTTGTCTGAATATTCTGTTTCTTCTTGAAGTGCTTCTTCCATTTCAACTGATTTTTGAAATGATATTTCTTCTTCTTGAATTGGTATAATCACTTCAAGATCAACATCATAACGTTCTGAACTGTACATGTTTGAGCTTGTAACTAACACCAGATGGGAGTTAAACCGTTCAAACCATTCAGTATAGTTGTCGAGAGTTTGAACAGGAAATGTCTCTATAAGAGACCTTGATTTATTAAGGATTTTAACCAAATTTTCATCGGAAAGATTAGTGAAAAGTGAATTGGGTGAAACAAGTGTATGAAGCATGTCAGGGTCGACATTTTCATAGTCGACTTTTTCAAGTATTGTTTGTTTAAATATTATTAACGCAGCCACATAAATGTAGACATTGGTTAATACTGATCCGTAACTTAACACAAAATCCCATACAACCAAGATCTGATTCAAGTTGGTTAGATCATGACTAAATTGTGTCAAGATCGATGAAAGGCCCATATAAAACTCATACTTGTATGAATGATTTGTTTGTTTCAATAGTATAAACAATTCAGGATCTACAATCTCCAAGATTGTTGGAATCAATCGGAGATGATTAACCGATAATTGAATATCTTTAATCATGAAATCTCGTAAATGTGATAATGTGAGTTTTTCCAAAACAACAAAACTCATATCTTCATCATCCAATACAATGAGTATTATACTTGCGATATCATGAAATCCTTGATAATAATTGAGTGATGGATGCTTTCTTAAAATTTTGAGCACCAAATGTGTCAATTTCTTCTTCAACTCGGCGATATCTGCCCGCGAATAGATCGTTGTATACGAAGTGTCTGCTGGTTGGATATGTGTGAGGAAACTAAATGATCTTTGAATATCAAGCCTTGCTTGGTCCTCGTCTCTATGTGCAGGCAAGTCGGCCGAGTCAAGATCATCGAGAATATTCGAATATTTCGACGGTGTAGTCACATCTAAAAGCATTGGCCATACTTTAGATCGGATTTTATTATTGATAAGCCCATCGGTTGTTCTTGAAAATTCTTTGAAAATGGCGGGAGTGTCTTGATTTTGTAGTGATTTCCAAATTGAACGTTCTTTGAGGCGCCTCACGTGCTCGTTGAGAGGGTGTGATTCACTATGATAGAGGGACTTCGCTAAATTGTCGATATCCATCGAGACCCACTCGGGTGGGTCATATTGTTTGGGGGACATTTCTGGGGAGAAGCGGGGTTCTGTATGTGTTACTTCTGTATGCATATCACCAGCACACGTATCTGCGGGTACTACATCACCCAATGCCTCCTCCATTCCAACTTCAAGTGTATCTTGACTCATTCTGTATTATCAGTATTTGAAAAAGGGGTTGAAAAAGTCATTAAATTGAAAATGTAAATTACCGAAATTACCGAGTATTACGTCAGCACTTCCATAAGCAAATCCGGGGTATAAATAAATAAATTGAAATAACAAATTCTCTATAAAAATTAAATCAAGAATGCCAATTATTAAAGAAATAAATAAGTCCAATGACTCGTTCGAAGTTATTTGGGATGACTCACAAAAATCTCACTTCCACTACATTTGGTTAAGAGACAACTGCCATTGTCAAGAGTGTTATTTTGAGGCCACCAAACAGAGATTGCTTGACTCTGCTCTAATCAACGACAATATCAAGCCCGTTAAAGTACAGGTTGATGGAGAATTAAAGGTTGAATGGGATCAAGATTCTCATTTGAGTCTGTTTCCTTTTGAATGGTTATATTTACACCTGTATAACCCGAGGTTGATTCCGGTCGAGCTCAAAGTGCAAGGAGAGAATTCATTGCTTAAACAAGAGTTGTGGCAAGTGCGTGACATTTGCAACAGCTTGCCACGTGTTGAATTTAATGAGATCATCAAGCTGAGCAATACAAACTTGGATCCGATCAAGGATTGGTCTTTGAAGATCTGGAAACATGGGTTTACTCTCATTGATAATGTACCTGTCACACCCGAAGATACACAAAAGCTTGTTGAGAAATTGTCATATATTCGGCCAACACATTACGGTGGGTTCTGGGACTTCACAAGTGATCTTCTGAAAGCAGATACCGCGTATACCAACATTGATATTCTGAACCATACCGATGGAACGTATTGGTCGGATACTCCTGGGTTGCAGCTTTTCCATTTATTGCATCATGATGGAGAAGGCGGTACAACATCACTTGTTGATGCTTTCAAAGCAGCCGAGATTTTCAAAGAAAGACACCCGGAAAGTTATGAACTTTTCACAAGAATTCCAATTCCAGCACATTCAGCAGGTGAAGAGTTGGTTTGTATTCAACCCGATATTCCCCAGCCGATCTTTAAATTGGATTTACAAGGAAGGTTGATTCAAGTCAGATGGAATCAAAGTGATAGGTCCACTATGGATGTATGGGCTGATCCAGAGGATATTCCAAAGTTCTATAAGGCGATTAAACAATGGGTTGCGATTGTTAAGGATAAGGAGAATGAGATGTTTTATCAGTTGAGACCGGGACAGTGTCTTATATTTGATAATTGGCGGTGTTTTCATTCGAGAACCGAGTTTACGGGGAAGAGAAGGATGTGTGGGGCGTATATTAATAGGGATGATTTTGTGAGTGGGTTGAAGATAATGGCGTTGGGGAGGGAGAATGTCGTGGGGCTGTTGTAACCAAGTGATCTGAAACGAAGTGATCTATAAAGTAGATAACTCAGTAGAGTATCCGGTCATCTAGAGCATTTAAAATCATAAATTACTGTCCAAGTCAGTACCGATTCAGAGATCTACTTGGTTGATTGACGAGTCTTCTCGGAGATCACTAACCTTCACTAAAATAACGTATAGAAGTGTGTTTCATGTTTACTTTATGCTCAATATATATGGCTAGATGACTTTGACGTACACGAGACACTTCACTGTAGATTATCCCTTCGTAGATCATAATTTGTCATTTAGCGAGAAGTTAATGAGACGCAAGAATTTAGAGCCGACAAATTAGAGAGAAGATGGAACCGAATTAGCGAGACCATTTCACTCTACACACCCAATATTTCGTTCTTGAGTGTTCTACATATTGGTTTTATATTGCTAGTTCACTTAATACAGACTTAGTGATCCCGAGGCACTACTTGTCACTTCTTTATATCTACTTCTCATATACAGGAATCTACCAAGTAACATCGAAGGTCACATCATGCGAAGATTTCATACTCTTGACCCCATTCGTTTGGATTATTGAATCTCAACGCTTTATCTAACTTCGCAATCTCTTCAAGCTCACTCTCACTCAAATCAAAGTCAGTCACATGCAAATTAGCATGTAATCTATCAGGATTGTTACTCTTTGGAATCACTGCAATTTCTCTTTGTGTTGCCCATCTGAGTAAAACCTGTGCTGTTGTCTTGCCATGAGTATTTGCAATTTTCTTCAAGACACCGTGCTCGAACAATGTCGGAGTATCCAATGCAACCGCATGGTCCAATTCCAAAAAGGATTGTGGGCCAAATGAAGAGTAAGCAGTAACGACCATACCTTGCCTCTTAACATACTTGACCAAGTCCTTTTGTTGCAAGTATGGGTGATGTTCAATTTGTAAAACAGAAGGTCTGATTGTGACACCTCTTAATAAATCATTGAGCAAACCAGAACTAAAGTTCGAAACTCCAATCGACCGGATTTTACCGGATTGAACGCCTTTTTCCATTGCTTTCCAAGTATCTAATAATGGAACATTTGCCTTTTCAGTATTATCTCCATCACCAGTATATAAACCTGCTGGGTATACTTCCTCAAATGGAACAAACTTGAAAGCAACTGGGAAATGAATCAAATATAAATCGAAATAATCAAGTCCCAAATCAGCAAGACCTTTTTCAATGGCCAATTCAACATGTTCAGGGGCATGGTATGAGTTCCACAATTTGGATGTGATAAACAAGTCTGCACGAGTCACCAACCCTTCGTCAATGGCACGTTTAATACCTTGACCAACTTCAACCTCGTTGGCGTAATCCTGAGCACAATCAAACAAACGATAGCCAACCTTGATGGCATTATAGATTTGTTCTGCAGCAGTGTCGTTGTTGACTTTCCAGCAGCCAAAGCCAACTATTGGCATATTATAGCCTGTATTTAATTTAAGAGACATGATGATGAGTTTGACTTTGAGTGTAGTAAAAGTGGGAATATCTGCGTATTTATAGGGCTGAGGATTTACCTTCCTGGAAAAAAAAGTGGGGACGGGGAATAAAAGTTGTGCCGCACATACACAAAGCAACAAAGTAGCGGTATAGACCCCCAACAATAACGAGATACATTAGGTGAGCGAGACGGTCCAGTCTGTGGGTATTGTCTAGTTAGAAGAGCGTGGTGTAGTTCTGAGTTGCTGTCGCAGATATCATGTATCAATATCGTTCAGCCAATATCTAAATTAGAGAGTTTTCTTATTCGGAGTTGATGACGTATGCACAAATACTTAAAAGTAAGATGAAAGAATTGAGAAGCTGTGACTGAAAGTCATATGTTCTTATACAATTAGACGGTTAACAAGTCTACAGCTATATAGCAATTCAAGGTGTAAGTGAATTAGTATACCGTACGTATATTAGTGACACAGTTCGATATTCAGTGCAGTTTAGTGGAAAAAGAGAGCGAGCGACCGGCAGCGAAAGCAAAAAATAGCGAGAACGATAAAATAATAGGAAATTAGTCTGAAAATAGAGAGAGAAATATAGCGAGAATGCAGTAGAATCTTCCGAGAAATGAAATCGAAGTAGATCATGGTGTATACAATGCGGGCAGCGAGGAGCGAATTTATAGTTACGAGGTTACGGCAAGTGACTTGGTATCATCATTGCTTGACAATAGGTAGTATATACAGACCTAACTTTGGATATTTGCATATACTGTGTTTTGTTCATACACAATAGGTACTGCATGTGTTTTTCATAGATGGTACATACACATAGGCTTTTTAGCTTGAGATACACTCAGCTATCTACGTAGCAGATAACTAATTGATTGTGTCAAACTCGCATTATCCTGCACAAAACACAGTTTTTGTACATTTTTAAATCACGTCAAAGACCAATACATATTACAACACATTCTACAAAATAATCTTGTCATCTCTATTCATTAAATCATATCTAAGTCGTCAAATTTGAAACATTCAACTTATCACGTACTTCTTCCTTCGGTGTATGAACTCTTGTCGAAGCCATCAATGGTGGCGGGTAATTTGGCAAGCTAGTGAAGCTAAGCACAGACCTAATTGGGGGTAACTGAGTGCCCGTAGTTGCAATGCTCAGCAGTTCCTCTCTTTCCAACCGGCGCTGCTCCTCCTCCAAGTTTTTGGTGGCGGCAGTCAACAAATGAAGGGCATTTGCTTTATGTGGAGCCTCTTCTGTATATGGCTGCTCATGTTGTAAATGAGGTGATTCGGATGGTGTTTGGATCGGGGTATCATTTGGAGAAATCATAAACTTACTTTGACCACCACTTTGTTGATGAGTCATCGTTGGGCGGTGTACGTGCAACAGGGCAAAAGATTGATTCGGACTATTAGGTCTTGATTTCTTATTTGAAGGCTGTTGTCCATAAAATTCTAAATTAAGCTGTGTTGAAGAAGCTTGCTTTGGAATCAGAAAATATGTCAGACTTGACAGGTGGGGTTGTTGGTGGGGCAGCGTCACATGTGGCTGCTTAAGAGGTGTCATTCTTTGTAAGCCAGCTAAATTACCTGAACTCTTCACTTTACCCAATGAAGTAAGCGAACTTGAAGAATTAAAACGACTGGCATACTTTTGTTGATTATGTAAGAAATATTCATTCAAATTTGTTAGCGATGGTACGTGCATCTGTTGTGATGGTGGGTGCATTCCACCAAAAACACCTTTCAAATTCGTCAGTGAAGTATCAGGAGATGTACTAAGCAGCGGTACGGCCGAATTTGCAGTTGAAATCAGTCCTTGTTGACTAAAAACAAATTGACCATGTGAAGAAATACTTGTACTTGAGTCCGATTTGGTCATGTGACCCGGTGGGCTTGTGCCCGAGATTGCAATCGGGGTTGAAATCGAATGCAGAAGATGACCAGCAGCTTGCATATGTGGTGGATGAACGGATTTTCCATAGTTTGTAGGGGATGATGGCATACTAAACAAGGCTCTTCCTTGTACGTATTGGTCTTGTCGTATAGCGACCGGAGAAACTTGTGAAAACGAAGATTGCTGAGGTGCTGTTTGTGGGGTAGGTTGGTTGATATAATATACCGGATAAAAGTTACCATTTGCATCGGATACAGGCACTGGAATGGGCATTGATTGTACTTGTTGCTGTACAACTGGAATTGGTTGCACTATATGCATTTGTTGTGGGAGTGGGTGTATAGATTCTTCAACCAAATTATTTTTTCTCTTTCTTGAAGCAGGGTTATTATGAATCCTCAAGTGTCTGGTTAATTCATCACTACGACTAAACCTTTTGGAACATCCGGGAAAAGTACATGCATGAGGTTTTTCTCCGGTATGCGTCCTTATATGTCTGGTTTGATGTTCAAGTCGATGAAATGCCTTTTCACAAAAGGTACACTTATAAGGTCTTTCTTCTTTAGTACGTTTTTCTTTAGGTGGCATCTTTAAAATGTTGTTACCAAATGAAAAAAATTACTTAAAACGTTTTTAAAAAATTACTTGGGGAAACCCGTTTTATTTATATGAAAATTGTGGGTTAATTGTCGGGATAATAGAAATATCGGTAAAAAAATCAAAAGGTGCATTCTGTAAAAAGAAAAGCTGCACAGGTCAAGAATAAAAAATAATCCAAATATGCATACGAGTAGTAGATTTTGTAAAGGTTGGGGTAGTGTGCAAAAGAAAAAAAGAAACGGAAAAAAGAAACGGCGCCGGATCCTTCCCCATATAGGAAGTACACAATACGGGATGATAATAAGAAACTGCATGTTCAAACGCATAAAAATATATATTGGGATAAACTGCGTGAATAACGAAAAAGTTTTTCCGATGAGCTGTCGCAGGGGCGCGCGGTGATTGGCTGGCAGATATTCCGGGTATTTTGAGTGCATTAATAATCATATTGTGGCATCTGCAACTTTTTTGGGGGGAACTTTATCCCTTCTCTTTGCGTATTCTAATGATTTTTTAAATATGTCGAGCTATCCAAATTAGGAACTCCTCTCCTATATTTATTTCAATCCCACGTTGATAAAAAAAATAAATCGATATTACATAATATGTAACCCTCGGGTAGCAGCTGAATAGTTTATTACTCTGAGAGATTATGTACACTTGTTGTCAATTTCATGTGATTCTGCTTATTTGGTGTTATCCCCATGGGATAGTTTAAGATTGTTCGATTGACAAGAAAAGACAAGGTCTTATTTTTTCCAGTCGCCTCCTCAATTTTTTTCCCCCCTCCTTTTTCTAACCCCCCCCATGTTCCGAGAACTTCCGCCCCGCCTCGGCCTGTATCAATTTGTTTATTTAACAATAGCATTTATGCAACATCCCATAGAACTGCTTATCGGGAAAGTTCCTTCTTTCCATATCCCTACTGACCCCCTACTGGAGAAAAGGAAGTAAGCGATTCTAGAAGAGCAACAGATACCGAAGTTTTGTAGAAATGGCTTATAGTCCCCCCACTATTTCCCCCACGTTCTTATCTTTGCATAATCAGATTTTCTATTGTAAAATGTTTCACAAATACATCTTGTTCTAATACACCGAAACAACTCAACGTTACAAATTTTATAAAGAAGTGCGAGATTGTAAATTCCCGTCACAAACCATTACTTAGTAAAAAGAATCTAGTGGCTTAATGACACAACAACATCAACATTTGTCTTCGCCACATGTTCCCAATTGGGAAATCCTTCCGATGAAACTTGTTGATCCTTTTAATGTTCTGCAGGTTATTGTGGGGCTATAATCTGTCTTCTTTGCGTTTTACAATGTTGCATTCTTTGCATGATAAGTGTAACCTCAGAATGTGGCAATAGGAGTGAAAATAATTGCGAGCAACATCGCGAGAAATATGACGAGAAATTAACTGAGATTTGTGTGGAGATGTGGAGTGTGCAATAAAATCTGGAGTTAAAAATGTGGAGTTAAATTGGGGAAGCACATTCCCGTTTACTAGACAGAAATTTAGGTTACATCACAATTCCTTCTGAGGAAAGTCCACCCGCGAGAAGTCTGAGCAAATTCGACCGAAAGAGGTCTGAAGAAAATCAAGATCGTCTACATGCACACCTTGTTCTTGATCAATTTGATACTAATAAATATATATGTGTTACACATATTATGTATACACCAAGTATATACTGTTTATACATTAAGTATATAAAACTTGAAGATTCTAGATCAAATTCCTTGTAGGCTTTACTGGGGTTCTACAGTGGTGCTCACAAACCGTGTGTAGCCATACTTCGAAAAAGTAGAAAACCCAGTGATTTTGTAGACAGTAATACTTCGAGTAGTTCGTACAGATTACACAGACTTTGCTCATTTCGTGGTCCACTTCATAGACTTTTACACTCTGTAGTACTTAATAGACTTTATACAGACTTCGACTTGTCACTAGTGATCTACTAAAATTCATGATTAAAATCCACCCATTGATCAAACCATTGTAAATTTCCAAATAAATTATCAACTGCATCATAATCCCCATCATTCAAAGTATCACTTTGATTTGCACTAAGATGATCATATGGACTTGCTTGAAATGGCAGAACTGTATCACCTGAATCATTTTGTAAAGCTTGATCCTGTAAAATTGATTCACCTGATAATTCAATTTGTCCTTCAAGTGAAATTGGATTCCCATTTTGATCCCATTCAACAATTTGTTTTTGACCATTTATTGGACCATTTTCTCTATGAAGTTGTTTTTCTAATAATTTACTAAATTCATCTTTCATACTTGGTTCATTATTAACACCAATTTGTGTAAACATTTGTTTATTAACTTCACTCAGTCCATGATCAATACCAATTGAACTTAAAGATTTTATATCTTCTTGTAATTTAAGCATTAGCATTCGATTTGCCATTTTGAGAGCCCATAAACATTCTTTTGCCATTTTAAAACGTTCTTTAAAAATGATTTTACCTTGATCATTTCTAACAGGTGCATTTTTTAAAGCTGCAATTAATCTAATTGATTTTTGAAGTATAAATCGACATTGATCTCCGAAAACTCCTCCATTAATCATTGTAATTGAATAAACTCCAACATTAAATAATAATATTAATACAAGATACCATGGAGTATATAAAACTCCATTCTTATTACATTTATCCATTAATTCAACAACTCCATGACATGCTTCTAAAACCATTTCAATTCTTAATCCATGATTTGGAACTCTTCTACCAACATAATTAAACATTAATTTACCATGAACACACATTAATAAATCATAATAATGTAATTTAACTTGAACTTTAACTAAATTATGAGTTTCTAATTCTTTTTTAGAATAAATATCATCATTATTAAATCCATTATCATGAAACCATGTACGAATTTTAGTTAATTCAGTATTAATTTGTTGATATTTAACAATATCTGGATTATCATCTTTTGAAGTATGAACAAAATTACTTATTCTTGCTAAATGTAACATTGCAAATGCTTCAATTGTAAACCAATTATCTTTTGAAGTTTCTTCTTTAAAATCAAAAGTTGGAAATTCTCGACCTCTATCTTCATCAGCAAGTCCACAATATCTACCAGTTTGTAATCCAAAAAGTCTATCAAATGTATAAACACACCAATAAATTCTTTTTGCTTTTAATCTTTCATAAGTTGTTGAAGTTGATAATGGTGGAATTTTTTGACCTAAACCCATTGATTTTGCCATAAATATTGCTTGACCTAATGCATGATATGATGAAGTTTGTCTATGACAAATTCTTAAATATAAGGTAATTAATAACCAACTTTGAGTTAATTCAAATGATTCCCATTCAAAACTTAAAATTGAAATTACTTTATAACTATATTTAAAAAAAATTTCTTCTAATTTTAATAATTCAAAATTTGGACCTTTTGGTTTGGAAGTTTCTGTAAATCTAATTGATAATGCATAAACTAAATATAATAATGCACTAAATAATCTTGTTTGATGAGTTTTTGAATCTCGATTTGATTGTGGTAATTCTTCCAGTAATAAAGTATTATAAGCTTCAATTTGTTCTCTAAATACAGTTTCATGTAAAATTGCAAATAATGGATTAATATCACTAAAATAATAATCAATATAATATTGAACATCAATTCCATTTAAATCTGGTAATGGAGGTAAATCTTCTGATGTTAAATATTTACATCCACTCATATTCCATCCAAAAAATTGTGATCTTGGTAATTTAACTTGTTGTTGCAGTTCATTCAGTAAATTACAAAACATTGAACGACATAATTCAACAATTAAAATATTTTGATGCCTTCTTGAATATCTCCATTTATTACTTGGACTTATTAACATTGTATCCATATCTTTGATTTCGGGTTCATTATTTCGAACATCTTTAAAAACCAGTCTTGTATTATTTGCAAGTAAATTTTCTAAATATTGAACTCGATTTTCTAAATGATTAACATATTCATTTTCTTTTGATTTTTGAATTACTGGAAGTCCAAATGGTTCAACAGAACTTAATATAACTTTTTGTTTTTTGGTTGGTGGTAATCCTTCTGAAATATTAATATCAACTTGATGAGGCAGTTCTGGTGCTTGAATCACTTGTGCTGTTGAATAAGTGGTTGAATACATACATTCTTTTTTATGTTTAATACAATTACTACACGGATTTGTACCTGAACATTTGATTTTTTGTGATCTACATCGATCACATGCTTTTGTTACCCTCATACGTGTCTTATTACCATTATTACCAAGATCAATGGTAGATGGTCCATTTGTTCCAATTGGTGACAGATTTGAAGTTGAAACAGTTGGAATTGTACGTGAAAGATTCGATTGATATGGAAATAATCCAACTTGACTAGATCCATAACTTTGCGGCTGTAAATGTGGCAGTTGTTGCATTGGAGGAAGTGATTGCATACCTGCAGGAGTCTTGCTTCGTGCCATATATGGTACATATGGTTGTCCCATGGCAGGTATCACCCGTTGTTGACTTTGCCCTGGTGAAGCATTTGGTAAATGGTTTTGTTGCCCTTCGATCGGCGGTTGTTGTTGTTGTCCTCCTTGTTCAGAATACTTGCGGCCAAAATTAGAGTCCATGATCCGTTAAAATTTAATCGAAATTTTTCATATATATTTAGCTGTTGTATTCAAATTGAATTTGGTAAGTCTTTTTATGATTAATGATAAATTGCTTAAAGAGTAAACAAGTTAAATTTTCAAAAGGCTGTACAAGAGAAAAAATTTTAGTGATCTGAAAAAAAAACGATAAAGAATGCGAAAATTCCTTCACTATCGTGATAAGATTTGAGTTAAATGATGAAGTGATTGTTACACAGTAGATGAGATGTGTAGAGCAAGCTATTTTGTCGTAAAAATAGATAAATTAGTTCAAACAGGGAGAAATAAACAGCTCACATTTATAGCCCTTTGAGCTTCACACATGACTCGTGTTAGGAGCAATAGCAAGTAACGAAAAAAAATTAATTGCCTTCAGCCAGAGTCGAACTGACGATCTCCTCATTACTAGTGAGGTGCCTTACCAACTTGGCCATAAAGGCTATTGCTTATGAAATTAGCCAACATTTTAAATTAAGTTAGATCAGCCAAAGTGGGGATTCGCGGACGTACCTAAGGTACCTGAGGTACCTGATATGACAGCTTGAGACAGCTTGATATGGTTGACTTGCATAAAGGTGCAGGATACTTCGAATATGATCGAAATTTCGAATAAAGGCGATGCCCCGCCAAGTTCCCCACTATTAGCCGTATCCATTTTACTTTTGAGCCGTATTGTCTTATCGCCCTTGACTATCTAATCACTCTCGACTATCTAATCGCTCTCGACTATCCTATCATATCATACATATAGCCTGATTGGTCTAGGACGTCCAAGTAAATCGGGCCTTCTGATTACAAGGCCAATGATTAGTAATTGTTATTTTAAGCATAATAAAGATCTGCAATATTTAAAGGTGCTGATCGCCCAGAATCAAATTACTACACCACCAATGGCCGCCGTATACTTTATTGAACAGTGGAATATCGCTAGGAACGTCGACAAGACGTACACCAACTTCAACACAAGTGCTCGGTTGAACAGAAATGTGTCTAAAGAACAGTTATCACAAGCTTTGAAGAATTTACTCAAAAAATATCCAATTCTCGCATACAATATTTTCCGAACTAAAGATGCTTCTTTTGATGCCGAATTAAATGGGACCAATTTTATCAAGAAGCCACTAGAGAGAATCGAATACAATGATCTCGTTGAATATAAAAGTTTAACCAAACCATTTGGTGCTGAACAAATCAAAGAAATCACTTTGCTCACTTTTGAATTCGATGTACAAAAACCTTTATGGAAATTGATTGTTCATGAATATGAAGGTGTCCAGTATTTAACATATTACACCGACCATTTGTATGTGGATGGTAACTCGTCTGTGATTTTCTTTAACGACTTGGTTTATGAATTGAGTCAATTGAACGGCACGGTTGAGTTTGCATCTGTGTTATTCGATTCACTGTTTCCCTTCGAAGAGCCTCGGTCTGCACAGGCACTCACAAACTTGTATAACATTCCATATTCTTACTGGTTGAGAAAAAAGTTGAAATCTTGGTATGATTACTACTTCCCCAAAAAGATCCCATTTCCTTTTGACTATGATCTTGAGGGTAGCAAAGAATTTGATATGAAAATCTTGAACATTCCTACTCAAGATGTCAAAAACTTACTTGGTGAATTAAGAAAAGATAACTTCACAATGACTCCTTTCTTACATTCAGTCACCACTGATGTCTTGAACGATACCGTATACCCTTTCACTGAAGGAGGTGCCCAAGTTCTGACTCTGCACTTCATCAGTATCGATTCTAGAAGATTCTATCCAGAACAAGCAGAGGGACTCAAGTACAACTTTGCTGTAGGTGCCGAAATCTTGACCATACCGCCACAAAACTCGCTTAAACAAAATATAAAGCATTTTGGGAAAGTCATTCAAAATACTCTTTGGTGGAGAGATTGTTTTAGCTTTATGGGAATGTTGAAAGGTAACAACTATTTTAAGGGAGACAAGCCGAGCCAAAATTCCTCACCAATGACGGTATTAAGTTCAAACTTGGGCGCAACAAACATTCAACATGGTCTGTGGCAAGTCGAGGACTTGTTGTTCAACCAAAACAGTGGGTTCTACATCACTTTGAACGTGGTCAGTACCAGTGTTGGTGGGATGAATATCCTCATTTCATATTATTCAAAGATGAATGAGTTGACTTCCGAGAAGGGGAATGTCATGGTTAACTTTATGAATGAATTGAATGATAGAATCGTCAACTATAAAAGTTAGCTTGAGCTGCAAAATGAAAGAAGGAAATGACAGGTTGAGTAAGAATAATTACCAGGAAGGATTTAGTAGAATAACGGGGGTATACTGGTATATACTGTGCAGTGCAGAGTATTTTCTATGCACGCTACACTATGCTTGTTATGTAGACTGTACTATATGTGTGTAATACAGGCTATATTCTATGTACAATATTCTACGCTTATTATGTAAGCTGCAATATTTACTGTTTTAATACTATGTACTAGGTATATTATACTATGTATACGCACACTCAATCTCTCTTAACGACTTTCTCATTTTATATACTGTTGCACACTCAATCTATTTCGCAGACCACTTCGTCACGATATACAACTTTTGCAACTCAGTGTTCTACTTCGTAGATCAGTTCGTGAGATATAGTACTGTATGAAATCACTTAAATTTGCTCAATATAATGGGATGAAAGAGAAGATACATTTCCCTCACATTAGTAAAGTACGGAAAAGTACTCGATTTTCGTAACCAAGCGGCTTTAAGGCTTGGTTTTGTGCACTTGCAATTTTGCGCAATAAATGAACTTTATTTATAATTCCGAGTCTGACAGTGTAATTAAAGCAGAAGATCGCCCCAATATAACAAGTCCTTCCTACATAGCATGAACCTTATTCTCTGGACCCCGCTCACTCTGATACCTAGTTCTTTGTACGCTATATCCCTCATTCTCGTCTATCGAAGCGGATCGTGTCGCCGAGACAGATCGGCAATTTTCTGCCCGGTTGGACTCACTATATAATATCGAATGATTCCTCTTTTTGTACCCATATTTTAGACCACATTTTCACGACAAAGGGTTCATTGATTCATTAATGTCACAAGCCAATTTCATCGAACGGTGGAACATAGCCAGAAATGTTCAACAAATCTACTCCAACTTCAACACAACAGCCCGGTTGAATAAGAATGTTTCAAGGCCACAATTGTCGCAAGCATTGCATCGGATAATAAATAAGTATCCGATTCTCGCGTACAATGTGTTTCGAACTCAAGATAAATCGCATGATGCCAAATTAAATGGCACTAATTTCGTCAAAAGACCGCTAGATCGAGTCAATTTTGATGATCTCGTTGAGTATGTTACGTTGACCGAACCGTTTGATGGTAAAAACGTTGCAAAAATCAATAAAATTCAATTTTTAGTTGATTGTCAAATGCCATTATGGAGATTAATTGTTTCCGAATTTGAAGGAAAACAATACATCACATATGCAACAGATCATGTTTTTGTAGATGGAACATCTACACTTTATTTCTTTCAAGATTTACTAGATCAACTTTGTCAGTTGGATGAGAATCCTAAATTTGTTTCCTTATTATTCGATTCAACAATTCCATTCAAAGAACCATTAAGTTTCCAAGATCTTACAAATGCATATGATTTTCCAACATCCTATAAAATAAGAATGTTATATAAATCATGGTATTATTATTTCTTCCCAGTTAAACCAATTGTTAATGCTTTTGAAAAGAATATGAGAATTCCAAATGAATATGGTTTAGAATTAATCAATATTCCCAAAGAAGATTTAGATCGTATAGTTAAAGAATTACGTTCAGAAAAATTGACAGTGACTTCATTCATTCATTGTATTGCCTTAGAAACTTTGAATGATATTGTATTTCCATATACAAAGACTGGTAAAGATCTGGATACAACTCATTTCATGGCTATAAATGGAAGACGCTTTTATCCTGAGTTGAAAGAAGATCTCAAATATAGTTTTGCTGCTGGATTGGATTTCTTCCCTCTTCCTGGTGGACATGATAGAATTCATAACATGAAATCATTTGATTCCCAAGTTAAAGCTTCCATTAAATGGAGAGATCTCTTTAGGTTCATAACCTCGTTAAAGGATCGCAAACATTGGTTACTGGAACTACCTGAAAAGGCTAAAAAACCTTTTAATTGGAGAACTTTATCGATAATTAGCTCTAATTTAGGTTTAGTTGATATTAAAGCAGGTTCATGGGAAGTTGAAGATCTTATTTTCTCCCAAAATACAGATTTATATTTTGCTTTTATGGCTGCAAGTACTCCAAAGAATGGATTGAATTTGGCATTTTCGTATTATAAAAGTTTGAATGAATTGAATGAAGAAGGAAATTTGATGGAGAATTTTGCTAAAGAGCTAAGAAGGAGAATCGTCAAGTTGTAGAGCCATAAAGCCCTCGAGGAGGACACTGAGGGTCTCTTCGGCTATATTTAGACCATATGAAAATGATCCTTAGGCTCATCGGTTGAAGTGAGAGTTCTTGAAGAAGCTCACCAGATCTTGCGGCTATCCTGAAACTATTCTGCGGCGTACCGTGAACTGACTCTAAAGCTCGTAAATCTTTTTAATTAAATCACAGACATTTCATTTCTCCCTTGAAACGGCTTCTAGAAAGCTTGTATAGAACTCCCGATAGTTAAGTCAATTGAATTAGTTATAATTTCTTTTTTTTTTGCAGCTAAAATAGTAAAACCGCTCATAACCAGTTCAATCAAGTTGACAAATGAATCAACAATCCAGAAGTGAAGCTTAGCTTTCCAAAGCTATAGAGCTATTACCCGATAGTTCGAATCTTTCAGTGCGTGTAAGAGTAGTATATATTTATACAAAAAGATTATGTGAGCAGAGTCGGTAAAACTGTGCCGTACGTACAGACTACTCCGTAGCCATGCATTGATTGAAATATTGATTTCCAATTACGGTCCTAACCGAGGAATATTGACACGTCTCTCCAAACCTTCTAGTTTATTGTTCCCCAAAAATAGATCGCTGCGGATACGGTAATGAATACATAAATTTAGAACCGTTTGAGCTCCGAAGCAATAAGCAGTCGTCAACATGGGAATGTACAATTTTGTCATCTACTCCAACAAGGTGCCATGGCTCGTTTGCAACTCAGCCAAAGCCGGGCACATGGCAAGTGACAAGTGAAATGCAGGGCTTTGTCAAAGATATCTTGAGAAGAACACATAGCTCATATCTCTTCTGCTAAGAATCAGAACGTACTGTGAACAGAAGTAAGCCGAGTCAGATTTGTCACGAGTATTACGTTTCTAAGATAACACAGTAGAATATACACCTTCATATTGAATCCCAAACCTCACAATACTTAAAGTATTGTTTAAGAAGCACAATTGCTTGGGCTATTCAAGATCAAGCAATAAGCCAATTTCAGAACGGCATGAAATCACTTCAGGAATGAGATAAGTGGAATCAACACGTGTTCATTGACTTCATGTTCTATCGAATTCCGATGCCATTTTTTAAACAGTTAAACGGGCCGTGAAAGTTGGTTCAAGCCTTGTCAAAATGGCAATCTTAAGCGTTCGTGCAGATAATAATGCTTTTGTGTTACCCAACAATTATTAAATGCAAAAGTTATTGAAGCTAATTAATGCAGCCATTTCATTTTTTTATTGATGCGGCTTTAAGAAACTTGCATGTATCCTAAACTCAGTGTAATTATCTAATTAATGCCGCCATTTCATTTTTTTATTGATGCGGCTTTAAGAAACTTGCATGTATCCTAAACTCAGTGTAATTATCTAATTAATGCCGCCATTTCATTTCTCTATTGATGTGGCTTTAAGAAACTTGCATGTATCCTAAACTCAATGTAATTATAATTATAGTTACATGGTTATTTTTTTTGTAACTAAATAACGATGCTCGTAACCATATCAATTATGTTGCAAAATAATTCGAAAATCTAAAAATCTGGCTACTTGCCAGCTACAGTACTATTACTCAACAAATAGACTCTCTAAAACTGTATTCTTGATAAAGACCACTATTCATATATATGAATGAAAGATAATCGGCTTGCCCCGAGAAGGTGACCACCTGCAGTATAGTTGTGCATATATACAGACAATTTCTCAGTCTCGCATTGATGGACATAATGCCCGAAATACGGTTTCAACTAATAGGCCGACGTTGGCTCATCTCACAATGAATATTCCCGAGAAGATATCGACCAATGAAAGAAGAGTACTTTAACGTTAAGCTTGGGACTCGCTGATATTAAGTCAGGTGAATGGCAAGTTGAAGATTTGATCTTTTCGGAAAATACTGGATTCTATTTCAATTTCATTGTTGCTAGTACTCCTTACAATGGGATGAATATATCTTTTACATATTATGAGAATTTGAATAAGTTAACGCCAGACGGTATTTTGATGGAAAAGTTTGCTATAGAGTTGAAGAAGAGGATTCTTGAGAAAGCCAGCATTTGTTTTAAATGAAAACTGCGTTTACCTTATGTTGATCAAATAACCCGAACGCTTCCCCTATACTCAATAATTTTACCTCTTCAAACGCTTTCAATGCCTCTGGGGCCAAGCAAAATATTAGCACTCTTTAGATAACACTGTAACCCATCACATGAAAACCATGCGACATGTCGAGACAAAGAATAAACCTTGTCGCTAATACTATCGTAAGCACTCTTTAAAGCGGCCAGTTATCTTAGCCTGTAGCGGCATGTCTTTGAGATCTTCAATAATGTCTTGAACACAAAATTGAGCCTTTTTGTGTTAAATATCCCGATTTTGTCCGGCCGTTTGCCTATTGAATCGACATCTTTTCGGAAACTCGTATATGATTAATCTGTCCAACGGTATCAGGGAAGGTTTTGCCGTACTTATAAACACCGCATAGTCCTTGTTTACAATAACAACATTCGCCACAAAAAGTTTAAAATATTTATTATGCAATTATACTACTATTCTCACTCACCTTACTTCTTCTCTCACTAAGCATACTACTTCTTAAGACCGAGGTTGAATTGCAAATTTCATTTTTCTGTCTATTGTATCCGGTAAGAAACTGCTCCAGCAGTAACTAATCAGCCAAAGTTGACACACCTTTCGAAAACTTCGACGTAATGGTTTTTGAAAAGCTGTCAAATGATTAGCATTAGATCACAGGGGAATGTTGTGATTGACGGTCCCCTGTCTATAATCTAAAATAATCAAATAAGCCCTGAAGATCGCCTGAAACTTTGTCTGCAAATTGCATTTTCAAGCGCACTTGCAGCTCGTATTGAATTTGAGTTATCCAACAACTTTTATATACGTAGAGCCTTTGAAGCTATTTAAAGGGTATAAATTTTCATCACCGTTTTATCAAACTACGTCTCTAAAATGTCCACAGTTAATTTCG
Source organism: Kodamaea sp. yHQL449 (assembly GCA_030582715.1). Taxonomy (NCBI): domain Eukaryota; kingdom Fungi; phylum Ascomycota; class Pichiomycetes; order Serinales; family Debaryomycetaceae; genus Kodamaea; species Kodamaea sp. yHQL449. The sequence goes on along the minus strand of JAJMGT010000001.1, from coordinate 583,014 downwards.
TAGACAAATGGAATATCTCGAGAAATGTTCAAAAGATTTATACCAGTTTCAACACGACTGCGCGGTTGAACAAACCCGTGAACAAGGCCCAATTATCTTGGGCATTACATCGGATCTTATCCAAATATCCTGTTATAGCATACAATGCATTTAGAACAAAAGATGAATCATTTGATGCCGGTATGAATGGTGACAACTTTGTAAAGAAACCAGTTGAAAGAATCGAATTTGATCAATTGGTTGAATTCGTCACATTAACCAAACCATTCGATTCTGAAAGAATCAAAGAAATCACGATGCTTACTTTCAAGTTGGACTCACAAACCCCATTGTGGCGATTGATTGTTCACGAGTACAACGGCGTTCAACACCTCACTTATGCTACCGACCACTTGTATGTCGATGGAAACTCGACAATATACTTTTTCAAGGATTTGGTCCTTGAATTGAGTCTGTTGGAAGATGATGTTGAGTTCTTGCCGGTATTGTTTGACTCACTGGTGACTTTTAAAGAAAGAAGACATTTTCAGGACATCACAAACGCTTATAGTTTCCCATTGTCATTCAAAATAAGAATGATGTCCTTATATACATACAATTACTTTTTCCCACCAAAGAAGATTGTTGAACCTTTTAGTTTCAACGTGAGAGATCCAGCTGATTATGGTATGCAGCTCGTCAATATCCCAGCATCAGCAATGACCAGCTTACTCAAAGACTTGAGGTCTCAAAATATGACAATGACTCCATTCTTACATGCCATTGCCTTGGAAACGTTGAGGGATTTAGTATTCCAATACACAGATACGGGAAAAGATCTGGATACAATGCATATTGTGTGTTTCAATGGTAGAAAGTTCTATCCTCATTTAGAAGATGAGCTCAAGTATAACTTCGCAGTTGGAATGGATGGATGTAATGTTCCTGGTGGGAAAAGCTTAAAAGAAGCTATGACAATAATTCAATCCAAAATTCTTACTTCTCTATGGTGGAGAGATTTTTATAGTGCATTTGGAGCACTACTGACTCGTAAATTTTGGAAACTGGAAAAACCTGAAAAGGTCAAAAAGTCAGCTTTCGATAAATCTTTATCTATATTCAGTTCAAATTTGGGACTCGCTGATATTAAGTCAGGTGAATGGCAAGTTGAAGATTTGATCTTTTCGGAAAATACTGGATTCTATTTCAATTTCATTGTTGCTAGTACTCCTTACAATGGGATGAATATATCTTTTACATATTATGAGAATTTGAATAAGTTAACGCCAGACGGTACTTTGATGGAAAAATTCGCTATCGAGTTGAGAAAGAGGATTCTTGACAAAGCCAGCGTTTGATCAGAACTCAAAGACAACCTTATTTACCTTGTGTTGATCAAACAACTCGAAAGCTTTCTTACTTTGATCAATACCAACTTTATAATCAATAAATTGTTCGAAATCATTTTTGACTTTTTCAAACACATTCAATGCCTCTGGAAATAATGCCCATACATGGCAACGGCCAAACAGAATGTTAACACTCTTTAGATAACACTGTAACCCATCAAATGGCAATGGACCGTGCGACATGCCGAGACACAGAATAAATCCATTGTGACGAATACTATCGTAAGCACTCTTTAAAGAGGCCAGCGATCCAACAACCTCTAACACCGCATCAAAACCAATCCCCTTGAGATCTTTATCAATAATGTTTTGCACGCCATTTGTGTCTTGTTCAAAATTGATTGTTTTGAAGGCCCCGAATTTGCGCGCCTGTTCGAGCCTAGAGGGGACACTATCGACAACAATAACTTTTTCAAAACCAAAATGTTTAAAAATTCTTAAAGCACATAAACCAACAGGACCAGCTCCGATTTGCAATATATTTATATCCTTATTTTGTAAATTCAGCACACCTTGAACAGTTTCTTGCTTGAAATAACTAATAATCTTCTTAACGCCATAGTAGCCGGTGATGAAAATATCACTCATCAACACATAAACCGGGTCGTTTGCAGATTTGATAGGCATCAAAGTGTTTTCGGAGTATGGTACACGTACATATTCGGCCTGGCCACCAGCCAAACCGACCTTACCAAAAGTGTTGGTGTGTTTGCAAACACCGCTTAATCCTTGTTTACAGTAATAACATTCACCACATTGAGTTGTAAAGGCAGCCACAACCGGGTCTCCCAATTTGAACTTAGTGACCTTATCTCCTTTAGCCACAATTGTTCCCAAGAATTCGTGGCCAATGATCTCACCTTTAGGCCCTGGAATATGGCCTCGATAAGTATGTAAATCAGTCCCGCAAAGTCCAGAATACTTCACTTTCAACACAACATCAGTATCCTCCTTAATACAAGGAATCTCTCTAGTTTCCGTACTCACGTCAAAGGGGCCATTGAAGACAACAGCCTTCATATTTGAGGTGGCCATTTTTATTAGTAATTTTTATTAGTAAAAAAGAAAATAAAAAACTGTTCACTTTTATTACCCCACAAAAATTTAAACCAAAATTTTGAAACGCGCGCTACCAAGACGTTTTATTCTATATAATATTTCCACCCAGAGTATTCTGTATTATTCCTCCAATACGAGTGTAAAAAGTGTTATACCTTAATAGGCGAGTGATTAACCCATATGAAATGAAAAAAACAACATTAATACCGATTATTAATCCGATTGCAGCATATAAAAGGTGTATTGCCAGAGTCGCCAGGGTTAATAACCATGAATACTTGTGTAAACTTGTAAAATGCATTGCCAACACATCATGGAATTTAAAAATTAAGCTATTATCATCAATTTCACATGAAGTAAATTCAGAATTTTTGATACAACGTGTATTTAAATTGCGTGCAAACCAATTATAAGTTGCGATACGCATAAATTTAAAAGTGCCGATATTCGAATCATCCTTCGCAAAATAAAAGATATCACCCTTGTTTAAGAATATTTCAAGGTTTCTGCGTACCATGTGACCCAGATTCCGAAAGATATAAGTATAAATATCCAAAATAAAACTTGATGAGAAAGTTGCCAAATCGGCAATAAAGACAACTCGTTGAATGATGTTGCGAAAATAAATGAAAAATACAATCATTTCACCTGAAATACGTGCATACCTTCCAATCTTCATCAAAATATGATTACAATATGTGAATAAATTCCGAAGAATGTGTCTTGGATGATGATCTCTCCAATATTGAATGTAGTTGAATGTTGGTAATGGTAATATCCAAAGATTAACAATACCAAAATAGTTCCAGAATCGAAGCCTTTCGCGTTCACTTTGTAATTCTCTATGTCTTCTCAATGTCGAAATAATCAATTCGTTAACTCTATCCCAATCTTGCATCGTAACCGCTTCATGTGCCTCCAAGCTATTTGGAAAGAGATGGTTCATTTGCTGTCGCTGAAATATGTCTACAAGACTCGAGTCCAAGTAGCTGAAGATGACATTGGTTTCTTCGGGAAGATCGTTATGATGATCCATAATGAGTAAATATATTGATTTGTAAGTATTTATGTTGTCGCAATTTATCGAAAATATAGAAGTGCGCGCTACCAGGCGGAAACTATAAAAGCCTATAGAGTGTTAATCTCGATATCAAAAAAAAGGTATCTAAGAAACAATATCTAACGGAAGGTATCTAATGGAAGCGAGCCAGATAACTTGCAAAGTCACTCCATATCTAACTTTTATTTGTAAATGATCTTACTACTTCAGGAACCGATCCGTGATTCCCGGTATATGACTCAAGCCATAAAGATACCAATTGAAAGCTAATATTATCAGTAGCTGTCGTGGGTGGTTCAATGATTTTCTTCATGCATGACTTGAGTTTGGGTTGTGGTTCTTTCTCCTTCACTATTAATCTCCGAGTTTGTTTATCGATGAATATGGGTGGAATTATAAATTCAGCCGAAGATTCCCAATCGTATGATATATCACTCTGAAGATTCTTACTCATTTCGTATGATTTTTCGACGAATTCCCATCCATTTTCATAAGTTTCTAAAAGATCATTAATTTTAAAGATCCGATAATCATGCTCCAACGATAAATGTATAGGACCAAAATCAAGTTCAATGAAGAAATGAGTTTTCAAAGACATAAAGAACCATAAGGTATATAAATGAATCCCACCATGCATAAGTAACCCCCAGATGATTCTATCATATAGATAGATAACCGAAGGATCATCTGATACAATTGTTGTTGTAGCTAAAATATAGAATCTTAACATTTGTTCCAATGATTGGGCTTCATAACTTACAAGGTCTAAACTTTCTTCAAATTCCAATTGTGCCAATTCTTCATATAGTATACCCATATAAAGGGTCAACTTGTTATTTCTTATGTTCTCTGATTTATCAAACTTATGACCAGCATCCAATAACTCGGAGAGTAAATGGCTCACTTTGACTCTTGTTTTATTTTGAGTTTGAAAGCAATATGATTGAACATAATATAACAATAATACCTCTTTTGTTTGAACTGATAATGCTTGATTTGTATTGACATCTAAGCCTAAGATTTTTTGTAATTGAATAAAGAATTGAAAACACCATCCAAATTCATCAACTGCTTCGGTATAATCTTCTTTATGATATAGAATAAATCCTTTGATTAATTTGTGTCGAACAATCATTGAACTAATACCAATGATTGAATTATTTGGAAATTGTCCCCAAACTCGTAATTGCTTAACCAATTTCTTTGCACCCATACTTTTGAAATCGATTCCTGGGAATTTGGATTCTTCATGTTTCATTAATTCATAAATTAACAAAAGATTTCTTCCTGATAAAACTTCTGTAAATAAATAGTTGGGTCCCATAAGTTTTATACTTTCCATCAAAATATTCAATGGTTCAATCAATCTAATTGTTTTTTGATCTTTGCCCCATATTGACAATTGTTCCTTCACTTGTTCAACCAAATCATGGATTATTAAACAACTTCGACTAAATGAATGAGAAGATAATCTACCATCTGCAGACAAAAAATTTTCAGCTTGTTTGTGTAAACTGATTATTGGGAGTTTTTGAACATTTATTCTTGATAAAATAAAATTTAAATCAGTGTTATAATTATCTAATTTAGATTGGAATTTTTCAGTTGTTTGAGAATCTTGATTTAAAATAACATTGATTTGAGCAACTGATATGATTTCTCCAAAACATGAAATAATTTCTTGAGTCATACCTAATTTCTCCAATATTTCAATCAATCTAATTATATATTCTTCACGTGTCTCCAAATTATATTCCAATTCGATTGCAAGTGATATTTGACGAAGTGACGCATCAACACGCCCTAGGTTGAAAAGAGTACATCCTAACAAATAATGGATTAGTGGCGGTGTGATCGAGCTCACCTGGACCAACGTCATCAAAGTTAATACTTGATAATCATTGCCCTGTCGGCAGTGATAGATGATTTCTTTATATGTGTGATATACTCTTTTCTCCATTAAACTTGTAGCCCAAGTTTCTGAAGTATCAGGAAAAAAATCTTCATCCAGTGAATAGCTATCATTCAGCAGACCGTCTTCAATTAGTAGACTATGTGCATCTTGGGATATCATAATTTTAAACTTGCTAGTGTTTCATTAACAAAAAAAATTTGGGTGCAAAAAGTTTTTAAACATTTTTTGAGAATTTTTGTTCAATATTTTTTTTTGTTTGTGTTGATAAAATTTGACGAAAACCACAAAAATGAAAAAATGGGTGCAAATGATTTTAATAAAGAGAGTGTATATACAAGAGAGACTATTAGTTTTCATTTGCAATTGCCTTAAATACTTCATGATCAATTGGTTTTAATCTCTTTGAAGCCATTTTATTACTGGCCACTTGTGGATCCAGTTCGGCATATTTGAGCAATTTAAGTAAATATTTATAACAATTAAAACAGGATTCTGAATTAACTTTTAAATTTGTTATCAAATAGTTTGGAGGAAGTGAAATCAATTCTTTCTCAAACTTTTCCTTTGCTTCATTCAACATAATTATAAGTCCAGTTGCAAATAATGTGTACATATCAAATGTAACCAATATAGGTAATGAAGATAATATCTCAATAAGTGCGATTGTATTTTTCAAAATATCATCTCTTTTCTCAACAAAAATTGAATAAGTTGCATTTAAAGGTACCATTATTTCAACCTCCATTAAATTTTCTCTGATACTATAAGGTAACTCTATATTTAAATCAAAGTTAAGCGTCTTTAAAATAAGTTCTTCTCTGTATAATAATTGATCACGCCACCTCCAAAACATCTCACTTTGTTCATCGATTGGATTGGCTGGGTGTGGATTTTTCAAATTACATGCTTGTAATGCTATTTTGTCTGGTTGTCTATAAGTATCATTCAACTTCAGTGAAATTGCCAATGCAGCACTTGCAACGTAATATTTGGATGATGAAATTGGGATCCTCATATAATATCGATTGATATATATGGTGGCTGCCAAAATAGTCCGTCCATCCAACTTAAGCCTTGATCCCAAACGAATGATGAAATCATGAATAGATTCTCTTGCCTTGAGTTCTTGAGGCACAGTCATCTTCAAATGACGTCTACTCGGTGACTTATTGATGAAACAATGTTCCAGGAATAACCAACAATTTGTATTTCCTGGTTCTATATATCCAATCGGTTTTTCTGTCTGAGAAGAAACTCTTGTGTTTGGTTCGGTCGAATGCGGGTTTTCTGTTTCATTTATTTTCTTTTTATCATCATAATGAGTTTCTTGCATCGTATTTGATGGTGTAGTATGTTATTATTAAACTTTCGCCTTTGAGAAATATAGCGATGGCACGAAATTTACCGCGACTCATTTTATTTTTCTGGCTAAAAATGAAGTTCTTCGCGGTAGCTTTATCAAACATCATATTATTGATACCTTGAGAAAGGCAATTGAATTACTAAAGGCTTTCCAATCAACCTTATAATGAAAGTCTTCAATAGTAGCAATTTAAACTTACTTTATTACCCAAAAATCAATCGATAAAACTCTTCATCTCTTATATCGGCACGTGACGTCAACGATCCTGCACACAATGCATTTTTTTCTTCTCTTCGTTGAGAGAAAATTTTCCAAATATCAAATACAAAAAAAAAGCTCTAAATCGGTCCAAGGTTTTTCTTCAATATTTATAGAATATCATGTCTTCAACTAGTTTCATGCATTTGGTGAGACCAACCGTGACTGCTCCAGCCGCGTCATCTTCTTCCGGTGCCACTACCGTTAAGATACACTCGCCAGCATTGTTCCAAATCTTGACGATTGTTTCGAAGCAAGTTCTTTCAAACAACAAGAGAATCATCGGTACTTTACTCGGTATAAGATCTGATGATGGTAGCGAAATCGAAATCAGAGATGCCTTCATGGTTCCATGCAACGAAACAGGCGATTCAATCTCGATTGAAGAACAAACCCACAAGGCTTTCTACCAATTGTACAAGAAGACACATCCAAAGGAGTTGGTTTTGGGTTGGTTTGGTAGTTCGAACCAAATAGATAGCACCACTAGTTTGATCCATGACTTTTACTCTAAAGGTGTTGATCGTGCTTACCCATTTCCAGCCGTTTACTTGAATGTCGAATATTTGGTTGATCAAGAGATTTCTGCTCCTAAATTGACCACTTATATTGGTGCTGCTGTTGGAAAGGCTACCGGTGTATCTTCAGGTACTGCCATTCCAGGATGGAAAACCGTTTCTACCAACAACTCTTACATTTTCTCGCCAATTCCAAATCAAATCATAAACAGTACTGTTACTGAGAAATTAGCATTCAATAAATTGAAGCAACAATCGATAAATAAGAACGCCTATACTTTGGACTCAGACTTGAGTTACTTGTCAAAGCAATTAGAGTTTGTTGTTGCCAACATCGACCTGTTATTGGCTTATATTGAAAGACAACAATCGAATCAAAATATAAGTGATGTTGATTTAGAATTATTAAGATTGTTAAGTAACACTTTATTGACAAAACCACAAATCTTGACTAATTTGGATGAGTTGACCAAACTTTTCCGTGACCATAACCAAGATGTGATTATGATTGAATACTTGACCAAGGTTGTAAAGGAACAGATTGAGTTGAGTGCTAGATTGACTGCTAGTTCCGAAGCTGAAAAGAAGCATTAGATGTATAGTTTCTTAATGTAAATTATTTGCTACAAAATAGGGAGTAATCTACGAAATAGATTACTAAGTAGTTATCTCTGTGAGTAGAGCACTGAAATCTCTTCTAGGCCAGTAGATTACTCAGGAACTATCTTTTTGACGTTCCCTGAGTTATTTACAAACCCGTATTATCTGTTATTACGACTTGTGTCAGTCACTCAGTCGGTCAGTTATTCAATCACTCACTCACTGCTCACTTATTCCTCACTCACTCGCTTTGCTCGTTCGTTTGTAATTTTTTCACTTGAGGGGGAAAAAAATGTAATCTCATCTCAAAATCTCATCAAAACCATTAAAGGTATTTTTTTTATCAGACGATCTCCTTTTAATCTGAAAGCTTATCAATAAAACTCACCTTATACCGTACATTCCATTTGTCATAAACGAAATCTACGATCGAAAAGAATTATACCAACGAAATCGAGTTAAAAATTTATAATCATTGCAAAATCAATAGTATTGCAAAATCTAAACAAACCACAGTTAGCTTTAAATTTCACATTTAGGTGTGTGCCTTCTTTAAGAGAGAATATTATGTATACTTGCACCGAATTTCCGTTTCAATCTAACTTTCCAGACATAAATAGTAATTGAAGAAATAGCAAGAAGAAGGAGAGATATGGCTAAAAGTCCTAGAAAAACAGGTTATCCAACCAAATCAAGAAAAGTTGATTTAAATCAAAAAAAGTCTAATCATTCAAATCCCAAAATTGGAGGAAAGAAATTTAATCCATATATTGGACAAAATTTATATAAACAACGTCGATTTAGTATTATTTCAACTTCATCATCTTCAGATGTTGATGCCGATTCAGAAGCAGAAAAAACTTTTCAATATTATCCAAAACAAAATGTTGCATCAGAATCAGATTCTTCAGATTCTTCATTAACTGCTGTTTCAGATGAAAAATCAAAGATGTTTCCAATAAGTAAAAAAACTTCGGGGAAAAGACAAAGAAAAACTTCAAGAACAAGCAATAAGACTTCATTTGCAAGAAAAAGAACACCAAAGAAAACAGTTGATTGGAAATCTTATCAAAATCATCAAAATGATGATAATAGTGATGATGATGATAAAGATCAAGACTCAAAAGGTATTGCACCTTTTGGAGATATGTATAATAAGTATGAATCATCTGATGAAGATTCAGATTCAGATTCTTCTTCGGATGATCATCAAAATCAAAATGGAATTCGACAACAAGAAGAAGAAAATTATTCATCTTCTGATGATTCAGATGTTGATTTCTTAAAACTTCAAGCAGAACGTAAAGCAAATACTATTAAGGCTGCAAGAGCAATGAAAGGGATTAGTAAATATCAAAGAGACCAACTCTTGAATCAAACAGAGAATAGTGATGATCTGGTTCTTGAATCAGATTCAGATATTGATATATCTGATTTGATGGCATTATCTAAATCTCAAAAGAAAAAGAAATCTTCCAATATAAGATCGAATTCAGTTTCAAATCCGAAATTCGGTAGAAGAAAATCAGAAGCTGTATTACCTGAAGATATCAACTTTACATTTGAATTTGATGACGTTGGAAAGTTCGATGAGTCTATTATTGACGATGATGAAAAGGAGTCATTTGCTGAAGATGAAGAAGATGAAGAAGATGAAGAAGATGATGAAGAAGATGAAGAGGAAGAAGAAGAAGGATCTCTTAATCAAGAAGAAGATATTGGTGAAGAAGTCCCACTTGAAGGTAATTTAACTTTGAATGATATACCGAATAATGGCACTCAAAATTTCAATTTTGATTTTGATTTCGATTCACAATTGATTCAAGTTCCAAAATTTAGAGACGATGAACTTAATTCGGATGAAGATTATGAAATCGATGATAATGAATTATTGGCCACTTTACAAGCAGAAAATGATGATGCTTCAGATGAATTCTTGGATAATAACCGTCATAATAGTTCATCTCCACATCGGAATTCAATTGGTTCGATTGGTGATGAGGATAGATTTTTAAAGGAGGAAGAACGATTTTTGGTAAATGAATTTGAAAATAATGGTTTTGATGATGATGAAGAATCCTCAAATGTAATGCTCGATTCATTTAATAATATGAATAATGATGAATCTAATCATATTATACAATATGAAAGTAGTGCTAATAGTGATTCTGATATTGACGATGAAGACGAAGAAGATGAATATGATGACTTTATCGATTTTAATGTTCCATTATTTGATGATGAAGATGAAGATGAAGACGAAGAAGTTGATGAAATAAAAGCTTTACTTCAAACAAATTATACAAATAATAAACCAATTGATAAAAAGAAATCAAAGAAATTGAAAGGATCAAAGATGAATAGTGATGAAGATGATGATTCATATTTATGGAATTATTTCTTTAGTTCTGATAATGATTCTGAATCAAGTGACGTTGAACAAAGTTTTAGATATATCGATGAAAATGAAAAATTGGCAATGGAAGAATTATTTAATGAATTGGAAGTTAATACAAAACAAGCTAATGGACGTCGTATGACAATCACTGGTAGAAAGAAACAGGAAGAACAAGATGATGCAATTGAAGATGGTATTGAATATGATAGTGGAGAATCAACAGATGTTGATATGTCATTACCTGTTTCTACCAATAAAAATAAGTTTGGATCTAAACTGGCAAAAGAAGTTTTATCTTCAAAAACAGCAGATTATAGACCTCCAGTTCTTGGGACTTGGGTTGCAATAGATAGTAAACCTTTTGGAATCATCGATGGACTTTCAACAAGATCTTTACATGGAAATAATAATTCTAATCCTATAGTCAAAAATTCAGAACCTAGACGTGGTAAAAAAGTGAATCCTAATAATGAAGATGTTGCCCTTGGATTAGATGAATTATTAAATGTTAGTGAATTAGATAATGATGATGAAAATGATGTTAAAATATGGAGAGATTTCAATAATCAACTGCAAAAAAAAGTACCACTTGGAGCATTTAGAAATAAATCAATTTTAAATCCTGATCATTCTCACTTTTATCAACCTTCAAAAGTTAATAATAATGACTATAACAAAAGAAGATATTCATTAACAAATGCACAAGTTTATGGAAATAATAATGGTAATAGTATTAATGGTACTGGATCCAATAAACGTGGTTCGATTAGTGGTAAAACAATTAAAAAACCTAATCAATCACGTCGTATTTCTTATTCGTCCAATCTTTCTGATGTTTCAAATTCACCCAATATTCCTTCTAAACTGAAACGTAGACGTGCATCGATCGTTGAAGCTGTCTCAGAAGGTTATAGACCCACTAAATCTGGTTTATTTAGTGAGCATGCCTTATCAAATGTAGAAGAGTTTTTGGGTGATGACAATGATCTTATGGCTTTGATCAAAGGTTTATAATTTTTGTCTTTTTCTTTATAACTTGGTGTTTGATTTCAGTTCTTTATTCTTTTTTCCTTTTAGCCATTTAATAAATATGTGAATTAAAATTTGAAGTAAAATTTGCAACCATTTTGGGGGCACTACCACCTGGCGCTACCACCCGCGATAAGGTCGTGTGTGGATTTCAAAAAATAACGAAGAGGCAAAAAAAAAAGAGACAACAAAATCATATAGTAATCAAAACACTAATACAAATTGACTTAATAATCTACATATACTCTATTGTATAGACCCTTGTATAAATTCTTACACCCCCATAACATACAAAAACAAGCTTAATTCTTTTCTATGTTGGGAACCAGACGTTCAGCCAGGTCGAATAAAGGTCAACATACAAAGCGCAGTTTTGATGACTTCCTTTATGAGAATGTCAAGGAGTTAGAAGATGTCAAAAAACATAAACCAAATGAAGATGATCAAGATTACGATTCAAAAGGCGATGAGGGAATAGTAAGGTGTACGCCTTGTGGTACTACTCAAGATAATTATGATGAAGAGACAGATACTGGCGGTACATTCATTCAATGTGACAATTGTAATACATGGCAACATGCACGTTGTATGGGATTTAAATCATCAAAGGCAATTCCTGAACAGTATAATTGTAATATTTGTGATCCAAATTTGAAAGTGATTAAGCCAATTGAAAAAGTTGAAGAAACTTCTAAAAAAGACACATCAAAAATAACTGGTATTAATAAATTGTCAAAAGAATTAAAAGATGAAATTAGATTAAGTACTGCAAAAGCTTTTTATTCATATTTCAAAAAAAGTTTCCCCCAAACAGAATCAGAAGAATTTAAAGAAAATCTTGCAACTGATTGGTCTCTTGAAATTGAAGATTTAATACATACAAATTTCTCAAACAAAAAGTATATAGAAGAAGGAAGAAGAATTCTTTTTTTACTTAAAAAATATTTAATGAGTGATATTCTTAATCATAAACTTAGTTTTAACGAGTTAATTCAAAAAACTCCGAAAGAAATTAATCAAGATATTGAAAAAGTCGAATTAAAAGTTAAAAGTAATATAAAAAACATTATTTTAAAACAAAATGAACCATCTGATATCATTAGAAGAACTCATAAAGGTGATGAAGTAAGAGAAAATGAAAATGATGAAGAAGACGAAATTGATCAAAACATAACAACAAAAAAAGTTGATCATAGAAGGTTTGAAGAAGTTAAAGAGGTTAAAGAAGCAACCAAAGTTAACGAACAAAACAGAGTTAATAATTACCAAAATTTCAATCCAAGAATTGAAGAAGATGATGATGATGAAGAAGAAGAACAAGAAGACGAAGAAGAAGAAATAACACACAAGATTGAACCTATAAAAGAAGAAGAAAAAATATCAAAAGAAGAAGTGCATGAAAGTGATTATGAACCTGAATTACCAATCAAAAAAAATTCAAAAGTATGGTCTGGTAAAATTACATTTCCAGATTTTGCTACTTTTAACTGTGCAGCTGAATTATATAATAGTTCAGAAACAAATAATGTTGCTAGACAATTGGATATATGTGGTGATATCTTTACGTATAATTCTTATTTTGTTGAAGGTAGATTAGATCGAGTAAAAGCAGATTCATATTTGAACAAATTACTTGGATCAAGACACTTGTATTTGGCTCAATTCAAGAGTAATAATACCGTTATAGATAAACAAGAGTTTGCAAAGATGTATACTTATTTAACTAAACGCAACAGAGTTGGTGTTCTTAGTGGCAAGCCTTGGTTTGTCAAGGATGCTTATTTGATCGCAATCGATTTCTCTAAAGGTGATTTACCTAATTATTTGTTAAGTCTTAGATCTCAAATAACTCAAGGTTTATTTGCTTTATTCACAGTAAAGAAAGATTATGAACCAAAAAATGAACTTGAAATTGGTCTTGATAAGTCTACAAAAGTTACCCCACCCAAGTCAAGTAATGATTTGGATATAATAATGAGTCAATTAAGAGGTGGAAAATCTAGTTAAAATTATGTATATTAGTTTGTAATAGTTATGGTATTTAATGAAATTTAAAAAGTTGATTGCAAATTTAAAATTGAAAATTGAAATTTAAAAAAATTATTTGATTTAAAAATTAACATTCAATAAAAAGATAAATGATTAAACATGATTGTATATAAGGAGTATGGCTATGGTCAGTCAGATATAGTCGAGGATAAGGATGAAGATTATGGGAATAATAGTCTTGTATTTGGTGATGATACGGGATTATCTGGAGATAAAGAGACACAACATTTATATCCAAACTCTAGTGAAGACAAGCAACAAGAGAATATCAACGTTGCTTTTGCAAGAAAAGCACTGACAGTAGATACACAAGTTGACCCATATCAATCGAGCGATCCATTTGGAAGGGTGCGATCTGAGAGTAAACAAATTGAAACTGAACAGCTTGATGAGAATATGCTGGAAAAAGAGATAGACAACATAACGGAAAATGAGTTTATTGAGAAGAGTCAAGTGGAATTTAATGAGGAGGAGACACAGAAGATTCAAGAGACACGACAGATACAAGACACTCAACAGATACAAGACACTCTACCGATACAAGACACCCTACCGATACAAGATACTCTGCCAATACAAGACACTCAGAAACTACCAGACACTCAGAAGATACCAGACACTCAGAAAATACCAGACACTCAGAAGATACCAGACACTCAACCGATACAATTCACCCCGTCGATACCAGATACGCAGAAGATTCCAGACACTCTCCTACCAGTCACGTACAGTGTTTTTCAATCGGAACCAACTCATACATTTTCTCCAGATACGCAGATAATCAATAAAAATCCCATAGATACTCAAATTACCAAAGTCATTGGAGATGCACAGGTCATTGAACATACACAACTTGGAGATACACAACTCATTGGAGATACACAAGCCATATACACACCTGAAAGCCCGACACAACTACTAGACACCCAGAGAATTACAGACATCCAGAGGACACAAAAGATAAGTCAAACTCAAAGCTCAAATGACTCATCGTTTGGAAGAAAAGTCCAACGCATTCAGTCACACAGACAAGTCATCAATACACAGGAAGAATACGAGATTAATTATTCAACAAGAGAGTCGCATCCAGAGGTGATCAAGACCGACGATGAAGAAGAAGATTTAAATTCTCTTTTAGGCAATCAATATGACGATAGTTTATTTACTCACAAGATCCACAAAAGGAGGAAATTAAGAATGGATCGTGGGGAAGTAATCAATGTTCAACATCCAGAATTAAACGAGATACCTGATCTTAAGGCACAAAATGATCTACTTGTACAAACATCTCCATTAGCCAATGAAGTTGTAGAATCATCTCCGTTCTTGCTCAATAAGGGTAAAAGATTTGAAAATAAGTATTCTTCACCAACTAAATCATACGATACTTCAGATATATTCAAAAACCCTCCACCAAGTTCACCGGAAATTAAGAAAGATGTGATTGATGAAGAAATTCAAGAAGATCTCGAATTAACTTCGGAATTGGATGATATTGATGAGAATCCTGAAGCACAAACAACAAATGATATCATACCCATCAAGAGAAAGAAAAATTACATCATAGAGACACAATCACAAAATTCGGATAAATCTCAAAGTTCAAAATTACAGGACTTTTCCCAAAATTCTACTGATATAACATTAAGATTTGAACATCTGGAAATTTTAACTGAAAATGATATTAAATTTCAAAATAATGTTTGGGCAACATATAATCTAAAAGTATATACTGGGAAAATCACTGAACGAGGAATCGATACTCTGACAATTGAATTTGCAGAAGGTTTATATCAGATCAAAAATGAAGATATTTATTTGTTGGATATCCGTATTGGAGATATCATTAGAGTTAGAGGACGTACCACTAAATATATTGTTACTGGGTTAACAAACTCTGAAACTAGTTCTAGTGCTGGTAACAGATGTATTAGAGGTTATGATTTCGTACTTATCAAAAGACATACACAAAAAGGAGTTGGTTCCAAAGGGGAAATTGGAGTACCTTTATCAGAATGTTTTATGGAATATTCGGATTGGGTATTACATCAACAACATTTTGGACTTATTTTGGATGAAAAAGATCTTCATAAGCCAATGCGAAAATACGATTCGATTCAAAGTAAGAGAATTTCGAGTATTGGAATTCATGAACCGATTTCTCCTAAAAAGAAGGAAGTTATAATTCCCAAAAAGCTGTCAATTTTTAATGATATGATATTTTGTATAACAAGTATTGAAGGTGAAAGAAAAGATCAAATAATAAATCTTATTCAAAAAAATGGAGGTACATTAATTGAATCTTTGAATGAACTATTTAATTATTCAAATGATTCTAAACTCAAGTTATTACCTGTCAAGAATTTATTGAATGCAGAATATCGTTTTGGCGCCATGATATCAAATAATCATTGTCGTAGTGCTAAATATTTGCAAGCTCTTGCATTGGGCTGGCCCATTTTGAGTGATGCATATATTGAAGACTGTTCAAACGATTTACAAAATCCAACTAGTTGGCCAACATATTTATTACCAGCTGGTCAATCAAGGTCGTTCAATGCAATCAAAAGTCTTGATGTATACAAATTTCATTGTAATTTTGATTCTGGATTCAAATTAAGTGAACAATTGGAAAATAATTCAGATTTATTATTTGGTTATGATGTGATTGCATTACATCATCCAAAACTGGCAAATAGTCCACTTATCAACACTTGCAAGTTCATATTTCATTGTTTTGGGGCACGTTCTTTGCAATATTGCACAACATTGAATCAAGTATTGAAAGAAACAAAAGAATTAGATTTTCAAGGTAGAAAAGTAATAGTGTATGATGATAATGAAGAAGTTATTAAATTGGATACGGGGTCTACTAAAGTGAAAGTTATTGATTGGGAATGGGTTGTACAATGTGTTATAAGTAGTCATGCTTGGCCGGCTACAGATTACAATATATAGGAGTCGTGGGTAAAATATGAAGTCATGGATACAAGCAGTCATGGCTACAATGTAATCATCGCCTTCAACGGGAGTCGTGACTACAATGTAGTCATCGCTTACAACTTACACACGGTACAATCTAATCTAATCATTAAATTCATCAATATAATCATAATTAAGCCATGCCAAACATTCTCTTGAACATGACGGTGAGCACAGCCTTAACCAAAGGCAAACCAGTGTCATCCTTGACAGCATCACCATTTTCTTCCAATCTTCTCAACAAGTATTCCTTTGTTTCCAATGGTGGACCCCATGCAACATACTTAATAACATTATCGACATTATAAGTTTTGATCAAGTCATAAGTGATATTGTCAGCCATCCCCAATAATTGACCCAAAACAATATTATTTTTGTTTTTATTTGATTTAACCAATTCGTTAGCATATAATTTTTGAGTTGCTAATTTCATTGAATCGGCATTATGAGATGCAACAACTAAATGACCAATAGTATTTTCATTACCTTTATTTGATAAGATTGATTCAATACAATAAGTAATACCTTTATTATAATTAGCATCTGTTGCATCTTTATCTTTATGAATGATTGATAATCTTTGTTTTTCAGAATGAATATAAGCACCTCTAACTAACTTTAAACCTAATCTATAATTACCTTCAACTGCTAATTTTTCTTCTTTAATTAATAAATCTGAAGAACTTGATAAATACATTTGTAAAGTACCGACAATTGAAATTGGCATATTAGTTGGATTAAATTTTGAATATAATCTTCTTTGTAATTCGTAAACACCTTCTTGTAATTCGAATTTTTCTGCATCAATAACTCCAACAACAAATGGAGCTGTTCTTTCAGGATATTGTTTTGATAATTGAACATTTGCATCAAAAATAGATTGACAAACATTCAGAGCTTTTGAAACTAAATCTTCAAATTGTTCAGCATATTTTGGATCTTTAAAATATTTTAATACGTTAACTGAATCTTTTGAAAATCCAGTTGGTTTTAATGCAACATAACCTGGTGGGATTGAATTAATATCTTTACCAGATTCTTTAATAACTTTAAGAGTATGTGGAACCAAAATTTCTTTAACAGATCTTGAAGTTTCATCAACAATAAATTTAGGGTCAATATTTTCATTACCATTACAAGCTTCAATTGTTAATGAAATCATCATATTATTGATACCTCTAGTTGTTAATCTTTCACCAGTTTTTTTAACTTGTTCAATTGTTTCACCACCACAATAAATTTTGTAAACAAATGCTTTAATTAAAGGCATTGGCACATATGGAAACATTTTAATACATAAATTTAAAATTGGTTTATTTAAAGTTGCAAATCCAATTATTAAAAATGAAAGTAATTCTGAAGCTTTAAAATCTTGTAAATAATCAATTTGATTATTTTTTTTGGTTATATCTTGAATTTTGTTTGCAACATGTCTTGCAGTAATTTCAGCTTTTGAAACAGTTGTTGCATCATTGATATTTCCTAAAGTTGTATTCAGTTTATTGGGAGAGTAATGGAAGGTCCTTCTTGATAAAATTGAAGTAGAAGTGAATGGAATAAGGGATTTAAAAGCCTTTTGATGTACCGAACGGCAAGTAATCATTTCTGATATCTAATAAATAAGATAATTTTACAAAGAGGATTTTTAATATTTATATATCATTTATTGTTATGCTTTAGAGCCATATGACTAGATGATGATTTTCGGAAACTTTTAAGACGAAAAAAAATGGTGGGGTTTCGGAAGGTTAAAGTAAGCGAGCATTTAAAATTTTGTGTGATTATGTAAGCGTGTCTCAAGCATTGTACGAATATCAGAGTAGAAAGAGTGAAGTATCACTAAGAGTCAAGGACAAGGAGTATCAGACTAAGGGAAGTCTAGGGGCATCAGAAGAGTCGAAAGCAAAGAGTATCAGAAGTATAGGGTTGAGGAGTTGGTAATATTATGAATATCGAGAAACCAACAAAAACATGGAATCTATAATTATGCGAAAAAAATGACTTCAAAGCTTATCGAGTCATGAGGGAAAATTCAAGCGAGAGGGAAATCAATAACGATCCGAATATTACACAAATTTTTTGTTTTTCTCTTTTTATCTCCGCATATAAAATCGGCAACAGAAAGCGGTGTAAGTGGGGATTTGTTAGTTGTGCAATTATGAATAAATTCTAGGCAATCCATTTGTCTTGTTCTACGCATAACCTTTAGGTGTACTGTATACTTAGGCTCACTGCACGCACTCAGTCATCACTGTTCATTCTGCACTCAATCAGTCTCACCTATTTGGTCTGTACTCATTCAGTCTTTACTCCTCACTCACTACTCATCCACTACTCACTCACTCCTCTCTCCCTTCCTTCTCACCCTGAACTCCTCTTTCACTCCGAACTCCTCACTACTCACTCCGAACTCACTCACTTCGCTTCTTTGTAAATCACGTGACAACCATCACAAATATCAAAAAAAGAATTTGAAAAACTTTAGCATCTATTCATCAAGATGCTAAATACCAGACTACTAAACCCCACGGTTAACCTTATAAGGCGGTTCTCACACACATCTTTCAAGTATGGAGACAAACCCGTGATACCTCAGATCATATTAGACGAACTAAAAGATACAACCAATCTAGCATCACCACAAGAAAACGTCACATCAGATTCAAAAAGAAAGCAAATTTTTTTAAAACCAGATCAAATATCTGATAAAAGATTTGATAGAATAGTTCAAAATTTACAAAATACACTGAATTATAGACTGAGATCAATCAATAGTCCAATAATTGATCTGAATTTACTTTTAAATGATGATAATCAAAATTTAATTATAACTGCAATTGAAAAATTTAAACCAAATTCAAATGAAATTAGTCAAATTAAATTTAATTTAATTAGATCAAATTTAATTAAATCTTTTAAAAAAGAACAATTAATTGAATATTTAAATAAAAAATATGATTTATCAAAATTTTCAAAACTGATTTCGAAAAAAAAATTAGTTGAATTAATTTTAAATAAAATTTGGAAAATTTCAAAACTGAATAAAATTTCTGCAATTGATGATTTAATTTATAAAAAATCTTTTAAATTAAATAAATCTGATTTATTTTTAATTTTACTGGAAAATGGTTATATTTTAAAATATTTATCAAGAGTTGGTATTAAAGTTAAATTTGATTTAAATAGTGAAAAAATTCAATTTATTGGTACGAATACTCAAATTTATAATGCAGAAATTATTTTAAATTCAATTTTAAATAAATCATTTAATGAAGTTTTAGATTTATCAAGTATTGAAAAATTATTTATTAAAAAATTTGGTGAATTTTCATTAAATGAATTAGTTAAAAATACAGAGGTTTATTTTAAATTAATTAATGATTCAAATTATGAACTTATAACTTTAAATAAAAATCAAATTAAAAAATCCAAAAGACTTTTAATTTGGCAATTAAATTATAATCAACATTTAAAAGAATCTTTAATAATGGTAAATGATTTAAAAAATTCGCATTTAATACCTTATAAAGATGATGATTCATTATCATGGGATATAAGAGATAAAGATTTATATATATTACAAGATAAAAATATTGAAAATTTAAAGAATCCGTTACTTGAACAAGATTTGAATAGATTTTCAGATGAAGTTTTAAGTATGAATTTGTTGGAATTCGAAAAAGAAGTACTGCTGGCAAAGGCATTACCAATGGAATCAACTGATGAGTTGGATAAATCAAGTTGGGATTTATTAGATGAATTGGGGTTAATAGAAAATGGCGAAGAAAGAGAAGTTGAGATTGAAAATCCTACGGAAATTAGAGAGAATGTGGGCACTGAAAGTGTAGAGAAGAACACTGAAAGTATAGAGAAGAACACTGAAAGTGTACAGAATAACAATGAACACGTCTTCCTTTCAGATCAACAAATAGATGACATGTATAATCAACTCATTGACTTCTCATACAGAAAAAATCTTAAAGGTGTTGATGATTCAAAATTAAGTCCTCCAATAATAACCATAACTTTAGGTAAAATTTTATTTGAAAATAAAAATTTAGATTCTTATAAATTTACTACAAAGACTTCATTAATTAATGATAAAATTTTATCATTACCAATGTATGAACATCCAAATTTAAAAATTAAAGAAATTAATCATTTTCTTAATAAAGATCCTCATAATTATGTTATTCAATTAAGATTTTTACCACTGCCATATACAAATAATGATTTACAAAATCAAATTAAACATCCACCAGTTGAAATTTGGGTTGATTTAAATGAAAGATCTTCAATTGATATTGATCTGTTACAATTAGTAACTGTTGAAGGTGAAAATAATTACTATGTATCTTTACCAAAAAAATCGGATATGAAAATTTGTTGTCAATTATCAGGAGATTTACTTGAAAATGAAACTAATCAACAAGTTGATCAAAATTTTGATAATATTAAAGATATTTTAAATTCAACAACAAATAGATATTCACGTTTTAAAAATCAACCTGGAATTGAAAATTTTTTAAATGATTCAAAACTTAATTTTAATGGTTTAAATCCAATTTCTGTACCTTCAACAATTGATTTACAAATTAATGGTGAAATAATTCCTTATCATTATTTAAATGTTAGTTATAGACGTCAATTAAATTTTAATTGGTCAAATGATAGATTAATTCAATTTAATATTGTTGAAGGTGGATCTCTTGGAGGTCGTACAATTGAAATTAATTTTGTTGGAGATCTTAATGGAGATGTTAATAAAGATCTGTTTAAACAATTACTTAAAGATTCGATCCAATTTATTAATGAATTATAATCATGTAAATAGTCATTTCATTATATACATATAAATAGAATCATTTCATTGCACTTGAATTGAACGTACGTAGCCTTAACTCTTACGTCACTCTTACTTCGACTTTACTCCTTCACTTCCACGCCTCATTTCCACTCATCACTTCTTTTCTTCCAAAGATTTAATATGTTTTTCCAAATTTGAAATCGAATTTTGTAAAGCAACAATATCTGCAACAACAACATTATTTGCTACTTTATATTGTTCGATCAAATAATAATAAGATCCAAACCCAGTAAGAGTAATACCGAAAAGAAAACCAACAAACCCACCTCTAAAGGCTCCAACCCTTTTTGGTGCGACTGGGGCAGTCGTGGAGTATGAACGAAGAAATCCTTTTGTAGCCAATTGACGAGTTAATCCAATCATTATATATTTAACCTTTAAGTGTAACTTTTTTAATTTTTGATCACCAAGTTTTTTTTTTGCTCTTTTTATCAGTATTTTGGTTGGTAGATATGAGACACAATAATTAACTTTATAAATATATGTGCTATCATGTTGAAAATAGTATGGTTGGAAACTAGGTCTTTATACAATCTTATGTATTCTTTTAAATTGTAATTACCTTGAATATTAATTGATATTAATCAATAGTTATCAATAAACAATCCTTTGAAGTCACGTGTAAACTCTTTCAATTTTTAAAACTACATTTTTTATAAAATGCGATGCTCTTCTGAAAAAAATCTTGTTAAATAATATAACGTATAAAACTAAATGGATTTAAAAACAACATATTTAAACCACGATATCGAACCGTTCTATGTTGGCGCCACCCTGGCTGCCGTTTCGCATTCCGGTGAAATCATGGCGACTCCTTTGGAAGAAGACGTTGTGATCACCAATTTATTCACAAACCAAATATTGCACAAGATCGAAGGTGATGGAGAATCAATTACAAGTTTATGTTTGACTCCAGATGGTACAACATTAGCCATCTTATCCCAATCTCAACAATTACGTATTTTTGATATTATCACCGGTAAAATCACCAAAACTTTTAAATTGAGTTCTCCAGTTTATGTTTCTAGATCAGATATAACTTCAAGTTTATTTGCCTTTGGAGGATCTGATGGTGTTGTTACCGTTTGGGATATTGAAGGTGGTTATGTTACACATTCCCTCAAAGGTCATGGAACAACCATTTGTTCTGTTGTGTTTTATGGTGAATTAAATACAACAGAGTGGAAATTAGCAACTGCTGATACTATGGGTACTGTTAAAGTATGGGATTTGGTTAAAAGAAAATGCTCTCATACAATTTCTGAACATTCAACTGCTGTTAGAGGTATTGGATTTGATGAATCTGGGAAATTTTTTCTTACTGCTGGTAGAGATGGAATTGTTATAATATATGATGTCTCAAAAAGATTTAAAATTTTAAATGCATTTCCTTTAAAAGAACAAATTGAAAGTTCTGGATTTATTGGTTCAAATTATTTTTATACTGCAGGTCTGACTAATACTTTAAGAATTTGGGATGTTGAAACTGGTAAATTACTTTCCAAAAGTCCAACACCTCTTAAAACTTCAGAAGAATTATTGATAATAGATGTTAAAAGATTAGATAATGATGATCTCATGTTAATTATGAGTGATCAAACTATAGCATATTTAGAATGGATTTTACCAAATGGTTTTGAAATAATCGAAATGGAAATTACAAAAAGAATTGCAGGTAATCATGGGATTATTGCAGATTTAAAATATGTTGGACCTGAATTTAATTTACTTGCATTAGCTACAAATTCACCATCTTTAAGAATAATTGATCCAACTAAACCTTTGGAATTACAATTATATGAAGGTCATACTGATTTACTTAATGCACTTGATGTTTCACAAGATGGGAAATGGATTGCAACTGCTTCAAAAGATAATGAAGCTAGATTATGGAAATGGGATGATGAAAATTTAAGATTTGAAAGTTATGCTCAATTTCAAGGTCATGCAGGTTCAATTACTGCTATAAGTTTATCAAAAACTTCAAGAAATGTTCCAGAATTTTTAATTACTGGATCTTCAGATTTAACAATTAAAAAATGGAAAATTCCAAACACAAAAGATTCGATTATTAAATCTTCAATTTATACAAGAAGAGCTCATGATAAAGATATTAATTCAATTGATGTTTCTCCAAATGATGAATTTTTTGCAACAGCTTCTTATGATAAATTTGGTAAAATATGGAATGTTGAAACTGGTGAAACTATTGGTATTTTAAAAGGTCATAAAAGAGGTTTATGGGATATAAATTTTTACAAATTTGATAAATTAATTGTTACATCAAGTGGTGATAAAACAATTAAGGTTTGGTCGCTTGTTGATTTTACATGTATTAAAACTTTAGAAGGTCATACAAATGCAGTTCAAAGAGTTAAATTTTTTAATAAATTATCAACTCAACTTATTTCAACTGGAGCTGATGGATTAATTAAATTATGGGACTATAAAGCAGGTGAATTAATTAAAACTTTTGATAATCATGATAATAGAATTTGGTCTATTGATATTAAAGATGATGATGGTCTGAATTTTGTAACTGCAGATGCTGATGGAAAATTAGTTGAATGGGAAGATAATACAAAAGAAGAAGTTAAAGAACGTGAATTAAAAGAAAAATTAAAAATTGAACAAGAACAAACTTTATCAAATTATATTAAAAATAATGATTGGCCCAATGCTTTCTTACTTGCACTTACACTTGATCATTCAATGCGTTTATATAATGTTATTAAAACTTCAATCGAATTGAATCAAGATGAATCTTCTCCAATTGGTTCAAAAGATCTTGAAAAAATCATTGGTGAATTAAATCATGAACAATTAATTAAATTATTTAAAAAAATTAGAGATTGGAATGTTAATTTTAAATTTTTTGAAATTAGTCAAAAATTATTAAATGTTATTTTAAATAATTATGGATTAGATCAATTAAGTGAAATTCCTGGTATTATGAAATTAATCGAATCGATTGTTCCATATAATGAACGTCATTATTCAAGAATTGATGATTTAATAGAACAAAGTTACATTTTGGACTATTCAGTCGAACAAATGAATAAATTGGTTGTATAGTTATATAGAGTACAAATGGAAATGGCTGCGAAAAAAAAAAATTGTATTACCCTCAACACCAAAATGAGTTTAACTGACATGGCGGTAAGTACTATTTGTAATGAAATTTACTCAACATTATGATCAGCTATGATCAGCATTATCAAGAATCATACTAATACCAGATTACCGACGAACTTAAAAAATTGAAACTTACAAAGAATGTTTCACTCAACATTTTACTTATTGGTGAAAATGGTTGTGGAAAGCGTACTTTTATAAATACACTTTGTGGCCAAGAATACTTTAGTCAGAATGAACAAGATGACTTATTTACTTTTGAAATCAATCAAGATTATAGATCTCGATTCGATATTGAAACTCATAATATAAATGTTGACGGCGGCTCCGATTCTTCAGCGTTTCCTTTAAAACTATGCGTAAAATTGACCAAAAATTATGGATTTGATTTAGATAATTCAAATACTAGTGATGATTTGAATCAAATTATCGAACAGGAATTTCATTCACTTTTGGATGAAGAATTGAAAATTAATAGAAAATCAAGACGTGATGATAAATGTATCCATATTGCTCTTTACTTCATTACACCTACAGGACGCGGTTTGACCCCTCTCGATACCGAAACAATGAAAAGAATCGGTGACAAAGTTAACTTGATTCCTATCATCAGTAAAGCAGATTCAATAACTGAATCAGAAATAACTTTAAATAAGAATTTGATCAACGAATCTATTTATACAAGTAATATTCAAATTTATGACTTCTTACATGATTTGAATAATGTTTTTGAGCCTACTTATCTCCTCGAACTTCATATGGCTGTTCCTTTTACTATAATTAGTTCGAATCTAAATAATCTAAAACAAAATGGGAAATTGATGAGAAAAACAAATTGGGGGATTATTGATATCGAAGATAAGACGATTTGTGATTTTAAATTATTAAAAAATATGATTTTTGGATCTCATGTTGAAGAGTTCAAAGAAAAAACAATTGAATCAAAGTATGAAATGTTTCGTTTAAAGCAACTTTCAAATCCATAATTATTCATAAGGGGTTTTTTTTTCGCAGCCAATCGTCAAATTTGTGCCACAATTTATCTGAAAATTGAAAATTGCTATTAGTCTTCATACTGGTCTATTTGATTCAGGTTAACTTTGGATAATGGATGTATTTTGCCATTTCAAGTATATAAGAGTTAGAATTCATAATTTTACTAAACACGATGGAGGCCGGTGAATAGTCGGTACAAGCCATCATAAAATTTCCTTGGCCTCTATTTCAATGGGGTATACTCCATCATACGAGAATGAAGAAGAATAACAAAAAAACGCCTCGGCAAGTAATTGGTAATCTCACCACATCTGAAACATACACAACTAATTATTGCTTATATAATATTCTAAATTTATTACGTAAAGCTTATCGCTTTTTTTCTCACTTCATTGCAATGGCTGCAAAGGGTAATTTAGCTGCTACTCTTTTCACAGCCATCTCATAGTATATATAAACACTGAATAAGTTCAATAAAATCATTCTAATTAATAAATCAATTGACTAACTTGATATAATTCCCATTAATAACTAAGATGCAATTCCCAAGCTTTGCTTTCTTTATCGTTTCCCAAATCATTTATTTAGGTGATGCTGCTGTGCTTCCTTTAGCTTCAGGATTTAAAAGAGATGCTGTTTCCGATCCTCCCCCAGCCTTAAAGATGCTTAAAAGGGCCAATTTTCCTGTATGCCCTCCAAAGCGTCCAACCCTGGCTTCTACTACATCTGCTGTAACTACGGCTCTGGTTGTTACTACTTCTGCGGTATCTACACCTCTTGTTGCTACTACATCTGTGGTCACTACATCTGTGGTTGCTACTACATCTACGGTTACTACGTCTCTGATTTCTACTACAGCTCTAGGAACTACATCTCCGGTAACCACGGCTGCGCCAACAACTTCCACCAGTAGCGACTATTTCGGTAACCCGGCTACATTTAGTTATCATTATGATACTGCGGTATAAAGAATTAAGTTTAATAAATATATGCAAATTGTCGGCTTTTATACTTAAATAATATCACCATTCTTAAAAGTTTTACCTTTAACGAATTCTAAACCTTCACCACAGTAGGATGTCAATGAAGAAACTTCAACAAGCGCATCTTCTGATTCGAGTAAACCACCATTTTCTTTGATCCATTTTGTACTCAAGTCCAAATAATGTGCTTTACAAGTGATTGGAGTATCGTTTTTAGCACCATTGGCATTCTTCAAAGGAGAAAATTCCGAAGTTCTATCCACTTCTAAACATCCAAATTTATTTAATTCAACAGATGGGAAAACATCGAATATAAATTGTTCCAATTTAATACCATTTGGTTCTGTTGGTTTATAAAATTGACCTTGTTCATTAAGTGAAGGAATCTTCTTTTTAGCAATATGAAATGGTAAAAATTCTTGAGATTTTGTCCATTGTGGAATTTTTTGACGTAAAAATTCAACTGAATAATAATGATTAACAATATTTGCAGCTCTTAAAAATAATAAATTAGGATCTTCTGGTTCAGTTTTATTTGCTAACTCTTGCGAAATTTCACTATATTCAATAACACACGGTCTTTTAGAATCATCATCCAAAACAATTAATCCAACACTTTCACCTGCATCTCTTTTTCTAACAACCTTTGTTGCCAAATCAAATTCACGTTCGATTGCAAAACCTAAAAATACTGGATCTGCAACTTTAACAAGACAATTATCAACACAATACATATGAAGATGTTTAATATTTTTTTGAGTTAAATCATCCAAAATCCCATTTGTTGCCATGGCTTTGTATAACCCACCATTACCATCTGGAGATTCGCAATATTTTCCTTCTGATTCTAATAAAATTTTTGAACCATCTAAATTGAAACATGGTAAAGTACCTTGATCAAAGAATTTTATTTGATCTGATTTTAATCCAAAATATTTATTAGATTCAAAAAACTTTTGAGTTGAAGTTCTTGTTGGACCAGAAGTCATGATATACCAATAAAGAGTTGGTAATTCTTTTGTTGAATATTTTGATTGTGCCAATTGTTGAATTTTAAAGATTTTTTCAGCTTGAATTTGAAAAAGTGATTTATTTGAAGGTAATTCAATATTATAACAACCTTTTGGATCTGAAGAACCTAAACGAGTACCTTGACCACCAGCCATAAGTAAAACACCAACCTCATTATTTGCGATGGCTTTAAGTCCTAAATCAAACCATTTTTCAGTGTCTGTTGAAGCATTCAATGTGGTTGCAGTTTGACCAGTTGGTAATTGTGTAAAATTCTTTGAATTTGAAGCACCAGATGAAAAGGAAATGGCATGTTTAACTGTGGAAACCAATTTACTTGGTTCATCAATCTTGAGCAATTGTTTCTCAAAAATGGTTTGTTCATTGGTTGATAATTTGTCATAATATTCAAATAAATGACTTTGACCAGCCTCGGTCAAGGTTTCTTTAACGGACATGTTGATCTCTATGTAATTAAAATAATTGTTTTATAAATAACTTTAATTATAATGAGAAAATCAATGATTTATATAATTTAATGATTTACACAAATAGAGTTTTTTCTTTATTCTATTTTTAGTGGATTGAAATTTTTCAATAACAAAATTTAATATGTAAATAATTAAAAAAAAATATGAAATGTTTAAATAGACATAAATCAAATATTTAATAGGCTTAAATGTATAACTATTGAACACGATTTAAATCACTATATACATGAAGTAAATTAATTGGACCTTAATATGCTGATTCAATTTTTCAATAAGATTTCCATTTGCGGGTAAATCATAAACATTCATTAAAAAAAAGCGTTTAAAAAGAAATATAAATAGAAAACTGAAACGGAAGGAGTAAGGTGAAATAGACGGTTGAGACACTACTGCGGACGGTAGACCACAGACTCGTAGATATTAAACAATAGTCTACGTCACAATTTGATGCTTTAAATTGTAGAGACTCGTAGGTATGAACAGTTCTTGACACACTCCGCAGTCTCCTTTATAAATCACTCATTCTCTACTCATTTTAGTTAAACCTATATTCTAATCTAATTAATTTCTAACAATAACTACGATCTTTTGGGTATAAAATTAAACAATAATGGCCATAGCTGCACCCAATGCACAAGCCAACATGATGGTAGAACCAACAAAGTTAGAGGCTTCACTCTTCTTACCAGACTTGGTAGAGTTTGAAGAACTGGTTGAAGTAGATGAAGAAGAAGAACTTGTCTTCGAACCACCCTTGGTGGAAGCAGAAGAAGATGCCTTGGCTGGAGCAGAACAATTGTAGTTGTGACCTTCAATCTTGTTTGCCTTGTATTGCTTGTTTAAAGCACTACAGTCAAAATCTTCATTGGTAGAAATGAAGGAGAAATCACCATCAATAGTTTTCAAGTTACTCAAGGTAAAGTTGGCCAAATCACCTGCAATGTTAACGGCACCTTTAACGGTAGCTAAACCTTCAAAAGAGTTACCCAAGTCAGTCAATTCGGTGTTGTTGAAAATATGTAATTCACCACCAATGGTAGTTAAAGATGAAATATTAGCTTGAGTTAAATCATCATTAGCAAACAAAATAACTGATCCACCGACATTTTCTAAACTTGATAATTGTAAAGTGTCAAAAGTATTATAACCTAAAACTAATGAACCATTAACTGCAGTCAAATTGGTTGCACTGAAACCAGAAACATCTTGAATGGTCAAGTTTGAAGCCCAACTTAAAGAATCAAGGACAACTTCACAATCATCACCATTAAATGAAAGAATCAAATTTTGACCAACAGTTTTTAATTGTTCTAAATCAATTTGAGTGATGTTTTTATTGTTATTGATGTTTAAAGTATCAATAGTGTTGAAATTGGTCAAACCATTCAAGTTATGTAAAGCGGTGTCTGAAACTTGGATAGAAGTAGCTTCTGAAATACCTTGGTTTAAGTTTAAAGTCGAAAATGAAGGTAAAGAAACAAACAGTAATTCATTAACTTGAGTAAGTTGTGATAAGTCAATTGTAAATAATTGTGTAAAAGCTTCAATAGCAAGAGAACCACTGATTTTCTTTAAACTTTGAAGGTTAAGATCAGTAACTGAAGAAGAATTGAAAAGGGTAACTTCACCAGCAATTTCTTTGACTGCAGATAAATCAACAACTCCAATGGCATCACCACTAATTTCAATGGTACCACTCAAAGTTGGGCATGCGTTTAATGGAGCGATACCGGTGGCTGCGGTGATTGTAGTTGAGAAGGAACAACTAGACGTGGAAGAAGAAGACGCAGCAGTGGAAACACCGGCGAGTGCAATAAGAAGCGATGACTTCAAAAACATGTTATAATTTGATTAGGTTTTAAAAAAAAATTAATTAGATAATAAAATAAGGTTTACATTGATATTTATATGTTAATACAAAAATTTTCGTTAGAAGGGGCTTCAATCTGACATTCTTATTTACATTCACATCACAAACTGAAAAATAGCCAATACGATTTTGTTTTGTTTATTCCGTTTAATAGTATAAACAAAAACTTTGAAATTGCGACGCGTCGCCGACAAAAAATGTAACGAATCAGGTTATGAAAGGTTTATAAAGATCCTTACTGCAATAATTTAATTTTAGTTTATAAAGTCTCGAACCAAACAATTTAAAGGCGCAGAAAAAAAAGAAATTGAGCACCTTTATCGATAGGAATCGATGAAGGAAGAGATAGATTCAAAAATGTTTCCCAATCACTTTAATACAAACTTTTCAATAATCAGTCATTCTAAAACAAATTGTAAGTTCTCATCTTTTGTTGTTATTATATCAACTAGTTATCTAATTTGAAATGACTAGTCTTATTGTTGTTGTAGCCCTTTCAAGTGTAAACATATGCACAATGATTTATTCATATCAGGTGACTACACAATAGACTTTTGTATTTCTAAATTCGTTTCTTACCCGCCTTTGTACGATACAAGACTATTTGTATTCCAAGTCTCTATTCAATATAAATTTTGAAAAAAAAAAAGATACGTGAAAAAATGCATCTTTCCCAATCGGGAATAAATGCAACTGTTTTCTCTCATTTAAGACGAATTGTAAATAATTAACTCTGTAAACAAACATTTTTAAAAAATAACATAAATGTGAGCCAAACTATAAAGCGAATAGTACTTTGCATCAAAAAACATAAACAAATAACAAAATTTTATATATACTCAATAAACCCATTAAGAAGCAAACGCCACTCGTCTTTTTAATCGAATCTTTGTACGATCCTAATACCTATAGTAACAGTGACACTAGGCGCGACAATGTCTTCAGAACATCAACCACTCTTGTCACTCGAGAATGGTAAGTAATAGTTTTTTTTTCCATCACTTTCTTTTCAATACTAACCCGATTTTAGATATTCAATCATCAACTTCGATGCACGATAGTCTTTCAATAGCTGGATCACCCACAAAACCATTGCTTTTTTCACCTCATCCTATTCAACCACATAATTATCAAAGAAATACACTGTTGAGTAGTTCAGATACAGCAGTAAGTGACGAACCTGAAGCTCAAAAAAATAAATTACTTGTTTCTCCAATAATGATCATGAGTTCAAATCAAATTAATGAAGACGATGATTTCACATTCATGACACCACGTAATTCAACATCTAATTTAAACACTCATAAAACACAAGATATACCAGATCGAGGGCCTTCTTCTCCAAGTAAATCAATCATCAAGAATACAAAACAAATCGGCAGAAGTTTATCACCTAAAAAAGTTGTATTCACTTCAGTTAATCAAATACATCATTATAATCATCCTGATACTTCAATTCATTCAGAAGAAGAATCTAAAAAAGATTTATCTTTATCCAAAAAATCTATCGAATCAGATGAAGAAGGAACTCCACCAATACCGCCTCCACATGCATCAACAAGTTATAGTTTAGATGATATTTCTGCTTTAAATGATTTAAAAAATAGAGCCAATTTTTCAAATTTATCACTCAATGAAAAATTGGATTTATATCTTGATTCAAAAACTCATGCAAGTGAAACAGAATTGGATACTCATTTATATCTGTTAAATAATAATATCAAATCTCTAACAGATTCAAATATTCATTTGTTAGCAGTTGAAATTCAATCACCAAACTTGAAACTTCATTCTGAAGAAGCTGATGAATCATTAAATTCTTTAGGCTCATCACAATCATCACTTCAATCTCTCAGAGATGACAATAGAGCCCTCCAGTCGGTCCAATACCATGAGCGTGACCAAGGTATAACGTTAAATGACGGTATAAAGGGGATTCCGGATCAACTTGCAGAAAGTATAATCACAAATCAATCTAAAGAAAAGATTTCAACTCCAAATAATGATGTTCAAAAACGTATTAGTCAATTTAATTCAATTGCACAACAAGATGATCTGTTTGATAAATCTTATCAAACTACAGAACAATCAATTATGAATTTACTTAATCCTTCACAAATTTCATTTAAAGAACCTGAAGTTAAGAAAGAAATCAAATCTGAATTCGAAAACTTTGATGATATTCGTCATCCAACAGAAGTTGCATCTGTCTCAGATTATGGTATTGCACCTCATGTAGTTAAATTGGTCAAAGCCGAACCTGAAGTGAAATCCGAAATTCCACAATTAGTGATTGAACCATCAGAACCTTTGCAAAGTAATCAAGTTAAGAATGAAGTCAAAGGAGAGCCTGTTTACCCTCAATTACAAGGTAAACGTGAACCAATGAAAATTGTGAACCAAGAAAGCGATACTTCACAACAATCTATACGGTTCCATGTTGATAGTGACTGGAAATTGGAAGATAGTAATGATGGCGATCGTGAAGATAATGATAATTATACTCAAAATGACATAACCATGGCAAGCACCACAAGTAATAATGAAAAAATTGATTTTGAAAAATTGAAACAAGAACAACTAAACGAATCTTTACAAGATAAAAGTATTGAAAATAACACTTTGGAAGATTCTCAAGATGTTTTAGCCAATTCATCCAATATTGCACCACCTGATGAAATCACGTTGCCAATGGTTGAAATTAATGGGTCTTTTGAAGAATTTGCAAAATCAATCACAAACCATAATTCATTTGAAGAATCACTCTCTGCTGAGTTCGATGATGAATCGAAACCAAGTAATTTCCTTTCAATCTGGCATTCTCAAGATAAACAAAAGAAGCGTCCTAATGAAAGAACTGAAGAGCTTTTTAAAGTAGTAAATGAAAAAGAAAATGAAGAACAGGTTCAAAAAAAGTCTGATGACCAACAAGAACAACCCAAGATAAGAATTCCACTGGCTTTGCAACAACCTAAAAAATTTAAAGAAGTTCATGTGAAATCTAGAAGAATAGTTAACCCTGAATTTGAAGAATTGAATGTTACGGGTTTTTTGCCAGAATTATCAGATGATTCTGGTTTTGAAAATCATTTCAAATTCTTAAAACAGGGTAATTCAACTATCAATTATTCTAATGTTGTTGGTAATAGAAATAGTTTTACTCCATTGAGCACAAAGAATGTCTTAACCAACATTGATAATGACCCAAATATTTTGGAACCTCCTCAACCTGGTTCAGCAATAAGTGCTGGTAATAGATCTTCTGCAATTCCTGTGATTCCATCTAGGATTCGTGACAGTTCGGGTGGTTCGACTCGTTTTATCAATTATTCAACATTGAGGCCAGGTATTAGAACTACTAATTCAATTCCATTGCAAACTTTCAAACCAAGAGCTCAACTTACGGTGACACCCAAAAATAGATTTAAAGTCCCTTCTTTTGAAATTAAAAGATCTTCTTCAATCTTGTCACCAAGAGATAAATATAATGATATCTTTGAAGATGTTGTCAAACAAAGAGTCCCTACCATTAGGAGTGCAGGTATGAAAACGTTACCTAGTATGGATCGTGATGATGTCAAGCGTATTTTGAGTACAAAACGTATAATTACTCAAGAAGAGTATGCACGTGTAAAACTAATTGGAGCAAATCTGAAGAAGCTGTCTGTGATTAATTTACCAAATCATGCATTTGAAGAGCAACATGCTTCTATTTGCAATATGTCTGATGAGTCTCAAATTACTACTCCAACTCAACCACAACTCCGTGAGCCGATCGAATTAGAATATGATGTATTGCCACATTTGGCTGATGAATTACTGAAACATCCTGCGGCATTATTATCTCAAGATCAATTGTTTCATGATTTTGACATCTTTGGTACTAAAACTTCTGTTGAAAATAACCTGGAATCACCATCCAGAGTTAGTTCAGTAATTCATACAAAGAAGAATATCAATGAGATTCCATTTACACCTGAGCAGGAAGAAGTCAAAGAGCAAATTGAAATAGCAGGAACTGGTGCCGGCTTTCCAGAACCCGATGCTGATTTGGTTAATTCTCCAGGTAGAATTGATAATATCTTCAAAACACCTCCTAAGCCAATACAGTATACTTCACATTCTCAAAACGACCAAGATTTGGATGATGAAATTAAGATGAAATATCAATATTTGAGCAGTAATGGAATCTCTTCCCCCACAAAAGTTCTTAAACAAACAAAACCAAATTTATCACCAAAGAAATCTTCACCAATTAAAATTGGATCTCCTGTTGTGTTAGTCAAAAGAGGTTCGACCATTACGGGTGTGAAACCGATGACAAGTATCCAAGGATTGTATAATCATAAATTAAGACAAGCAGAGAAATTAAGAATTGCAAGTGAGGAAACTCAAGTTCAAGAATACCAACCAGAGAAAGTTACAGAACAAAGAGAACAAAGCATCGGGATTTATGATGATGAAAATGGTGGAAATGAATCTATGACCTCGCTTCAAGAAAGAGGTAGATTATTCTTTAGGGTTGTTGGTTTAAAGAATTTAGATTTGCCTGATTTGAATAAGCGTAATGGTGAATTTTCCATTACTTTAGATAACGGTGTTCATTGTATCAAGACTCCAAATTATCCATTGCAAAATACTGTAATTGGTAAGGAATTTGAGTTAACTGTTGGTGACTCTCTTGAGTTCATTTTAACTTTAAAAGCAAGTTATGAGAAACCAAAAGGTGGTTTTACGGAAGTTAGAGAAACAAAGGTTGTCAAGCCTAAAAACAGACTTAGTCGTATGTTTGGTAATAAGGAAATTGTCACGACTACAAAAGTTGTTCCTATGGAAGTTCATGATACATGGGCAAATAAGTTTGCTAATGATGGATCTTTTGCCAGATGTTATGTTGATTTAGAACAATTTGAAGAAAGTATTATGGGTGAAGCCTGCAATTTCAATTTGACTTGTTATAATGAGTGGGAAACACACATGAATAAGGATGGAAAAGTTGTTTCCAAGAAACAACCATATAAAATAGGTGAATTGGAGGTTAGGATGTTATTTGTTCCACGCATTGAACATGATGAAATCTTACCAACAAGTATCAAGTCAGCCTATGAAAGTGTTGAACTGTTGAAACAAGAAGCGTTGTATACACACGAAGGGTATATGCACCAAGAAGGTGGTGACTGTGAGACTTGGAAACGTAGATTCTTCAAATTGAAAGGAACTTCACTCATTGCCCATAGTGAATACTCTCACAAAACTCGTGCAAAAATTAATTTGGCCAAGGTAGTTGAAGTCATTTACTTGGACAAGGAAAATCTTGATAAAAACAGTCCAGCTTACCGTAATTTCAGTGGTGTGTTACTTCTTGAACATGCTTTCAAGATCAAATTTGCTAATGGAGAAATCATTGATTTCGGTGCTCCAAATAAATCAGAGAAAAATGAATGGATTACCATTATTCAAAGAATAATCCAAAGAAATAGATTCAGACGCCAACCATGGGTCAAGTTAATGTTGGAAAATGCTGATGGCCATCACGAGGCACAAGAATCTTATCAATAAATAGTGTGTACGTTTATAATTAATTTTAATGTGTAATGTTTAAAAGTATGAAGAAATGTAGTTTCTGGTAGCGCGCTTTTAGAATCCTAAATATTTGTTTGGTAGCGTCCTCATATCAAATGTAGGAAATTTTCAAAGTAAATTGCGAGTTTTAAGAACCATATATAAACATCATCGAAAATCGATCAAAGAATTGAAATGGTAGAACATTCAGATGACGAAGATGCCTTCCTTTACGGCTCTGATAACGAAGAAGAACAACAAGTGAGAAAGAAGCAAAAAATATCTGCCGTTGGTCCTGAAGAAAAAGATGCTTCTTCAGTTGACAAAGTGAGTGATCAAATTAAAGATCAAGATAAACAAGAAGCTAATGATGAAGAAGAAGAAGAAGAAGACGAGGGAGAAGAAGAAGACGAGTCCGACTCCGATGATGATATAGATATTATAATAGGAGAGACCGCTGGTGTACCCAGCACTTCGACAACCGAACAAGCAACAACAGATGCAGCAACTACTGAAATTGATGAATCGGGTAAAATAACAACAATTGTTAACAAAGATCAAACAGAAAACAAGTCAACTATCGATATAAATGCGGTTGCCGAATATGAAGGGAAACCAATAACCGAATTGGACTTGGAAACATTGAAAGATAAACCTTGGAGAGCTCCAGGTGCTGATATCACTGATTATTTCAACTATGGGTTCAACGAAATCACATGGATGGCATACTGTTCGAAGCAAGATAACGTGAGGGTTGAATTCAACCCACAAAAGATCATGGCCCTGATAATGGGTAGTGCAGGAGCTCCTCCACCAACTGGAGCTCCAATGCCACCATTCCCAGGTATGCCACCAATGGGAATGATGCCCGGTATGCCACCAATGGGAATGCCTCCAAATATGATGAATATGCCTCCAAATATGATGAACATGCCTCCGGGAATGCAAATGCCTCCTGGTATGCCCAAACTCCCAAATCTTCCTGGTGGAGCTGGTAATCCTGGTCCAACTGGAGGGCTTCCTAATATGCCAAATTTTGCCAACATGCCAAATTTTATGAACAAAAATAATAATAAAAATTGATTGGATTTCTTCTACTGTATATTACTTTACACATATTTTAGTTTATTAATTTATGTAACTCACTCGTCATCAGATTCTT
The DNA here is from genome assembly GCA_030582715.1 of Kodamaea sp. yHQL449. Lineage (NCBI taxonomy): Eukaryota > Fungi > Ascomycota > Pichiomycetes > Serinales > Debaryomycetaceae > Kodamaea > Kodamaea sp. yHQL449. The sequence continues at coordinate 546,318 of JAJMGT010000001.1, read as the reverse complement.
CTTCTTCTTCTTCAGCTTCCTTTAACCATTTAACAACCGGCTTAGCAGCTCTACGAACCTTTTTAGAAACTTCCTTTGGAACATATTTTTTAGAAACCTTTGACCCCCAATTAATAATGACTTCTTCACTAAGTAAATCTTTATTATAAAATGTAACCAAAATCTTTGGTAATTGTGCAATTAAACTTGGTTTTTCCAATCCTAAGAATCTTTCTAAACCACCAAGGAGTGCATTTTCAAAATCTTCATCTTCATTGATTAATTTAGCCAATAAACCAACATGTGGTTCGATTTGTTCAACAATATTTTCATCGAATAAAACTTGAGCCAAAACTTGAACGGTTTCTGGTTTATCCAAAATTTCCAATTCAACAATTTTTTTATAAATTTCAACATCACTTGGTAAATTTTCTTTTGATTCTTCACTTTCTTTTAATAACCATTCGCCAAATTCATTAAGTTTAATTTGACTATCGTGTAAATTCAAACCTTCTAATTCTCTGGCTCTGGCAGCAATTGCTTCTTCAGACATATCAACTGCCCAATCATCGTCTTTCACTTCAACGGCGGCCAATTGTGCTGCTTCGGCATTAATTTTCTTGGTCAAAGCATCATCATCATCGTTGCCTTCGTCAGCAGTAACGCCATCGGATTCCTTTTGACCACTTGCAATATCGGAAATCGATTTACCACCACCAACAACGTTGGCAGTAGCAGTGGCAGATTTCTTACCCTTCTTGCTGGTTGGTGGATTCTTCAAAATGTAAGAAGATAACTTGTGTTTCAAATCAATCATAGTGATCTTACCACATGCCTTACAATCCTTTTGTAATAAATCCTTACCCTTGATTTGAATTTCTGTTTCAGGGTTCTTACAAGATCCACAAAGAACAAACTTGTTGATGAAACCATCCAAAGAATCTTGTAATTCGTTCGAGTCGTGTACACCGTTGACAAGGTAACGGTCTTGTTCTTCATTGATCGATGTTTGAGCACCCAATTCATAACCAAAGAACTTGACAACATAAGCTGGTGGTCTACCAAGAGCACGAGCAACTTCACTCAAGTTTCCAATGGCTGTTTTGATACCGTTACCCCTACCTTCAGTCTTCGACTGGATAGGAGGCATCTTATAACGGTAGAACGGATCGTTGTTGTCACGGCAGATATTTATAAAGGACATCTTGCTTTTAATATAGATGAAGTTGTTTGGCTGCTATTTGACATTCTGAAAAATTTGCTTCAGATGGAATTTTTCAACGCAAGATACGACATTTTGACAATAATAAACCTTGATTTGAACTTTAAAAAGAGTATATCATAATAGCGTAATGATGAGTAAGTATACAATTAGACTATCTAATATCTGTATTATAACTACCGTAAACGAATTTGAAATAGAAATGTTTGTATCTGTTGTAGTGTTTTTGTTAGCATATTATGAAAATGTCGTACTCACCGAATTATATTTCACAACTTACGGGCCCTACAACGTATAAAATACTTTAAGATCCTGTTAGATTCTCTATAATGAAACCAATACAGACTATCAATAAAGCGTAGAATACAAATTTATATTATTAAAAAAAATTTAATTAGTAAACTAATAGATAAAAATGTTAAATAATCATAATCTTCAAAGAGAAGAATTTATTTCGTTAAAATTAAGTTATTAAATATGAATTAATTGGATTAGTTATTAGATTTTGTTTTCATTAAAAGAACAGATTCCTTTGGCTCGATGCGAGTCCTGGAGTTCCTGGGTTTGAATTATATCCTAAAGCTGCTGAACTTAATGATAATTGTTCCAATTGTTGCATTACAGCCATATCTTGTTGTTGCTGTTGGCTGGGGAACAGTTGATTAGCTTGATTTGGCACTTGTTGGTATTGAGATGGTATATGGTTTTGATTGTACAAGTGAGGAGGAAGAGCATTTGAATATCCTTGCATTGGATGTGGTTGCTGTGCTTGTTGATGTGGATTACCATTATTCATCATATGTGGAGCCATCATATATTGTTGTTGTTGAGGTTGGAATTGAGGATTGAATTGTTGATTAACAATAGGAGCAGCAATTGGGTATGGGTTTCCCAGTGAAGAACCATTTTGTTGATAATGTTGATGATTATTTCCATGCTTCATATGGCCACCACGACTTCCTCCACCTCCATTTGAATTGGTGCCCATATTCATATGTCTTTTACCTCTTCTGGTACCATTGGTGTTTCCATTTGAATTTGTTCCCAAATTATTAGAATTACCATTATTTCCATTACCTATTGATAAAGATCTTGTCAATCTATTATTATTTGATAATCCAATCTCATCCATCAATTTCTTATATGGTTGAAAGTTATTTATGTTAGATTCGAGTAAGATCCTTCTTATTTGATTAACAATGAATTGTTGATATCTTGAATTTTTAATTGGATCAGATTCATCAGTAATTGTTAAAAGTAAAGGATTCGATAAAATCTTATAAATAAAAAGTGGACCTGCTGAATTATCATTTGTATCACTTAAAATTGTTTCGAGTAATTTTGATGGTGATGTTTCAATTTCATCTTCAAAATTAAATTTACCAAAAATAGTATCCATAATTAATTGTTTCAGTTTTAAATCAGATCTATTATTTAAAATCTTTAAAACTGTTAAATTTGCCAATTTATGAATACATAATTTACTCAAATTTGGTAAGAATTTGATTGTTAATAATTCGAATCGATCATCAATAGTAGCACCATGATTATTAAAAGTATCCAAAAACCAAGTTATTAATAGGGAACCATTATTATTAACAACCAATTCATTTGAAAATTCAACAATCAAACCAGCAACAAGAACAACTTGTTCATTACTAACACTTGATGATTCGTTTGCAGTTTCTAAAATGGTTCTAATACATCTAGCACCAAATCTACCAAAACTAATTTCAATAAAATTATCCAACATTGTTTCAAAAATAAAATCATTAAATGGTGAAGCAAATTTAATACAACCTTGTAAAACATAATTACCAAATTGATCATTAAATAATTTGACTGAATATGGTTTTAAACTTGCACCAATCAAATATTGTTGTTGATATTGACCATCACGACATAAATTAATAATTTTTTGAATTGCCCATGTACCATTTTTATGAATACTTAATTGAGTTAAGAATGGTGTAATTTCTTTAACCATCATTAATTTAATTAAAGGTGATTCAACAAGAGCAAATAATTTTTGAACAATTGTATTACCTAAATAATCATAACATAATTCAGGTAATTCATCCAACATTGCTAAACATAATTCTTCCAATTCTAATTGAGTCATGATTTTACTAATAGATTCATCATCATCTAATTCAATTCTAACACCATTTGTTAATTCCATTTCATTATTTTCCAAAATTTTACGTAATTCTCTTAATTTTGGAGAATCAAATTGACGTAATGGAATTGGATCAGGTAATGGACCAAAATTATTTTGATAATTATCATTAGAATATGAAATTGATTTTGTTACAATCGATCGAATCTTATTAATATCAACTTGATTTGAATTTGAAATTAAAATTTGAATTGATTCTAAAAGAGATTTTTGAATACCAATTAAATCTGTTGGAGTTGGTTTTTGTATAACTTCTGAAACAATTAAATTATTTTTTGGTACAACAGGTGCAGTTGTTGATGATACAGGAGCACTTGTATTAGAAACATTTTGAGCCTGTGTATTGGTTTGTTCATTTTCAACAATCTTTGCAAATGCAGCATATAATATAATACCTGGAACTAATTCAACATGATTAAAGCTTGCCTTTAAAGTCATAGCCACTTCAACAGAAGTACATTCAACCAATGCTAACTTCGAACTTGTTGTTGATGCAACCCTTATACTTTTAATATTAATTAAATTAGTACGTATATTTTGATTTTGATTCAATTGATGTAAATTATGATTATGATGAGATGATTGTTGATTTATATTATGACCCAAAGAATTATTTAAAATATAAAATAATTTTAAAGAATCAATTAATTGTGGTAAATTATCAAAAAGAATAAATTTTGTTGGACCTAAATTTGGATTTTCAAAATTAGTTGTTATAATTAATTTTGAAAAATCAAAATCATCAATTAATAAAGGTTGAGATGAATTTGATCCATTATTGATATTTAAAACAAATGGTTGCTGTTGTTGTTGTTGTAAATTTTCAGAAAGTGAAGGTGATGGACCAGAAAATGTTTGTGATCTAAGTCTTCCAGAATTATTTGAATTTGAAATTTGTAAATTATTATTCAGTGGTGTCATATTTAACATTAAATTATCCAAAAGTGAATTCATATCTGATTTTTGAGTAAATGGAAATGTTGATAATCTACCTAATGAATCAGTATAATTTGAATTTGGTAATGCATTTTGAATTGTTGCAGTAGTTGTATAAGATCTATTTCTGTGACTAACTTGTGGTATTGATGATATATCTCCAGTATTTGGTTGTGCATTAAGTAATGGACTTAAATAAGAATTTGAATTTGAACCAGTATTATTCGATGAATTAATAACATTTGAATTCGAATTTTCAAAAGCATTTGATTCTTCAATTAATCCAACACTATGTTGAGAAGTTGACAACGCATCATCATTCCAAATTGAATTTGTTGAGAAAAATGAACCTGAACGCATACGTCTTGTTGTTCCAGTATTCCCATTGGTATTATTATTAGGAATATCAATTGCATTTAAAGATGGAGAACCTGATAATCCTAATGATATCGATTCGAAATTATTTGTATATAAATTCAAATTATCATGAGTTGTAACTAATGGAGAAGCCGAATTGGAAAATGAACCATTTGTATGATTATCTGATGAAGATGAAAGAAATGAAGAAGGTAAAGTTCCTGCTCTATTTCTCTTTATAGTGGTTGATATATCAGAAGGTGTTAATGAAAATGCGGGTGGCGATTGATTTTTTGAATTTGAAACATTTCCATTCGAATTGAAATTCGAAGTATTAGGAAACATTGTAGTACTATAACTAGAATTCATCCTTATGAGTCTTTTTAATCATAGGTATTTTAGTCAACGACAAAACAAAAAAAAAGAACCAAAATGAATGGAAGCAGTAATTAAACGAAAAGTTCTGCAATAGTTTAGTCAAGTAATGAAGTGTACCACAAATGTATAAATTCAAACAGTTATTTGACCAACAAAAGTAATGAAAGAAACAATTAATTCAATTTTAATTATCAAAATACAATTGAAATTTAAGCAATTTTATTATTGTTTTATTGAAATTTCAACCTTTAAAAAAGTTGGGGTGGAAAGGAGAACAAAAAATAGTCAGAAAAATTAACCTTCAAATGTAAAGAATAACATAAATAATGGGCATACAAAACTGCATTAAAAAGTATAAAAACACACACAAAAAATGGCAATCCAGAAAAAAAAAAAAATAACCACAGCAAGAACGAAAATAGCGCTAGTAAGAATAGCCCATAAATGTAAAATTAATCTAAGTAATTATTCTTCGGAAGACTTCGGAATCTGCAATACAGAATTATAGTGTATTTGTGTTCAATATTTTCTATTTAAAGACAACTTTCAAATAATAGGAGTACTATAAACAAAACATTTAATATACTCGGCCGATATCAAATCACAAAAATAAATAAAGACACGTTGAATTATCCCTTTAGTACTTGTACCGATCAGGCGCGTTTTTTACTATTTTTTATTAATAAAAATTCTATTCCTACGTCATAGTTTCTAGACCGTTTAACTTGTGTCATAATTATGCACTATTTAGGGAAAGGTACCGTTTTGGATAATACAATACACCTGTTTGAATGCGAAAGGTACCCCTTTATCTTACCTGCCGCAATCAAATTCGCCAATATACATTCGATTTCATCCAACAGTGTTTGGAAATGATGCGTATTGACGTTAATCGAGGCGAGATTATACGTCGACATCTCAAATGCTATTTGATATGCCGAAAGAGGAATTATATGAGATCCTCCTGTTTCAATTTGTAAATATTTTGTACTTTTCTTTACTAAATTTAAATATAATTGTTGTTTAAGTGATTCAACAATTAAATATAAATGTGATTTAAGAAAAATTAATTGGAATCGCTTTAAAGCTTGTGAATATGCATATAAATTACCAGATCCAATGTACTTGAATAAATTATTCTTATAAACATGCTCAAGTTCTGGATATTGTTTCCAAAGTTTGTTAGTACTTGAAGGAGCCATTCCCATATTATACAACTTGATAGGAAGAAGTAAAAATAATATTTGCCTTGTTTGCTTATTTTGAGATGAATCATAAAATCTTGATAAAATCGAATATGCTTCACATAATTTCAGTTCAGTTTCTATAAAATCCCCTTGATCTAATGAAAGTAATGCTGTATAATATAAATATGTAACCACATGCAGTTTTTTCTTTTTGGTTAACATTTTCATACTTGGCAATTCAAATTTAGTTCCTTTAACTGCTTTTTCAATCGATTTGGCTAATTCAAGCTTATTCATCTTGAAATATACTTTGATCAAAAGTGAAAGGAAATAATAGATATCAATTCTTTTACTCTGTGTAACGTCTAAATTCTTATCATTGAGCGAAAGTTTAAATGCTTTATTGATGGTGATTGCTAATTCATCAAGTGTACTTTTTTCTTCATTACTTCCATATCCTTCTTCTTCTTGAACTTCTTCCAATTCTTGTTTTTTCTCCTTTTGTGCCTTCACCTTATAAATTGCCAATAGTTCATCCATCAGAGTGATCAAGGCAGGATTGATCCAATTTGTTTGTAAATCTCCAGCTCTAATGAGATGATTGACCATTTCATTCAACTCTTTGAATGATAAATCTAAACTCTTTTGTACATACACCGCATTCATCAATTGTAAGTGACTCCCTACAACTGGTTGGAACTTTTCAGCCACTTGATAAAGATCAAAGTCTGAAGGTGGTGGGAATTTAGCCCTAATGGGCCCTTCATTAGATTTGGGATTAAGTGTAATACATGCTCGAAGCTTATTAGAATCTTGATTTCGCACGGCTTGTGTAAAGTTCTGTATATAGCTACCCAAATCCATTCTTTATTTCAAGAAATTGATATGCCCTTCTATTTTTACTGGATAAAATTGGGTTTTAGATCTCGATTTTTTTTTGTTTACACTTGTCTTTGTGTGATGGGTTGGCTGGTTATACACTAGAATTATCTCTCACACTATTATGTATTTATGGAGCCCTCTATAAGTTGTTTGTCTGATTATATGTTCAATCCAAACTTTAACAACTAGTGATATCCAATCAATCCTTCTCTATTGGTTTGTAATTGTACTATCATAAACTTCAGCCGTCAATCTTTTTTTTTTAAGCCAGTCCTCCATTTACTTATATGCACCACCAAAGCAAGCGGCGGTTAAAATTAAAGCGAGTCAATCGCTAACAAAAAACAACACTAATCCAACTTCAATCTTTAGTTTCAACAAATTACTAATATCCTTTAATCTTACCATTTTTGTTCCATTAAACATATAGAATTGATTCAAAAGGTGATTAATCAGTCATAATAATACTATTTTCCCCTTTTACACGATAAATCATTTCATTTTTGATTCAAAGCGTTAAACATTTTTTGCCCTCTCAGTTTAACACATACTTTTGGAGGACGTTTTGTCATCAATACTTTTTGATCTTATTGACTTGTCAAAAGGATTTTGTTTCAATTTGAAAGATCTAATTAATATATCACGTTGAATCATCTCATTTAATTTTACGATCATGGAAGATAATAATTTAAATAGGCCGTTTAGTGTGAGCCCTTCTAATATAGATACTAGTGACCATATTTCAAGTGATGATAGTAGCCAAACCAATACCAATAATTCCCAGCAGCATCCGTATCTTCACACATTCACGTTTAGCAACCAACAAGCAAATGAGTCTAATTCACGACACGGTCATAGATATGGCCAAGCTACAACAAATGCAACCACAAGACATCATAATCATAATTTTATAAATAATCATGATCCTGAATTTGACTTCACTATGGAGAATGATGAAATCGATTATAGAGAAATGCGAAAATCAATAATCGATCAAAGGAAACAACTGGAAGCAACAATGCATAATCAATCTCATGGTCTTGAACATCTGAGAAATTCACTTTTAAGATTACCACCAGAAATATTACTTCAAATCTTTCATCATTTGGATCGCAAGGACTTGTTCTGTTTACTTACAGTTTGTAAAGAAATTGCTGATTTAATTGTCGAAATTCTTTGGTTTAGACCAAATATGCAAAATGATAATTCATACAGAAAGATTAAATCCATAATGGAAAAGCCAAAAGATCTGACATTTTGGAATTATAGACTATTTATAAAGAGATTGAATTTATCGTTTATGACAAAATCAGTCGATGATGAATTACTTTCTTTATTCATTGGTTGCCCTAAATTAGAGAGATTAACTTTGGTCAATTGTACAAAGTTGACCCATACCCCCATAACCATGGTTTTACAAAATTGTGAAAGATTACAACTGATTGATTTAACAGGTGTCACAGATATTCATGATGATATTATAAACGCTCTTGCTATGAACTGCACAAAACTTCAAGGTTTATATGCTCCACTGTGTGGAAATATAAAGGAAGAGTCAATAATCAACTTGTTACAGTCATGTCCTATGTTAAAAAGAGTCAAGTTTAATCATAGCAATAATATCACAGATGCAACCATTTTGAAAATGTATGAAAATTGCAAATCACTTGTTGAAATTGACTTACATGATTGTCCCAATGTAACCGATAAATACTTGAAAAAGATTTTTTTGGATTTGTCTCAACTTAGAGAGTTTAGGATCCTGAATGCTGCCGGTGTCACCGATAAGTTATTTGAATTATTACCCAATGAGTATTACTTGGAAAAATTAAGAATTATTGATATTACTGGATGTAATGCAATTACTGACAAACTTGTTGAAAAATTGGTTTTATGTGCTCCAAAATTAAGAAATGTTGTCTTATCTAAATGTATGCAAATTACTGATGGGTCATTGCGTGCTTTGAGTCAATTAGGTAGATCATTACATTATGTGCATTTGGGTCATTGTGGTCTTATTACAGATTTTGGCGTTGCGTCACTTGTGAGGGCTTGTCATAGAATTCAATATATTGACCTTGCATCCTGTTCACAATTGACAGACTGGACTTTGGTTGAGTTGGCAAATTTACCCAAACTTCGAAGAATCGGATTAGTTAAATGTAGCTTAATCACAGATTCGGGGATTTTGGAGTTGGTGAGGCGTCGTGGTGATCATGATTGTTTGGAAAGAGTACATTTGTCCTATTGTACTAATTTGACTATTGGTCCTATTTTCATGCTTTTGAAAAGCTGTCCTAAATTGACACATTTATCATTAACAGGTATTACATCATTTTTAAGAAGAGAAATTACCAGATTTTGTCGGGATCCACCTCCGGATTTTAATGAAAATCAACGTAATTTATTTTGTGTCTTTTCAGGTCATGGTGTCAATCAATTAAGAAATCATTTGATGCAAATGATGGATGAAAGAACTTATCAAATCGATCATGGTGATATTCAAGCTCTTTTCCATGAGAGAAGAAGAAGATTCTTAGAAGGTGAGCCCGAAAATTTGGTAGGAGATCAAATACAACAACCTCAACAAGACGGACAACTTCAACAAAGATTCAGAAATGCACAAGGTGAAGTCGATTTATTATGGCAAAGACAAGGACTTGGATTAATGCAGCCACAGAATTTTTTGCCCGATCAAGAGATGCGGAACATAAATGCTGAGATATTTAGAGAATTAAATGGTGGGAATAGAGATCCTCATGCAATGAGGGATCATATTCAAGGGTTGATCAGAGAGCACCATCGTGAACGATTGGGAGGACTACAAGCTGATCAACAACAACCACAGCAAGATCGAGGGCAATTACAAGCACAAGTAGTGCAACCAAATGCTCCACAAATAATGCAACCTGCAGTTTTTGCCGATGGTTTACAAGGAATACCTGTCCTTGATGCCGAAGATGAAGATGTAGAAATGGCAGATGCACCATTGTTCCCTCGTAGAACACAACAATAGTTTATGAAATAAAGTTTCAGTTTCATATTTTTTGCTATTATTTGCTTTAGTTATCACTTTTGTGACTTTTACAACTTTTTATTTTTATGGGTTTACGTTTCAGTTCTTGTGTGGAAACAAAAATAGGAGGTGGTTTTACGTACTTATTCAAAACTTATATAGCTTAGTTGGACAATTGAGTTTATATTTTATATAGACATGCATTTGTACGTGAATTAATTAATTTATATTTAAATAATCAAAAAAAATTTAAAGGTTTTTAACCGAATTTTTTCTAAATTATACTTAAATTCAAAATTCAGTAGTGTATAAAAATCTTAAATGTTGTTGATATAAATGCAAAGTATGACATAATCCTCTATGGAAATAAGGAACTCTTAATATATAAAAATTGGATAGTATTAAATGACTCTTGGACCTTGAAAAATGGGTGCAAAAAAGGCGGCAAACAGAATTCCAGATCTATATAGATAATATTTTACAAAAGCTGACTCGTTACTGGAGAATAGCAGGTGCACACTCGGTCGATTCAAGACGGAGTACAGATATGGATAACCAAATGCACACATTTAACTCGATTTCTGCGTGTTTATCCATTTTGGGTTAAATGGTTCCAAATTAATTTCGGTTACATAATAAAATAATTTCATAGATATAGGGCTTGAGCCCTATACACGTGAGCATATTTCGATTTAATTTTCGAGAAAAGATTTCAAGATTTTGGTTAACTATGGTGCGCATTATTCAATTTTGTCCGGGTAAAAGATTTTTTTCTTATATATATTTCATTCACGTGATCGTGTACCAAATAGAAATTTTCACTAAATAGTCGTGCACTGCCGCAAATATTAAGTGCATACACACCTTTCCGGTTTTGGTGCCAGTCGCAAAATCCTATGGTTGGTGAAATTTTTTTCGTAAAAACTTTTTTATAACAATTATCTCTTGTTTTACTAGTACTATTACTCTTATTACACTAGAATAATTAACAACAATGTATGTGATAAATCATTGAACATAAGGATCATATTGAGAAGTTGACTGAACGAACAAGAATGAACGAGATAAATGATAACTGAAACAGAATTATAAATTAAGTAGTGAAATACTGTGAAATTGAAAAATTTTTAAAATGAAAGGATATTGAAATCACTAAACACTATCAACTTGCCAAAGTTCAAGAAACTGCTCAACTGATTCCTACAAACTCATTAAAGCAAATGTACTAACAAATAATAGGACTAAGAGAACTAAGAAGGTTGGTATCACTGGTAAATTCGGTGTCAGATATGGTTCTTCTTTGAGAAGACAAACCAAGAAGTTGGAAGTTCAACAACACGCCAAGTACGATTGTTCTTTCTGTGGTAAGAGAACTGTTCAAAGAGGTGCCGCTGGTATCTGGAACTGTAAGTCCTGTCGTAAGACTGTTGCTGGTGGTGCTTACACTGTTTCTACCGCTGCTGCTGCCACTGTCAGATCTACCATCAGACGTTTGAGAGACATGGCTGAAGCTTAAGAGTGTTTTAGTTGGTTTTTTAATAAATTAATGCATATATGTATATTAACGGTTATTTCGTATTTTGCTACTTTTGAAAATTAATTGATCTCTCTAAGGTTGAATAAAAGAAAAAATTGTATAATAAACTTGCATGTAGTATTTACTTTGTATTAAAGATAACTATTTTAGATATTCATCTTAACTATTGCAGATTGGATTTTTAGCGTTATAAAATCAAAAAATGGCAAATATAATCCAAATTATTACTACAAGTTTCAACCATGATTGAACAATTTGAATTCCCCAAAATACATGAATTTCCGCCTTTATATACCATACAGCCGAATACTACCATATCAACACATCAATTGGATTCATGGTGCCAAATATTATTAGATTATTGTGAGCATTACAAGGTAACATTACTCACTATAGATGGAACACCAAAACATACACAATTAGAAGATATCGATGTGGAGACCTTACCTCCAATATTTACAAATAAAAATATCAATAGAACTGTTAATGATGAATTCAAATCAATCATCTTTAACCATTTAATAAATAAATTAAAAAAAGCCGAATACATCAACCTGAAATCACCAACTATGGGCATTTTTATTTATTGGAGACTGTTAATCGATTGGTCTCAATTGCTTTACGGATTCATTGATAAGACGGGACAATTGGGTTCTATTTTGACGATATATGAATTGACGCATGGGCTGGAAGAAGCTGGACTTCCTGAGTCTTTGAAGAACTTGGATGAAGTATTACTTGTTAAAATTCTTAAAGATGTCCTAGTAAAACAAGGCAAAGCGCAATTGTTAATTGATGATAATAACGAAATTGGTGGTGTCAAGATTGTATAATACACGAATAGACTTTGATCTTGCTATGTAATTAAAAGTAGAATCATGCCACAGAATAGGTGTTTTTCATATTAATGATAGATATCATTCATTTAGGCATACATCAAGAAGGGATTCTTTTCCCAGATAGCTCAAAGGTATCTCCGCCTAAACTTTCGACAGGCCTGAGATGTATAAACTATCGAACACAAAATACACTTGGTAGCGTTCTCGTAATTGTACAAAAATCAAAATGCAAAAAAAAAAAAGAAATCATGTAGAAGTACAAAATTTTCTCGAGATGAGCATTCATTTGATAGAGAAAAAAAAGTATAAAAGGAACGCGAAGCGCGCCATATTTCCCTTCCATTTCTCTTCTTTCTTCCCGCTTAAATCATATATTTAAGAGGGCAAAGATCGGATATCCAATCCATTTTTTCATTGTAATAACCTCTTTTGCCGTATATTATCATATAAAATGAAGTACGTTGTTGTTTCTGGTGGTGTCATTTCAGGTATTGGTAAGGGTGTCTTAGCCTCTTCTACCGGTTTGCTTTTCAAAACTTTGGGGATGAGAGTTACCTCTATCAAGATCGATCCATATATGAACATCGATGCCGGTACTATGTCGCCATTGGAACACGGTGAATGTTTTGTTCTTAATGATGGTGGTGAAGTTGATTTGGACTTGGGTAACTACGAAAGATACTTAAACATTACTTTGACCAAAAACCATAATATTACCACTGGTAAGATCTATTCTCACGTTATTGAACGTGAAAGAAATGGTGATTACTTGGGTAAGACTGTTCAAGTTGTCCCACATGTGACCGGTGCAATCCAAGACTGGATTGAACGTGTTGCTAAGATCCCTGTCGATAATTCTGGTTTGGAACCAGAAGTTTGTATCATTGAATTGGGTGGTACCGTTGGTGATATTGAAAGTGCTCCTTTTGTTGAAGCCCTTAGACAATTTCAATTCAGAGTTGGTACCGAAAACTTTTCTTTGATTCATGTTTCTCTTGTTCCAGTTATTCATGGTGAACAAAAGACTAAGCCAACTCAAGCCGCTATTAAGGACTTGAGATCTTTGGGTTTAACCCCAGATATGATTGCTTGCAGATGTCAAGAAAAATTAGACCCAGCAACCATTCAAAAAATTGGTATGTTCTGTCATGTTGGTCCTGAACAAGTCATTAATGTCTATGATGTCAACTCTACTTATCATGTTCCATTATTATTAAAAGAACAAAAGATGATTGACTTTTTAAGACGCAAATTGCATATTGCCGAATTATCTTCAGAAGCTGTTTTGCGTGGTGACAAATTGTTATCCAAATGGAGAAGTTTGACTAGTAGTCATGACAAATCTTTTGAAACAGTCACTATTGCCCTTGTCGGCAAATATACCAACTTGAAAGATTCTTACTTATCTGTGATCAAATCTTTGGAACATGCTTCAATGAGATGTAACAGAATTTTGAAGATTGAATGGGTTGAATCAACCGATTTAGAAGAAAGCACAAAGACTGAAAACTTGTCTCAATATCATAAAGCATGGCATTTTGTTTGTCAAGCCGATGGTATTTTGATTCCAGGTGGGTTCGGTTCTCGTGGTATTGAAGGTATGATTGCTGCTGCCAAATATGCCAGAGAAAATGAAATTCCATATTTGGGTGTTTGTCTTGGTTTACAAATTGCTGTTATTGAATTTGTTAGAAATGTTCTTGGTATTGAAGGTTCTACATCTATGGAATTTGATCCTTCTGCTTCTGAAGAAACCTCGTCTGTTGTTTACATGCCAGATGTTGATCAAGTCAAGTTGGGTGGTACCATGAGACTCGGTATACACAGTACCAAGTTTGTTGCTGATTCCGAATGGTCCAAGTTGAGAGCATTATACGGTGGTGCTCCAGAGGTTTTAGAAAGACACAGACATAGATACGAAGTCAATCCAAAGTTGATTAGTAGAATCGAAGCCGAAGGTCTTAAATTTATCGGTAAGGATGAAACCGAAAAGAGAATGGAAGTTTTGGAATTGACTGGTCACAAGTTTTTTGTCGGTACTCAATATCACCCTGAATATTTGTCGAAGGTTTTGGATCCTTCAAGACCATTCTTAGGGTTGGTTGCTGCTTCTGCCGGTATCTTAGACCAGATTTTGCAAAGAGATGACTTGAATGTTAAGGGTGAATTTTAATAGAAAAATAATCTATATATTGAATGTATAATAATTAGAAAAGTCAGAATATAAATGTAAGTCGACAATGAGATACTTCTGCTATAAATAAAATGAATGCAAATTGATAATGAGAGACTTTCGCTATATTGCTGTATAAATTAAATTCTATTGCATTTTAATTGAAATTCTCACTAAAAAGAAATTCGTAAAAGTTTAATTACAGTATGTAATTTACCCGCGCACGGCAAAATGCACGCACGCATCTAATTAACAAGTCACACCGCACAAAGGCCGCAAATGATGCCAAAGTATAAATAGCGGTCCATTTCATTTAACTTATTAAATAAACTATTATCATTATCTATTACAAATATTTTACAATAATGTCTCCTGTTAACTATTCCAATCAAGGCTGTAACTGTGGTGCTGACTGCAAGTGTTCTTCTGCTGAAGGCTGCAACTGTTCTTCAAAGAAGTAAATGTTGATCTGAAAAAATAAATTGTATATATATGACTAAATATTCGATAATACATTCTTATCTTTAATTAATTCTGTTAATTTGACTTTTGATAATTTGGCTAATTTATCATTATCATTTAAATATTGTGTATCTTTAATCGAAGAATTGTAAGGTAATTTCGTTAATATATTTATACCGAGCCAACTTTCAGTATGTTTTTCGTAAAGTTCAATACAATGAAGATAATTATTTCTAGATTGTATAAGAATATCAACTAAATCTTTTGCAACTTCTTTTTTAGTTAATGAAGAACTTTTTTGATGAGATAATTGTAAAAATTTATAATAACTGGTTAAACCAACTTTATAGAAGAACTGATATGCCCTTGGTTGATGTAATAATACTTCTTTATAACAAAAATTTGCTTCATCATAATAACCAATCTTAAAATATTCATCACCTAATTCAGCCCATGTTGTTAAATCTGAAGGTTGTATATTTAAATAAAAAATTAAATTATTAATATATTCGGATATACCTTTATCTCTACTCAAAGTAATCAATCTCTTTGATAATCTTAATTCATCTGCATTATTACCAAGAATATCACGGGATTCTTGAGTTTCTCCAATTGCTTCATGATAAATCGATTGTAAAAACTTGATTCTTTGAGAATTCTTATTCAGCTCAAATTTATCAAGCATTAATTGCAAAACCAGTTTTGCTCCAACATCATCTTTAGTTAAAATATTTAAATAGAATTGGAATTCATAAAGTGTATACAATTCGATAGAATTAACAGAAGAAATATGTGACATTAAAAACCCATCAAGTTCAGTCTTATATTTTTGTAATTGACTAGGTTCAAATTGAGTGAATCTTCCTGTGTTTGCCACAAGAAGCAACTTATTCTTGAGTAATTCGGTCATGATTTAGTTGGTTTTGATTGTATTAATAATTGATAAATTTCGTTAATGGTTATTTGTTGATTGAATTTTTAGTGAGATTTAATTTTATATATAATTGATTTTTTAGGAAATTTCACAAAATTTTAATCAATTTTTGAAAATATTCATCAAAATTCTACAATATAATTTCCGGGGAAAACCGTTTAACTTAAACAGTTGGGTATACATGATTGAAGTCTTTCTATTTCAAACCTCTTGTGAGATTACCATCACATGAAGAGAGCTCACTATACGTCTCATAAATGTCTCTGTCTCTGCCACTCATGTTATTTTTTACCATTTCACTTCATTGATACGCGTTTTACAAAATAAAAAATATCTAGACTCTCAAACTAGACTCTCTAATGCAATGTCACTTTCCGACGCATGTAATCATTTATTGACCTCCACATCCATTTTAAACCATAAATATGAGATACCACAACTAAAAAGTGAACCTGAAAGAGTTAAAAAACTTGAAACAGAATATTATGATTTACATTCAGAATTACAATCAAAATTAAATAAACTCGTTTATTACAAGGCCTTGGAAACTTCTTCAGAACTGCTTGATCCCAAATCATTTGATTTTGCAGAATCAAATGCAGAATTCTTCCATGCACATACAGAAATAAAACGAGAAATAATGGAAATGATCCTGACTATAATACCGATCATAAAGAGTATACATTTCAATAATGATTTCAGCACATCGAATGATTTGAATTTATATGAGAAGTTGGATAAACTTTACTCATTAGATAACGGTAAAGTTTTTGAAGTGATCCATTTGAGTAAAGAGGCTGATCAAAAAGAACAAGAATTAAAATCTAAACTGAAAGAAATTCATTCACTTTTGACTACTTTGAATGACAAAATAAAAGAGTTAAATCGTTTAAACATCGCAATTGCTACTAAGCAGAATATAAATATTCAAAGTATAGGTAAACAAGAATCAAACGATCTCGAACATGATTGGAATGAAATGCATAAATTAAGTGAATTAATCATTCTTCTTATTGGTAATTTACCTATAAATTGGTTCACAAATAAAGAAATATTTAAGAATCTTCAACAATGTCAAGACATATCTTTAAAACTTGCAAAGAATTTACGTAAATAATTTTATAAAAGTTTATTGATTATTTACAGGTTAAAAAGTTGTGTGCTTAAATTTGAAACAATCTCTTATTCACCACATCCCAGTTGATACAGTCCCAGAAGTTAACCAAATAATCAGCTTTACGGCTAACACCATAGTCCTTAATATATGCAACATCCCAACAGTTGATCCCTAAAATAGGCAAGGACCAGTCCTTTGTTCTTGATTGGGCCATGTCGTTCAATTGACTCAAATATTCAAAAGAACTTTCATCAACACCACCATTCAAATCTAAGGCTTGGTTTTTAGCATAGTAATATGGTGTACCATCGTTATTACATCTGATTATTTTTAATGATTTATTTGCATCTTCGACAAGAAAAACCCAACCTTGACCGATTGATGAATCTGCCAAAAGTAACATTTTTTCACGTAAAGTGGTCAAATCAGGGATATCCAAACTAGATAATTTTTCCATAAGTAATCTCAGAGGAGATGTTTGTTGTGCAACAGACTTATCAGTTAATTGTTCCATGACAAAGTGATTGTTATGAGCTTGGGATGCATAATGGAAAGTATGTTGTTCGGTTGTTTGTTTAGCAGTCTTAAGCAAGATCTGGTATGGTGTTCTCAACTCGTTTTCAGTGCCGTTGGTATGCATTGTTAATTGAAGAGTAAGGAAACGTTGATAATCGGACCATATTAATTTGAATTGGTCGGCTGAATAAAGTCCTTGAATCCCTTGTTGGGCATACTTTTCTTGATTTTTTAAAGAAGGAACATCGTGTAAGAGTCTTCTGCCTAGACGCACAGTTGATTTGGTTATGCTTCTATTAAATAGCATTATTAGTTTGGGGGTTGAAAACTTTAAAAGCTATAATTGATATTTTTATTGAAAAAAAAAAATATAAAATTGAAAAATTTTGATGTGGGAAATTTGGGTCGTGCATATAATTTACGTATTCATTTATTTCTACATTATATTCAATTGTAACAACTATATTTTAAAATTCATATGATTCTATAATTGTTTTCACCACGGGTATGTTTTGTGAAACCCAGTTTGTATCTCTTAGTAACTTCTTTGGATCGTTGGTCTTACCATGGATCTTTTTCATTAAGTCATCATAACCAAACTCTTGTTCTTTATATTCTCTTAATACTTGATTTGTTTCAAAATCAATATATATTCTTATATCTCTGATTCTAAAAATGACATTATCAATTCTTAAAAAGAATCTGCATAATAATAGAACAAAGGAAGACATGACTCTAATTTTAGTCGAAAGCATAGATATTCCATTGTCACCTAATTCATCTTCAAATAATATCGATTCATCATAAAATAATATCGGATCAGGTTTTAACATTTTCGAAATTGGTAATGTTTCCGTGGTAGGCAGGAATTCCATGTCTGTAGTCCCTTTATAATTCGTTGAATATGTCCAATCATATGGTTTCATAACATCCAAATTTTCAGTTAATTTACCAATATCTTTTTGAGAATTCTCTTTCAATGCCTTTTCTGATTTCTCTTTTGAATTCGAGGTCTTTGCTCTTCTTGAACTGAGCCATTCTTGATGATAACTAACTTTAAATTTACAGTCTGGTTCTAAAGTATCCAAAGCATCTATCGCATTGAATTGGATCAGTTTACCAGTTTTATCATTTTGCAATTTAACCACATTATTACCAAATATCATTTCTGGTAAAGGAAATTCAAATTTTGTATCTGCCAAATTATCTAATTCAGAAGAATTTAAAATAGGTCTTTTCAATGTAAATATGCTCCAATCATTTACAGTAATAGAAGGTTCATCTTTGATTGGATATGACAGTGCTGGAGATGGTATAATAACTTGACCACAATGATCACAACGCGGGTTGTTACATTTCCCGGTATGATTTTTGGCTGGAATACATACCCGAGTCAGTTCAGAATCTTTTGATTGTATGACTTTAGGTACACTTGTTGATTTTGGAAAAGTCGAATTCATGATTGAAGGTGGTGGTGCACCCATTGCTACTGGAAAACGTGTATTTCCACTTTTAGAAGACGATTCATCTGGACCTCTTCCTCTTGTGTGCATTCGAACCATTTCTCTTGCAGCATTCACATGTACTGCGTTGATCCCAAAATTACTACCCCCGCTATTTAAAGTTAAATTTTCATTTCGATTTGAACTTGATATTTTAACAGTGCTAGAATCTTTTTTATTAGACTCGGTCTTTGGTACTGTAAATATATTCTTTGACTGATCTTGCTTATCTTCCGACATTAAAATATAATTTGATTATCTGAATGTGTTATATTTGTAGAAAAGTTAATAACTGCTTTTTTTGAATTTCAGAATGCGGTTCGTTTTTTCTTTATTTTTAATAATTACAGTTGCAAAATAATAAAGGTAAAATCAAAAAATATATACATAAATAATGAATAAGCATTGACAAAAATAATACAAAAAGTAAGATATAATAAAAATAACATAAAAATTAAAGCGAATCAAACAGGTATAGTTGAATCAAATGGAGTCTCACTCACTTAAAGCATCTTCCAAATCCTTCAAATTCTCTTGATCTTGTCTTAAGCCTTCTCTAACAGCCAACACAGAATCTGCAATGACAGCATCCACACCAGCTCTCATCTGGATTTTGGCCAACTCAGGATCATTATTCAGAACACCATAGGTGACACAAACAAGACCCAGAGATTTAACGACTTGCGCTAATCTTGGTGTCTTGACTAAGGCTCCAGCAGCACTAACAATACCTAAAAGGTTCCATTTTTTAGCAAATCTAATTGCATTTTGCAAAGAAGAAGCTCTAATATCAGCCATATATGAAGTACCACTTTCAGTCAAAAATAAAATAGGCATTGTTGGTTGCTTTAAAGAAAGAAGCAAACAAATGTCAGGATGAAAAGATGAAAAAATAATATCTCTACCAGATTTATTCTCGTCATAAACAACCTTTAAAATGGTGTCCACGTAAAAATTTAAATCGATAGCAATCTCTCCCATACTTTCTTTTTCTGCTTCTTCCAACATTGGATATTTGATTTCTATATTAAACCCAACAGAAGATGGCAACTTCTTAAATAATTCCTTTAAGGTGACGAAATTAGAGGCAACAGATAACCCACGTGCATTACCCTTAAACCCTTTATCTTTCCAAGTCTTGGTCAATTTCATTCTACTGTTAAATTGACTTTTTAATTCACGATCCAAAGCTGCATCATCTTCTTTTTTAGAGGATGATCCAACTTCTTCATTACTTGACAAAACAGAAGTGAATTTTTGTTTTCTACCATCATGAAAATTAGGAGCTGAAGGGAATGAATTGAGTGATCTTTTGGTACTACTATATTCCTTTACAACTTGATCATCCACTGCTCTAGTTGGCTTGTGATCGTTTCTCGAGTTCTTATGATGATCGTGTTTGTCATGATCATTTAAACTCAAGAATTGTTCGGCAGTCAAAGCATGCATCGGAATATCGACACCTGACTCAGCAACTGTAAAATCATGATATACGACAGGAACATAATCCTTTGTTAATTGGACATCAAACTCAACATATGAAGCACCCAATGAAGCAGCAGCAATAAAAGATTCAACTGTATTTTCACCCAATTGTAATGATTTACGGCCACTAACATTCTTCCCCAAACCTCTATGACCAATAACTCTAGTAGAAACTAATTGTTTCCAATATGTGTCTGATCTTTCAATTGTCATTGAAGCATGTTCGAAAGGCTTGACACAAAGATATTCAAACCTAAGTGTACCTAAAATATCTAAATTCGAAGAATCCATGATGGGTAAAGTAATGTTATTATTTAATGATCTTAAATTTGGACCCACTTTAGTATATGCATCATTCAAAAGAGTAACTGCTCTACCTAAAATTTTGTTGTTTTTCTTTGGAGAGTACCCATAAGTTGGGATCAAATCAAACGTAATGAGAACATCCTCAGGATTCAAGTTGTCAGTCAATTTAAAAGTAATTGGATCAGTAGCAGAACCATGCTGATCTTCTAAAGGTAAATCAACAATAACAGGTGGTTCTACTTGCTTGCGAGTAGATTTGTTGATACATGTGATTGATAAAGAAAGAGCAGTGTCCAATTCATTTGAAAATGTTTTGGAAACAGAAACTTTATTCAAGTTAACAGGTTTATTATGATCTCTCAAGTCTGTAGTACCCATAGTAATCAAAATGAGGGACTCTTCATGGTTCAAGTAACGATGACCGAATGATTTAAGTGGTTTTATTTGCTTCTTGAGTCTTTGTCTTGAAATTGGAGAAATTGGTCTACTGATCGAAGAAGTAGAGCCATTCAACTTTAATTCCTTGTAAACTTCATGAGGTTTTTCAGTATCTTGTAATCTATTTGTTAAATTAATAGGGTTTACTGGAATAATACTGGTATCGGAAGTAGAAGGCAATTTATCAATCGATGAGTTAACTGAGGTGGAAGCCTTGGTTGATAATCTAGGCAAATTATTCTCAGGATGATAAGCATCGTATAATAAGACATCCTTATTTGCTGGAACCAACAAGTCAGCAACTTTCAAATTACCTCTCAAACAAGCATGTTCCATTGGGAACCAACCAGAATCATCAACAATATCATATTTGGCGTCATAATCTATCAATAATTTGACTACATGAATGAATCCTTCGGAGGCAGCAATGAAGATTGGTGTCCAGCCAAAAATGGCTTCACCAATCTCTGGGTTTGCATCATTTGACAAGAGAAATTCAACGAGGTTATAATAGTTCAATTTACAAGCAATGTAAAGAGCTGTTTCCATATTATACTCGCTATCAGTATAGTCAATGTCAACTTGACCATGTGTAATAATTGAGTTTAAAATGGAAAACGAATTAAGCCTCACTGCCAAAAGTAATAATGATGGACATGTTAAAGGTAAATTATTGTTGGATAACAATAAGTTATTTGTAGTCTTTGGATGATTACCAATGATCGACAAATGTAATGGTGTCAAGCCTTCTTGATCACCCCAGAAATCAATAGAATCGATTGAAGTGTTAGTAGGTATCAATTTCCAAGTTTTCAAATATTGAAGGATCAATTTTGAAATATCTTTCAACCCATATTGAGATGAATAATGTAATGGAGTTCTTGAATAATTATCTTTAACTAATAAAGTAATTTTCAAATTTTCCTTATCTTCAATTTTATTTAAAACATATGTTAAACCTTGTAATGTGAGGTCTGATTCATCACCACCATCAGGACCTTTATTACCAATGAAACGGGATAAATCATTTGATTCACCTGGAGTAACTTGTTCTTGCTTTTTCAATTGTTTTTTACCCAAGTTAATGAAAACTTGATGGAAAAAATTACGACCTGAAATATCTGAAGGATCAAATAATGGATTACCATCATATTTTTCAGAATTTAAATCAACAACATGTGCTAAACTGTCAAAAATAACATCGATACAATCTGTTGAGTTGGATAATGTCGCCTTAATTAAAAGTGACAATAAGAATTTGAGTGACCCATTTGATCCACTTAATGATTGACTTAATTTGATTGAATCATTGGATAAAATAAGGTCGTTGTATTTAGAGGGATCATTTGATGATTCATCCAGAGATGATTGAACTGAGGCAGTTTTTTGAAGCGATAAATCTTCTTCATCTTCATCCTTGACAAGTTGATGAAGAATAGTACTGATTGTATCCAATGAAGCAGTCAATTCTGTACCATAAGCAAAAGGTAAGGGATTAACTCTTGTAAGCAAATAATCCAGTTTGTTTGTAGTTGACAAATCAAAATCGGTATTCAAAGAATTCAATTGAGTTAAATTCTTATCTAATTTCTTCAAGATCTTACCAAAACCTTTGTGATTCAATTCACCATACCATTTCAAGTTACGGAATATAGATCTAAGTTCGAGCAAAATATTAATAATTTCATCTAATTCATAAATCAGTTCAATTGAATGATTTAAAGAATCATCTTGGTATCCAAGTACATGAAGTAATTTGTCCAATCTTCTTTTATATTCATTGAACTTATTATTATAAAAAGCGTCAACTTTTTCGATATCTCTATCCAATTCAAAAAAGAAAGTTGCAATCGAAGCTTCAGCAGTCTTGGCATCGGTAGCATCGTGAATGGCTTTAATAATTTTCTTTAGTTGTTTATAGTTCATATAGAACACCGACCATTCGGGGATCTGATGTGATATAAAAGTCTTCCCGAATTTCATATTCTGTTTAACAATATTAATATGAAGAAGTGAAGACGGTTTCCATAAGAAATATATAAACTAAATAGGTAATATAAACCTTATATATTCAACTAAGTACAATTAATAAACATTACACGTGCTTGACATCTATCCGTTTGAAATGTATTGCACTTTGGGTTTTTATCGCCAAATTTTTTTTTTCGGTTGCACCCACTTTTCTTTTTATCCCGGCTTAATCGACAACTAATAATCAATACATATTTGTGTTGATCTTTATTCGATAGGGCCCACGACCACTAATTAAAACAGTAATATTTCTTTTCTTTTCCCCTTAATTACTTGTAAATTACGTCTTCCACAAAAGCATAGGATAGTCAATTTTACAGTCATCTTGTTAAAGTATTCTTTCTTTTTCAAGGGGCTTCCCAATCTAGGTAATAGTATAATGCGACAACAAACTGACAATAATAGAAGTTGTTTGGATCAATTAATGCTCCTAATCCCCACATTCAATATTAGTCGCGGTCTAGTGCCAAAAGGCGTTTTTCAACGGCATATATTATATACAGGTACTGACAAATATACCGAATTTAAGTTTCGGTTTACGTCGTGTAAATGCAATGAAGAGCTCAACTTATAATTAATACTATTTGTATTATCAATCATGTAGAAAGAACCGAATGCTTCATTCAGATTCCCGATACTTGCCGGGAGATTTCTGTTACTGTAATCATCACTTTTGGAAGAAGTCAAGATTGTCCCCACACTTCGGAGCAGTCTATATACAGGACAAATATGTCTTTTATTCAGAATTATTTAACCCACCTGTTTATTCGGACAAACACCTAAAGGAAGGGGAACACGACACTGGTCATGTCTGACGTAACTACAAAAAAGAAATGAGAGAATACGGTATGTTCTGTGCAAACATGCCCAATACTATGAACGGAGTTGTTTTGAATTCTACTATTCTAGGCATCTTCTTTGAATGGAAGGCCTGGTGTTAACATTAGTCAGTAGACGTATACGGTGGGACTTGCTTGTACTTTTTACGATTGATGTTCTATTATGAAGAACATATACACCGAGAGAACCAATAATGACCTTCGTTTTCTCCAAAATTGTAACCCAACAAGTAAAAATTGTAACTGGCTGACACACCTGAGAACAAGGTGTTACTTCGGTATTTCATTTCCCCTTTGGATGCAACAAAACTTTTTTTTTGAGACCTTATCGCATTTTGAAACACACACACACGGAGGAAATTTACTTTCCCAAGAATCACAAACATCATACGTATGTAATCACTGCGTCCAAATCGCTTATTGTTCTAGCACAACCTCAATTCAAGATATATACCTCAATACCACAAATTCAATACACTCTTATCATCTTGAGGTATATACATTATTGGCTGGCCCAGATAATTCTCTCAATACAACTAGATAAAATATTGAGCCTTCTATAACCGATCAATGATACAAATGATTTTCGGTGATAGTGGCGGGTATCGAATTCTTGTCCTAATGAGGGGAATATTTATTTTTATAGTCTAAATGTACACCGTTTTGATACCATCTTAAAGTGTATTGGTTGTTCGGTGTTGTCGCTCCGCACATTTCGGTCTGCATTACTTTCCTGATTATTGAACGCCAAAAAGAAAGAGAATGCGATGCGTAGTTTTTTATCTTTGTTCGCGTTTTCCTTCCATTTAAGAAATTAAATCAATAAAATAGCTTAAAAAAACTACTATCTTTTGGCTCGGGTCAGGGAAGATCAAGTGTATATAAATAACAATTTAAGTCCCCATTAGTTTTCTTTTCAAAAATCTATTCTTTATAACTTTGTTCTTTAAACACATAAAACTTTAGATACTATAATGTCTGGTAAGTAAAGACGGCAACGCGATGAGAAGATGGCAAAAAAAACAGTTTAATAAGCGCATACTAACAATGCATAGTCCAATACAAATTCCACCCAAATAAAAAAGCCAATATTATCACAGCACCATTTTCTGGTGGTCAAGGTAAAGGCGGTGTTGAATTAGGTCCAGAATACATTTTAAATGCTGGTTTCGAAAAACAAATCCAATCTCTTGGTTGGGAAACAAAGGTTACCCAACCTTTAGAAGGTACCACATATGAAACCGAAAAATCCGACTTGAAAGATGCATTCAAGGTGAAAAATGCTAGACTTGTCAGTGAAGCTTGTAAGAAAATTCATGACGCAGTGAAAGATTCGCTTGCCGATGGTGCTTTGCCTGTGACAATCGGTGGTGATCACTCGATTGGTACTGCTACTGTTTCTGCCTCTTTAGTTCACAATCCAAACACCGTTGTTGTGTGGGTCGATGCACATGCTGATATCAACACTCCTGAAACCTCCGACAGTGGTAACTTGCACGGCTGCCCACTTTCGTTCGTCATGGGTATCGGTAGAGAATCATACCCACCTGAATTTTCATGGGTTCCAGAAGTCTTGAAGAGCAACAAATTGGTGTACATTGGTTTAAGAGATGTCGATGACGGTGAAAAGGCTATCTTACAAGAACACAACATTCCAGCATTCAGCATGTACCATGTCGATAAGTATGGTATTGGTAAGGTTGTTGAAATGGCTCTCGATAAAGTCAACCCAGACAGATCAGCCCCAATTCATTTGTCATACGATGTTGACGCCATCGATCCTTCTTTTGTCCCTGCCACTGGTACTCGTGTCGAAGGTGGTCTTACTTTGAGAGAAGGTTTATTCATTGCCGAAGAAATTGCACAATCTGGTTTACTTATGGCTATCGATATCGTGGAGACCAACCCTCTTTTGGCTGAAACTGAAGAACATGTGTTGGACACCGTGAGTGCTGCATGTGCTATTGGTAGATGTGCCTTGGGTCAAACTTTATTGTAATTGTAGAATATAGGGTTAATTAGAAATGTCAAATAAATAAGCTAAAAAAATTAGAAAATGTTTACTCTGATTCTTCAAATTATTCTTTTTGTATTTTATGTACAATTCTATTTATAAGCTGTCAAACATTTTGCAGCCAAACAGATAATTACAATTGGCATCTGAAATTTGAGAGCTTGGAAAAGACGTATAAAGATTTAGTTGCTAATTTCACCGAGTTTTAAGCGATCAAGTCAGCGAATTATAAAAAAAAAATATTTAGTTGCTACAAGAACCCCTAAATTTATGTTTCCCCTCCTAAAAAGAGATGTTATGGATTTTTCGAGACTTTTAAATGAGGCTATGATAGATTGTGTCTGAGAAATAGTATTAAAAATCAATGACGCATGCTTATATAATATTCCCCTTTTATTTTAATATTTTTATGTGTGGGTATAAAAAGGAAGGCAATTATCGAATTCTTTCCAATCTATTCTTCATCTTTTTCCAAATATAAACAAAAATGTCAATTGTTGTTTCAGGTGTTCCTCCAAGTGTTGGTATTGCCAAATTGCTGGAATTCTTCTCATTTTGTGGTAAAATCAAAAGTATTAAGCTGATTGACTCAAAGAGTGATACACACTCATTTGAAGTTGTTTTCGAAAATGACAAGGCATTGAGCACAGCAACTTTATTGGACGATGCAGAATTACATGGTGTTCCTATCTCGGTTAAAGTCGCTAGCGGTGGTGGTAGTGGTTCTCTCGCAACTCATAGGAGCAATCAAAGCTCGAGAAGTAGCACCGGGGGAGTTCAAGTTGGTGATTTCAAAGATCAACCCCCAAAGTATGGTGATGTTAATGCACCAACTTGTACACCTAGCTCCACCAATGAGGATAATAAGGTTCAAAATTCATCTCTTCACACAGGTGATGCCAATTATGATGACATTTCACAAGAAGAAAAACCAAAATACGCCATCATGGCTCAATTGCTTGCCAGTGGGTATAATTTAAGTGATAAGGTCATTTCCAAGCTGATTGAAGTTGATAATGAAAAGGGTATCTCCAATACATTCAAAAATTTCATATCAGATCTCGATAAAAAGTACATTGGATCTCAAGAACCTGATTCGACTGCACATAAAAACATTGCAAAAGCACAGTCAAAATGGGAAGATTTGAGTAATCAATTCAACAACAAGTATTCCGATAAGTTGAAGTATTACTATGACAGAGCCACATCTACTCCTTATGGCTCCAAAGTTCACGGATTTTATCAAGGTGTCTGTAGAGATATAAAATCTATACATGAAGAAGCTTTGAGATTGAAAGAATTGAAGTATCCTCAGACAGCATCTCATCCGCATTCTGAAACCGGTCATAATTCGCCCCCGCTATACGCCAATCCTGCAGAATCAACAGAATCATCTGCCTTCACAGGAGCTGCTGAATCAGGAACCCACCATTCATCTACATAAACCAATCGCTTGAAAAATAAGTGTTGCGAACAAAAAAGAAATGTGAAAAAATCGTTTGCAGCCACAAATTTGATTTCTGGTGAAACAAATACAAATCTATGTAATTATATACGTTTTGAATAAATATTAACACAAATTATGTACCAACATTACTACTGGTTAACAGGTCAATCAGAAGCATTAAACACACATGAAATTCTCGTTCATTTTCGCATTATTGAAGGTATTTTCCAAAAGAAATCTAACAATTACGAAAAAATTACATTCTCAAGGCATATCGTCTTGTGCCAATTTTTCAAATCTAAAGAATGCAAAAGTATCATCACATCTGATACTTGCAATATTCCTCAATTTTTACTTCCAACATTGATCTCAGTTGATAAAATCTTACGCGAGTATATTGTATTTCTCAAGGATTTAAGAAATGAATTTTATTCACATACAAGTTTACAAAGATCAACGATAGTCATCCGAAGCATTTCCTGGTTGATCCGGAGTTTGAATAAGTTTTTGACGATTTTACTCGAAAAGGAATATACCAATTACGAGATAAGTTCGATGGTGTAAACAAGATAATTTTCTTGTACAAAATGGCATGTTCTAATTCTAGCTGATCTTCGGCATTAAGGAGTCATGGTATAAAATGCAGGACATATGTTTTGTCTAGATGTCTACTTTTTTTACAGGTTATTTTATGTATCCGGAGTATGGCGCAACGAGCACGGGGCCAAAAAAAAAATAAAACAAAAATAAGTTTATGTTATCTAATCCGCGGTTGCGAATAATCATAAGCAATACAAAATATCTCCCCGGAACAAGGGAAGTCACACGCAAAAATATGGACACATCTTGAAAAAGAATAACAAACCTTATGGTCCAACGGAACTAATCCCCCGGAATATTAGACTGTATATTAGAATCAGTATATTTAAAATCTTGAATTTTTTATAACCCCCCCACACAACATCTCGGGTATATAAATATTATCCAATTAGCCATAAAAAAGGATAATCTCTTTTAAATTATTATAAGCTTAATTCTACATTGCATTTTTATACTAGCTTGTATTTTATATATTCATAATTCATTACAATGAGCACTCAAAAGAAAGGAACATCAGTTACTGATTTGATTGCGGGGGGTACCGCCGGTTTATTTGAAGCCTTATGTTGTCATCCATTGGACACAGTCAAAGTTAGAATGCAATTATACAGAAAAAGTGGACAAAAACCACCTGGGTTTATTAAAACAGGTATAAATATTGTCCAAAAAGAAGCTTTTTTATCTCTTTATAAAGGGTTGGGTGCAGTTGTTATTGGTATTGTTCCTAAGATGGCACTTCGTTTTTCATCATACGAATTTTACAGAGGTTTATTATACGCACCAGATGGATCTATTTCGACTGGTAACACATTCTTAGCCGGTGTCGGTGCAGGTATCACTGAAGCCGTACTTGTTGTGAATCCTATGGAAGTCATTAAGATTAGATTGCAAGCTCAACATCATTCGATGGCTGATCCTTTAGATGTTCCAAAGTACAGAAACGCTCCACATGCTGCATACCTTGTTGTTAAAGAAGAAGGATTCAAGACATTGTATAGAGGTGTCTCTTTAACTGCAGCCCGTCAAGCTACCAACCAAGGTGTCAATTTCACAGTTTACTCCAAGATAAAGGAAAAATTACAAGAGTATCATGGTCAAACAGTTTTACCATCATGGGAAACCTCATTAATCGGTTTACTTTCTGGTGCATTGGGTCCATTATCTAATGCCCCATTAGATACTATTAAGACAAGATTACAAAAGACTACATACGCTTCAAATGAATCTGGTTTAGTTAGAATCATTAAAATCGGTAAACAATTGATCAAAGAAGAAGGTACCGCTGCATTGTATAAGGGTATTACCCCAAGAATCATGAGAGTTGCTCCAGGTCAAGCCGTCACTTTTACTGTCTACGAATTTATCAAGGATATGTTAGATGCTGATAAAGTTGTGCAACCTTCTCAAAAGAAGTTGGATTAAAACAAACAAACTCCGATGATGTTTTAGACAATTTCCCAACATTCTCTTGCTAGCAAGAGAATTTATTTATATGTATAAAAATGAAAGTGCCCATACTTTTTCTAATGATATTGTAGTAATTTACCCCAGATTATACCGAGGATAACACAAACAAATGATTAATGTCATCAGTTTTGTGTAAAATAATGAAAATTGAGAATGCGATTTCGATTATCTCAATTTTTCTCGTTTTTGTTCTCAAAGAATAAACGCCGAACCGGGATGATTCAAAGATGACTCCTCATTGTTAATTTTTAAATCTTGATTTGAATTCCTCGGAGTATATTTTCCATGGAAGAAGTTTCTTTTATGCCAGAAAAAGAATTGTGATTGGTTAGATCAATAAATGATAAGAACTATTTTACGACTAAATAATATTAAGAGCGTTTGTTAATTAAAGCAATACATATACCGCTTAATTAGCGGTTATACTACCAAGTCCTCGAATCATCGTGTGATGGTAGAATTTTTCACACATCGGAAAAATTCTGTATTTTTTGTAATGCTCTTACGGCCGAAGGGAAGAAGATGTAATAGATTACCTCGAATAGTTTTTTTTTGTTCACGTCGAAAGCTCGAAACTTAGGTGATGACTAACTGAACATTATAAAACTTAACGCAGGAACCGATGAAGTCTCGTAGTCTCGCTCCTTCTAAAATTAATTAATAAACTTTTCTGAAAAAATCGCCTCGCATTGTCAATAAAATGATGATTCAGAATCATCTTGAACCTTGTCCGAGATCGCTTCCGTGGATATACCCCACTCTTGGGGTATAAAATATTCTATTTTATTCAAATAAAACTGTTTTATTTTGTGGAATTTTCTCAACCTGTAATCTTGATCGGATATCCCGGGGTTAGAAACACCGAACTAGTTATATATTTGTTAATAAAAATAAGCGGGTCATATCTACATTTTGTTGTGTAAAAGAGGAATCTTTTGACATATTAACGCTTATATATAGTACAATTTTTCTGAAATTTTCGAGATTTTCCACTTTGTATTCATATCACTTCTTCTGTTTCCTTTTTATCTTCCTTCAGTCTTTTCTC
This sequence comes from Kodamaea sp. yHQL449, assembly GCA_030582715.1. NCBI lineage: Eukaryota > Fungi > Ascomycota > Pichiomycetes > Serinales > Debaryomycetaceae > Kodamaea > Kodamaea sp. yHQL449. The sequence continues at coordinate 515,427 of JAJMGT010000001.1, read as the reverse complement.
TCTATGTACCAAAAAGACATGACTTTGCACAGCATCACCTCTAGCAAAGTTCTTACCGCAGTATTGACAGTTAAATGGCTTCTCACCCGTATGGATTCTCATATGTGTAGTCAATCTATACTTCTGACTAAACCCAGCCGAACATTGATGACATACAAAGGGCCTTTCACCTGTATGTATTCTTCTGTGTCTAGTCAAGTCAGATGACTTGGCAAACGATTTTGTGCATTCAGGACACTGATGCACTTTTTCCTTGTTGGTACGTTTATATGGTTTTTGCTCAATAAGATCATGGTCCTTTGATTTATGCTGGGATAAAAGTTCATAACTTGAAAATGCCTTGGTACATCCTTTGGCAGTACAGTGAAAAACACGTAGATCGCTCAAATCGGCATCCCCTCTCCCTGGCTGATGGGCGAGTTGTAAATCCAGATGTATTGTTGTTAAATGATAGGTTAAGTTCTGACTTTGACTGAATTTTTTGCCGCATTCAGGACAAACATATCTTTTTGGATTTATATTGTGACTCTTTCGATGATTTTTATAATCGATAGGATTGGCAAAAGTTTGTTTACAAATGTCACACAGCTTGATACCAGAAAGATCACCCGAAACAAGCGTTTCAGCTATGCTTATACTAGTAGGACTATCTATACCTGAATTGTTGATTTCCATTTCAGCCGTATTATTTTGATGATTATTACTTTCATTTATAGCTTTTATGATATTCTCATTAGTCTCATGTAGTTGCTGTTGACGTTGTTGTTCTTGTTGCAGTTTAATCTCGGGATCTAATGTGTCGATGACCGTTTTTTCTCTTTTTGAATTGTTTTCAGAGTCATTTTCATCCTCTTCAAACTCCCTTTTCCTCTCATTTCCTTGAAGATGCGCTTTCAAAGCAGTTTGGGCTTCTGAATTTTGCTCGTTCAGAGTAAGTTTCATCATTTTTTTTCTTAATGTGTATAAGTTGCACACTCTTAGTTTTGTTTGTTTTTATTTATTTAAGCCTATCGCTTCTCAAAATTAATTGAAAAAAAAAGGCCTACTGAAATTGCAAAGAAATGTGAGGAAAACCTACAATTTTATACAAGAGATCATTATATATCAAATAACAAATGAATAGAATAAATAGATTATGGAAGATACCTATCCGTACATTACAAAACAGTGCATTACGTCAAATGCCTCGTAAACCGAGACTCACGAGAGAATTGACTCCAGAAGAGGTACGGAATTTACAGTGGCAATCGCAACAGAAACAACCACATAACCTGCAACAACAGGAGTTTTACTATCAAACAGAGCCAAGTGCTAACTTAAAAGAACACAGAGGAGATGCTGCACAACTTCATACCGTCTTCGAAATTCCACCGAATCAGAATGGGTTGATTACACCAGAAGACGGTATTTATGAAATCCTTAAAGAACCTACTTTGGTGATTGAAAGAAAATTGGAGATGATGAATATATTTTTAGGGTTTGAGCAAGCAAACAAATATAAGATTATGAATTCTGTTGGTCAACAGATTGGTTACATGGAAGAAAAAGATATTGGTTTAGTGAAGGTTTTGGGTAGACAATTTTTTAAATTACACAGACCTTTTGATATCGATGTTTTCAACATGTATGGTGACTTATTATTAACCATCAAAAGACCTTTTTCATTTATTAACTCGCACATTAAGTGCTATTTACCTGGATATGATGCTAATGGGCAATTAATGTTTGAAAATTTGGGTGAATCAATACAAAGTTGGCACTTATGGAGACGACGTTACAATTTATTCAAGTTAGAAGATGAAGTGACAAATGAATACGAGCAGTATGGTGGTATAGATGCACCATTTCTTTCGTATGATTTCCCTGTCAAGAACCAGAATGGTGATGTCATCGCCGGTGTTGATAGAAACTGGGTAGGATTGGGAAGAGAAGTCTTCACTGATACTGGTGAATATGTTATTAGAATGGATCCAGCTAGTTTTGCAGGAATGGGTGAAATGTATCCATCTGTTGCAGGTCCCTTAACTTTAGACCAAAGAGCTATATTGTTGGGTACTGCTGTTAGTATTGACTTTGATTACTTTTCGAGACATAGTAGGGGTCCAGGAGGAGGATTATTTAGCTTCAGTAGTTATGAATAATCTATTAATATATAATGCTACTTTCTAAAAGAACTAGCATATTTTTTTAAACTCTTTTGCTTAGCTTGATCAACAAGTTGATTCCATTGGTCATCGGTACTTTCCTTATTAATATTTTGAAGCAATTGCACAATAAGTCCAGTATAATCGTGTTTTCTCAATTCATTCTCTCTACTCCAGTTTTCTCTCTTGATCAATTCAGTTTCAACGCCATGAGAATCTCCAATCCTTTTATACTGTTCCAATTTGTTATTGGTTATACCCAAGAGTGAAAACCGGAGTTCACTAGCATTATACTTTGATATTCTTTCATTTATGACCAATGGCAACTTTTCGTAGAATTCTTCTGGTTTACATTCACAATGCTTAATTGGATATTCTTTCAAACCATCCAACTCATATATATGATCATCAATATTCAAATACCCAATGAAATGAAATAAGCCATCATCATCACCATAGTTTTGATCTGTGTTGTCGTTATCAATACTTAAGCTTGAAGGGGCCGAAAATGAATTATGAATAGTACGTATAAGCTCACTATTCGATATGGTTTCACCAACCATCATGCTATCAAATCCTTCAACAAATGATTTAAAGTTGGACAATTCATCACCAATATCGATTTTATCTGTCTTATTAAGTAAAACATTCAATACTGCTTGAGTTGCACATGCATTCTGTATTGTTTGATTACCAAAGAAGATCCTTTTGGATTCATAATCTTTGTCATATTCACCGCACAATGGTTTTTTAAATTCAGCATATTGTCTATCGACAGAGCCATACTTAAATAAGAAAATAACACCATATAATGGGTCTAGGGATTGAAGTGTATCTGAATCAATCGAATATAAGTCATTTATTTCGACATCTGATACTTGAAGCTTTTCAACCAATTCGGTGAATACACTCTGTGGAAGTTAGTTTATTGTTCGAAAAGACAAGGGGTCAAAAAAGGGTTTGAACATACCGCATCGGAGTCAATTGTGTTCCATCCGCTGTCCGACATTTTTGATTATTAATAAAATTAACGATTTCAAGATTGCCTTTTGTAAATCTCATATATAAATGTCCGGGGTTATAAGCCCGCCATCTCACATGCTCCCTCTTTATTGTTTTCTTCTATTTTTTTGTAAATTCGGGCCCCAACGGTATTGCCGCGTAATTCCGTAAAAATGCACCTCGACGATTCGATGTACGGGTATAAAAATATAGTTTAAAATCTCTTTCCAATAAATCCACATTTTAGATCTAACTAAATAAATCTACAACTACACAAAATGGCCTCCTTACCACCTAACAAATGCTGTTTAACTGTCTTCAAGCACGAAGGTAACCCAGCCGGTACTATTACCACAGTTGCTGGTTACGAAACCTACGTTACCGGTGAAAAATACGGTAACGAAAAGGTTATCGTTATCTTGTCCGACATTTTCGGTCATAAGTTAAAGAACACTCAATTAGTTGCTGATCAATTGGCAGACATGGGTGAATATAAAGTCATTATTCCAGACATTTTGGAAGGTGAGGCTGTCAATGATATTAGCGATGTTCCAGACATTATGGCTTGGATCGGTGCAAGAGTTGCTGCTGCTGGTCCAATCGTCGAGAACATCTTGAAGCACTTCAAGGAAGTTGAAAAGACCGACAAATTGTTCTCAATTGGTTACTGTTTCGGTGCTAAGTTTGTCATCAACCACTTGACCGCCGATGGTCTTTTGACCGCTGGTGCTGTTGCCCACCCATCTTTGGTTAATGTCGAAGAAGTCGACGCTATTGCTAAGCCATTGTTGATGTCTTCTGGTGAAAAAGATAGCCTGTTCCCAGCTGAATTGAGAAACAAGACCGTCGAAATTTTGAGCTCTAAGGAAAACCTTAGATTCCAATTAGACCTCTTCCAAGGTGCTCCTCATGGTTATGCTGTCAAGGGTGACATCACTGTACCAGAAATTGAATACGCTAAGCAAAAGACTGTAGTTGACCAAATCTACTGGTTCAACTCTTTCTAAGCTTATTTATTAGAGTTAAAATTAGATTTAGAGTATTACGTATCCAAACCGTAGATGTAAGAAACCTTGCAATTGTCGAAAATTATTAATAATCTCGGAGTTGTTGATATGAGACAGACGTTTAAAAGTCGTGTACGAGACTAAGTATCAATACGCGCACCCGAAAAATACAAGAGTATCAAAATTGATTTAACAGCACATTTTGGAGAAATAGGTGATTAATATAAATTTGATACATTTCAATATGAGTAACGGAGCTTCTTATGACGAATTGAGTCGTCTTTTCCAATACGGTTCTGAGCCAATCGAACCTGGCTTCCTTAACAACTCTACTGGCTTAATTGCCGGTGGTTTGATAATTTTGGGTACGTATTCATTTAAATCGTCTATTTAAATTCAAAGATATACTAACAATCCAGCCTTTGCATCTTTATCTGCCACCTTTTTATTCGACAGAAAGACACAATCACCTTTGGTTTATTTCTTCTTTGCTTTGGTTGCTTCGCTTTCGATTGGTTTGGGATCGGTCCACACCGCAAATTATGTCGGTGTCTACATCTAGACCAAGAAACTAACATTTATGTCGAATCTAGTACATGGACTGTACTGGGAGGTCAAATAGATATTGTATATTAGTTTTCAAGTTATATTAAATCTGATTGTCTCTGTAGATGGTAATTGAAATTGCCGTTTGGTAGCGTAACTTTACCGATTCGCGCAAATCGCTTCGTGTTAAAATGATTTCATTAATTTTTTTAATTTTTGATTGATTTATCAGCAGTAATGCAGCTTTTACAATACTTGGTTTGGTTCCAATTGGCTTTGTATGCATTAGCAAAAGAACCTGATGTATACCCTTCCGATCCTAACGTCTATGAGTTAAGTGCATCAAATTTCGACAAAGTTGTGTTAAAATCAAACTATACATCTGTAGTTAAGTTCTATGCTCCATGGTGTGGCTATTGTAAACAGTTGACTCCAGTTTTCAAGAAATTAGGTAAATTGATGCATAAGGAAGGCCAGTATGCAGTCAATGTTGCTGCTGTTAACTGTGATAAGGACTTTAATAAAGCATTATGTGCCAAGTACAAGGTACAAGGTTTCCCCACAATAATGGTGTTCAGACCTCCAAAGTATGAAGGAAAAAAGAGTAGAGGAAAACAGCAGCATGCAGTCGAAGCTTACAATGGAGAGAGGGCATTAAAACCAATGGCAGATTTCTTAACTACAAGATTAAAAAACTACGTGAAAAAGTTCCCCAATGCCAAAAGTGACGTTTTAAAGGAATGGTTTGAAACTAATATTTCAAAAGACAAGTTTGTCTTAATTACATCAAATCAACAAATAAGTCCACTTTTAAAAACATTAGCTATTGATTTTTTAGATGTTGTTAAGTTTGGAATGCTTTCTACAAAACAACTTCAAAATGTTAAATCTATTGAAATTAAAGCAGGTGAAGAAATTGAATTACCAGAAGGAACCCAATTTCCTGCTTTATTATATTATGATGAATCTATGGGCAAGTTTATAAACTACAACAAGACACCCAAATTAAATAACAAAACTAAGATATCCGAATGGATCATTGAATTAACAGGAAAACTGCCTATCGAAGGTCCTTTGTCTAAGAAGGATATCAAATATTATTCGCATTATAGAAAAGGAACCAAACCAAAGAAAAAGACAGATCATGATGAGTTATAAACCTTCAAACCTTTCCAATAGTATCCATCATCTCGAGCAAATCATCTAAATCATCGTCATGTTTTTGTTCTGGTGATTTTTCTTCTTCCTCTTTTTCTTGAGCTTGGATCCAATTAGTCACTTGATCGACTAAAAATTTAGAATTAGGAACAAAATGACCACCTGGATGCTTCAAAATATCCGAGTTCTTCTTGGTATGGTTATATAATTTAAGAGTACGTTCTTCAGAAACAACGGTGTCCAATTCACCATGAACGTGTAAATATTTGACTTGATCTTCAGGATTACGATAATAAATATCGTAATCTTCATTTCCTGAACCCTTTGTAGTATCTAACATAAAACCTGAATAAAAAATAGCAAATTTAAGTGCTGATGTATTAAATAATTTATGAAACTCTGCTGCAATTAAACCAGCAAATGCAGCACCTTGAGAAAACCCAATAAGTCCAACAATAGGTAAGTCTTCTTCTTCTTTATCCAAATCCTTATTAATCTCTAATTCATCTTCTTTTGCTTCGGGTACAATATGACGTTTTGTTACATAATTTTGCATAGCTTTTAAACCTTGTTCCAAGTCAATACTTAAATTCTTTTCATTTTTAACCCACCAAGCCCTATAACTTCGACCATCGTCATCATCACTTTGAACAGTACTGAATTGTGATGCATAGTTAGGGGGTAAATCAGTTGGTCTCAATTCGATGGGCCCATTTAAATAAACTGGTTTATATTCTAATTTGATTAATTTTTTTCGCAAAGCAGAAGTTTTAGCATAAAAAATCGAAGCAGATTGAGTAAATCCATGTATAAAGAGGATCTTCCCTTTGTATTGAACTTTTTTTGGTGGCATTTATGCGTTAAATAGATCTTTTGTGATTTACAATTTTTCAGATCCACATTTAAATTGTAATTAATTTATTATTTCGCGAATGATATACCGATCATTTTCAGAGTCAAGAGATAAGTAATTAATAAATACGTAATAAAACAAATTTAGTTATGAAATCTATACAACTTGATCTAATTCTAAAATATCTCTTATAATTCTAATTTTCAGTTTATCTGAATTATCCCCTTCACCATAAAACTCGGTAAAATCTTCCTTTGCCAAAATCTTCTTATAATCAGAATCCAATTCAATAAGGTGAACGACATTACCAAATCCAAGTTTAAGTGCCGCTTTTACGTTTATTTCACTATCATCGATAAAAGATTGGTTTTGCATCACTTTTGTTGACTCATAATCGATTTGAGTTAATTTCAAACAATTGTAGAAAAATGCGGGCATTGGCTTACAAACAATAGGAAACTTTGAGTAATCACAGTAAGTTAACCCATCGAATAAGTCACCCAAACCAAGTAGTGACACAACACGCAATGCATGGTTTTTGTAGGCATTTGTGATCAACCAAACATAATCAAAATGAGGTCTGATACGAATCAACATTTCTCTTAATTCTTTATTATATTTCAAGACAGCAGGTAAATCTAAGGAGTCGTCGACTTTGGAGTTATATTCAAGCGCATCAACATTATGTTTTCTAACCAAACCTTCGACTGCCAAACCATACATTTGATAGTACAGAATGTGCAAATTATGAGCATCTTCATCATTCAATCCTAATGTTTGTTTAAAATAATCATGAATCTTGACTTGGGTCATTTCATGTACACCCGTTGATCTTTTGTATAAACAGTTGTCGATATCAAAATAGAAGATCCGCTTATTGGCAGCACTTGGAGGTAAAGGGCCAAATCCATATGGTAAATCGACAATCGTACCTGGCACATTGTCAGAATGTTTTATCTCTGGGTTCGTATAGTGAATTGCTTGATGTGCAATAGTCATTTTGTAATAATTGAATGAAACGTGTATAAATAAAACAAATATAAGTTTATAATTAAACGGTTATTATTTGGGCGCTTTAATAATCTATTTTTTTTTTTTTATTTTATTTTTTCTCTTAACAAAAACGTGAGTAATTGACGGAATTTAAGCGGGTTTTGTACTCGGATAATAAAGATGCGGCAACACTAATCGTGGGGAAAATCAAAAATAGCAAACTATTCGATTGCTTATTCATAGAATATATCATCTTTAATTAGATTTAGATCTGACTCAAACTTATTATATAAAAAGGATAAAGTATGGAAGTTTTCAGTTGCATATTTGACCACGTCTTCTCTATTAAAAACTCGCGAATTCTTTTGATCTATAAACCCCACAATTTTGATGATCGCATATACCCGATGTTTAAGATCATCAATTAATTCGATGAGTTGCTTAAGACGTGTTGTGTTTATTCGGCGTATTCGTTCGAATCTTTCGTCATATGTCTCTTGAGAATCGTCAATTTGAATGTTGTTAATGTATGATTTGGTCAATATATGGTTGAGTAAATTAATTCTAAAATAGTCCATGTAGAATATCGACAACAGTTTGAATTCATCTTCTTTTAAATTTTTCAGTAAGTCATTTGATTTAATCGAATTAAGAATCACTTTGATATAATCAACATCTTTAATGTCATCATTTATATTGAATTCGTGTTTTTTGATTATAAAAGATCGAGTTAAATGATCCACAATGGGTATCAAGTTCGAGTTAAATGGGTCAACTTTTGTGCTTATCGAAAGATTAATGATACGTAACATATTGTAACTTAATTCAAAATCATGTTTTGGGATGGTGCTTGAACCATCAAATGATACAGTTCGTATCTTGCTCATTATATCTGTAATCAAATTCACAAAATATTGAGGTTCAACTGCATTAACCATTAATGGGAAAACTGATCGTACAAATGCAATTAAATCTTTAAAGTTGTTTTTGTTGATATTGAAATCATTAACTATAAATATGAATATTTCAACGATTCTTTCGAAAGGACAATACAGGGCAAATCTAAGGAACATGATTATGATTAACCTCGCACGTAATAAGTTTAGTTTATTATGATTGGCAAACTGGGTCAATTTTATTGGTAAATCATTAATTTTAGTTTGTGGTTCTGCAATCAGATCAAAATACTTGTCGATCGAATTGAGTTGGCTTGATTCTTGTTTGACAGTTACTTTGGCACAATAATTACATATTTGGTGTAATTCATTTGTATTGTATACATTCATTGCAAAGTCAAGTAAATCAACGGAGTTTTTGATTGTTGATGTTACTTTATCCCATTTAAGTGGATCACTTAGATTATAAAACCATATTTGATTAAATGTGCAATTTGTATTGAAATTAAGTTTATAAGCGTTTTTAAAATAATAAAAATGTCTCTTGAGTGCAAAAACAGGGTCTTCAATATATGATTTGACTAAAGAATCAATGTATTTCTCATCGCGATCTTTTGAAAAGACTTTAATTCCGAGTGATCCATTATGATTCAATTCATCTATGATCTTTTGCTTCTTCAACATTGTTTGCTTGTACTCATTAGAGATCTTCAAGCTTTCATTCTTGTGAACTTGTTGTAATTTCTTATCCAATTGATAGATACGTTCATTTTTCACGGCATCATATTTGAATATTGATGGTAGATCAAGTTTAAACTCTGTAGAAGTCTTTTCCTTTTGATTTAACCTTCGCTTTTTAACGTTTTTTCCAATTAATGATAGTACTTCATCGACTTCTTCTTCACTTGAACTTTCTGAAGACATTTATTATTTGGCTATTAATTCTTGAAGTACAAAAGTGGTGTGATAAAAAGACATACAGAGCAGTCACATGATCAAAGTCCAGACCGTTTTTAGGTATACTAAAAAAATATTCAAGGTTATAGAACACAAAAATAGACAAGTAGTTGTGAGAATCTTCGGCTATGGGTGGAGATACATATACCAGATTTGAATTCAATCAATGTCGACTACATTATTTAATCTATAACTACAAACATTTTAAGCGATATCAACCTTGAAAATCTTCTCCTATAATCTTCCTATAAGTTCTGTTTTTGCGTTAATCTCTTTTATGTAACCTCGTACGGCACATTTTTCACTCGTCATATCTCAAATCACCGCTCGTTCAGAAAAAAAGATCACCGAAAAAAAATATAAATAGATACATTCCTTCATCCACTTTATTTCAAGTCAATCATCAAAAATGTCTTACGAAAAGTTGCCATTGGAACCATTGTTCCAAAAAATTGATGAATTACAAGAAAAGTTCATCGCCAGATTGGGAAAGGCTGTTGCTATTAAGTCTGTTTCTGGTGACGAAACTTTAAGACCAGAAGTCTTCAAGATGGGTGATTTCTTGAAGAGTGAATTGGAAACATTGGGTTTCCATGACATTCAAATGAGAGACTTGGGTATTCAACCACCACCTGTTTCTGACCCAAAGTTGCCATTGCCACCTGTTGTTTTGGGTAGATACGGTAATGACAAATCAAAGAAAACTGTCCTTGTTTACGGACATTACGATGTGCAGCCTGCACTTAAGGAAGATGGCTGGGCCACAGATCCATTCACTATGCACCATGACAAGGTCAAGGACATTTTGTACGGTAGAGGTTCTACCGATGACAAGGGTCCTGTTTTGGGTTGGTTGAATGTTGTTGAAGCCCACAGAGAATTGGGATGGGAATTCCCAGTCAATTTGGTTGTTTGTTTCGAAGGTATGGAAGAAAGTGGCTCCATTGGCTTGGATAAATTGGTTGCTCAAGAAGCCAAAGGTTACTTTGCTGGTGTCGATCAAGTCACTATTTCTGACAACTACTGGCTCGGTACCACCAAGCCAGTTTTGACTTATGGTTTGAGAGGATGTAGTTACTATCAAGTTATTATCGAAGGTCCAGCTGCTGACTTGCATTCTGGTGTTTTTGGTGGTACCATCCATGAACCAATGACCGATTTGGTATCTATCATGTCAACTTTGGTCAAGTCTAATGGTCAAATTTTAATTCCAGGTATTGCTGAATTAGTTGCTCCAGTCACTGAAGAAGAAAACAAGATTTATGAAGTAATTGATTTCTCTGTTAAGGAATTGGATGCTGCAACCGGTGCCTCCATTAGTGCTCATGAAACCAAAGAAGAAATCTTGAAGCACAGATGGAGATTCCCATCTTTATCTTTACATGGTATCGAAGGTGCTTTCTACGGTGGTGGTGCTAAGACCGTTATTCCAGCAAAGGTTGCTGGTAAGTTCTCGATCAGAACCGTTCCAAACATCACAAGTGAAGCTTTGGATAAGTTAGTTTTTGACCATGTCACTGCAAAGTTCAACGAATTGGGCTCTCCAAACAAGTTCAAGGTTGAACAAATCCATGATGGTGCCTACTGGGTCTCTAACCCATTCAATGATGCTTTTACTGCTGCTTCTAAGGCTACTCAAGATGTGTGGAATATCGTTCCAGATTTGACCAGAGAAGGTGGTTCGATTCCAATTACCTTGACTTTTGAACAAGAATTGGCTGTTGATGTCTTGTTGTTGCCAATGGGTAGAGGTGATGATGGTGCTCATTCAATCAACGAAAAGTTGGATGTTTCTAACTACATCAACGGTTGTAAGACCTTGGGTGGTTTCTTACACTACTACGGTAAGCAATAAATAGCTTAATAATAATATATAATTCAAGTAATATGAACCAAGTATTGTAGGAAACGCTAATTAGAAATCTAAACTAAGATTAACTCAATTCGATTGATGGGTTTTCTTTCTTTTTTTTTTTCTTCTGCTTTTTCGAAATACTTTGATTTTTGGGCCCGCGCGAAGAGGGCAAATTTTTTTTCTCCTCCAGGACACACCGAAAAATCATAAAAAAAAGGTTGAGTAACCATTTTTGAATTAAAAACGATTTCGTTGAATTGAATAGATAAAATACAAGCTATATTAAGGCTTTCATAGATAAATAGCATATACACATATAAAATTAAGAAATACAATTGATTTTTGCACTCAATAATACAAGATATATCAATATTTACAAGACTTTCAATACGTCCTTAATTAAGAATCAAAATATAAAGCCAATATGTCTGAGAACCTCAAACGGGCCGAATCTCTATTCAATAGGATTATGAATCAGAGTCAGCAAGAGGGTAAACCACAAAGGCAGTCCAAACAAGGCCATCCATACCATCATCAGCAACAAACTCATTACAACCAGCAACAACAACAGAGCCAAGGTGTTCCAATACCTAGTGAGTTATTGAGGGATCCAGCAAAGATATCTGCAGAAACAGTTGCTAAGATTCCTGTTGGTCATCATATCTTACCATACTGTTGGACAGTGTGGCACCATTCGAGAGGTAAACAAAGACCAAAAGAAGAAGAAGAACTGGTTGTTGTTGAAGGTAGTACCGCCGTATCTGCCACAGTAGACCTGTATCTTCAAACCACTCATGAGATCCAATTCTTATCTACCTCTGCTCTTGAACTCACCAAATCAATCGGTTCAGTCGAGCAATTATGGCAGAGTTTATCTTCAATCAAACGTGCTTTTGAATTACCGGTTGGAACAGAGCTTCTTATTTTTAAGAGTGGTATTAATCCTGTTTGGGAAGATCCAGCAAACACCAAAGGTGGAAGATGGGTCTTTAGATTCAGCAGGAGAATGAATAATGGCCATCATCAAGGTAATAACATAACGACTGATAATATTGACGAAGAATCGGGTTCTCGCATCAGAAAACGTACTACTTTGATCTGGGAAAGATTACTTCTAAAGATAATTTCAGGTTCAATAATCCCTGATACAAGCAATGTCGAATACCAATCCTTGCTTCTTAATGATATTTCAGGTCTTGTTTTAAGTGTTCGTAAGGATGAAGATATCATCAGCATTTGGAATTCGAATTTGAATTTTCAATCGGGTAATAATACCAAAAACAAGAAGCTTCTTACTTCATTCCAAGCAAGAAGAGTCATTTGCGACTCGATTTTGCGTGTTATTAGAGAATGTGATATGATTTTGAATGAAGGGAGTGACTGTATCGAAACTTTAGACTCTGGCTCGAGTGAAAGAGTCCAAGGTGTTTCTTTTGACTACAGACTACACGCAGACAACAACAACCCATCTTCTGAAGGAAAGTATCATCACAACAGCAACCATAATAGCCACCATCACGGTAATGGCCATCATCATCACCACCACCACCACAATAACAGCTATAACCGTCGGTTCAAGAATAAAGAATCTGCTTCAGAGTAAACATAAGAATACCATTTACCCAATCTGTATATTATATAAAAAAAAGTACTGTAAAAGCAATAATTAACGTATAAAGAATAGAATTTTATACATTCGAAATGTTTAAACCTTAGCTACGGAACTAGTATCGCAAGATTCGTATTTTCAAATTCTGGTCAATGGACAGGTCAGGTACTAGCCTTGCTCAGTTGATTATATGCAAGACAAATTAGAGTTATTTTACATATAAACTTGTTTCCCCATTTTTTTTTTTACATTTTAATATCGCGCAACATGTAAATTTACCAATTTGAAGCAGGTAAAAAAACACACAGCGAAAAAAGAAAACTTTTTTTTTTGCCCAGCGTGAGTTTGTATCATTACATTTCTGAGTCAAGGATTTGAAATAAGTGGAGATGCTCTTAAATTGAAATCACTATTTAAATATATTAATTAAAATTGTGTTATTATAGAGAATCGCACATCTAAAAACATATCCACATACACTTACGAATAGCTTAAGATTGTCAAACAAATATAATTAAGTCAGATTTTACCATATAAAAAAAGTCATGCCAACGGGAAACTTCGATACGGGGCCGTCGATTGTAGAGCTTTTCTTCTCAGCTAAGAAATTGCTTTCATTACAGCCAAGAGTACAGAACCGACAGCTAAGGAAAGATAACTCTCGAAGTCAGAGGAACCACGTTCTAGTATCCGAACAAAAATCTTCGGGCCACACACACGATAAAGTCTTGGACCTATTATCGCCGTTGCTGATTGATGATTTAAAGAACAGTCCACCATATATACAAAGAAACCAGAATAACAAAGGTGATGTCCAGAGCAGGTCTAAACTAGGAGTATTGCCGTCCAAAAGTAGCAGTAGCACAACCACGACCACAACAACGATTAATAAAAGCACAGTATCGACACCGTCGCTGCTAAACTCACCTGTAACTGACAACAAATCTCCAAATACGGTAATATCACAAAATACATCATCCAAGGGAAAAGCTACCGAATGTTCTAACTGTCATACTTTAAAAACTCCACTTTGGCGGAAAGACCCTCTGGGAAATACTTTATGTAACGCTTGTGGTTTGTTTTTCAAATTACATGGAACAACACGTCCACTTAGTTTAAAAACAGATGTTATTAAAAAGAGATCATCGCGCAGGTCAACAACAGGTTCCAGACACTCTTCTGTAACGAGTTTGAGCACTGCTTTCAACTCACAAAACATAGCAAGCTCGGCAAATCGAAGTATTGCCCCTCAGAGCATTAAATTCAATCCGGTCTACAACGGGAACAGTATTAATATACAACCAGGCTCTTTTAATGGGGGCCAGATCCCAATTTCAAGTAATAACACAAACTTTTCTAATTCATTACCAAATTCGGCTTCAAGATACAAAAATGTACTCATACTCCCTAAACCAATGAATGGGAATAACTCGCTATCATCAGCTCCAGGAACTCCAGGTGCTAGATCGATACCAATTCCAAGAAATGGTAGCCAATCGAATTTTATAGCCAATAGTCCTTCTGCATCCGCGTCCGCGTCATCTCCATTCACAACAAATAACCAACCTTTCAAGAGGAAAAAGTCCGATTTCAACATTTCTGGTAATCTTAATGGTGAATATTACGACCCATCTTCAAGTTTTGGCAAAAGGTCAACACCAAGTTCTGTCACTGGTAGTTTAACAATGAATAGTTTAAACAGTAAACGAAACTCGGTGAGAAGAACATCGAGTATCACATCATTACATTCACAAATTTCATCGTCGGTTCAATTTCAGCCTCAATTCCAGCCTGCGTCTTTACAATCAGGTAATCGTAAATGCAGTACTAATGATTCACTTACTTTATCCAATATCAATTTATTAAATCAAAGATATACAGGTAATTCATTTTTCGATACTCCAGCTGGAGAAATTTCAAGAAAACTGAGTGCAAGTACATTAACAAATTTTCAAAATGGCAATGCAGATTCTCCTTCAAGTATTGCGGTTCCTACTGGAGGCAGTGCTACTGGTGTAAGTACTCCGGGATCAATTACTTCGCATCATTCATTTGGTGGAAGACAACAATCCTTCATCAATATTCCTGAGTACCGACAAAATAATATGAATATCCAATCGAACACCGCAAATACACAGGGTAGTGATAGTTCGAGTATTCCGGCAACACCCATGAATGTGGTTGATTTACTTCCTTCATCAACCTCGTCTACAGCAGAGAGATCGGTTGATGCAGATTCGATTATGGATATTGATGTTGATATGGATATGGGCATGAATATGAACATGAACTATTTCAAGTACCCAGAAACACATCAACCAACGAATCAAAATGGTATTGCTAATGAAAGCAACTTTAAGTCATCGCTCAGTAATGGGTTGAAGAAACAGTTGGCCACACAACGCAATGCCAAAAACGAAAACATGAAAGACTTGGACTGGCTCAAGTTTGAATTATAGGGGTATTTTTTTTTTATACTATATAGATTTATTGGTATTAGGTTCTAATTGTATACGCTACAAGGTACTTTCTGTGTAAATAGGATTTTATTGTGGGACGAAAATGTTTTTGTGCCCACCTGCAGATTCTCGTAGCCTTTGAATTTACAAACTTTTTAAACAATATGTTTGGTCTCAAGGAAAATCCCAATTACTAGTTCTGGAAGTTTAAATGCTCATACCATGATGGGTACAGTGTATGAATCAACAAAGAATGCAGGCAACTAAAAAACAAATCTCCACGTTCCACGCCCCTCGTCGTATAGAGACTATCCCAAAAATGACTAATTAATGCGATTTAACCACAAAGTTCAACAAGGGAAGGCAATACGATTAGGCAGCACGGACCCAAATTTGGACAGCTCAGACTATAAAAAGAAAAAAAAAGAGAAAATTTTTCCTTATTAGTGCGAAAAAGAGTTCGTAGATGCCCATCGGATCGGCAGTAACTATTGCATTGCGGATTTTGTTTCGTATACTCGTCAAAATTTCACGTTCATTTTATCGATCTACTTTGTAATTTTTTTTTTCACTCTAATTAATATATATACGACTGAATTCCATCTTTTTTTTCAGTTTTAAATTTTTTTTAGTATATTTCTTTAAGTAAATACAATAAATTAAACATCATGTCTAACTACAAAGTCGCTGATATCTCCCTTGCTGCCTTCGGTAGAAAGGACATTGAATTGTCCGAAAATGAAATGCCAGGTTTGATGTACATCAGAAAGAAGTACGGTCCATCTCAACCATTGAAGGGTGCCCGTATTGCCGGTTGTTTGCACATGACTGTCCAAACCGCTGTCTTGATTGAAACCTTGACTGCTCTTGGTGCTGAAGTTACCTGGACTTCTTGTAACATTTTCTCCACTCAAGACCATGCTGCCGCTGCCATTGCTGCTACCGGTGTCCCAGTCTTTGCCTGGAAGGGTGAAAGTGAAGAAGAATACCAATGGTGTTTAGAACAACAATTGTTTGCCTTCAAGGACAACAAGAAGTTGAACTTGATCTTGGATGATGGTGGTGACTTGACCTCTCTTGTCCATGAAAAGTACCCAGAAATGTTGGAAGACTGTTACGGTTTGTCCGAAGAAACCACCACTGGTGTTCACCACTTGTACAAGTCCTTGAAGGAAGGTAAGTTGAGAGTTCCAGCCATCAACGTTAACGATTCCGTCACCAAGTCCAAGTTCGACAACTTGTACGGTTGTCGTGAATCTTTGATCGATGGTATTAAGAGAGCCACTGACGTTATGATTGCTGGTAAGACCGCTATTGTCGCTGGTTTCGGTGATGTCGGTAAGGGTTGTGCCGATGCTTTGCGTTCTATGGGTGCTCGTGTTATTGTTTCCGAAATTGATCCTATCAACGCTTTACAAGCTGCCGTCTCTGGTTACCAAGTTGCCCCATTGGACGAAGTTGCCCATGTTGGTCAAATCTTTGTCACCACCACCGGTTGTCGTGATATCATCGTTGGTAAGCATTTCGAACAAATGCCAGAAGATGCTATCGTCTGTAACATTGGTCACTTTGACATTGAAATCGATGTCGCTTGGTTAAAGGCTAACGCTGCTTCTGTTGTCAACATTAAGCCTCAAGTCGACAGATTCTTGATGAAGAACGGTCGTCACCTCATCTTGTTGGCCGAAGGTAGATTGGTCAACTTGGGTTGTGGTACCGGTCACTCTTCTTTCGTCATGTCTTGTTCTTTCTCCAACCAAGTCTTGGCTCAAATTGCTTTGTTCAAGGCTGATGACAAGGAATTCAGAGATCAATTCCCAGAATTCGGTAAGGCTGGTAAGTTCGAAATTGGTGTTCACTTGTTGCCAAAGATCTTGGACGAAACCGTCGCCAGATGTCACTTGGACCACTTGGGTGCTAAGTTGACCCAATTGTCCGATGTCCAATCCGAATACTTGGGTATTCCAAAGGAAGGTCCATTCAAGGCTGATATCTACAGATATTAAGCGTGTTTGATCACCGTGTCTTCTTTTCTGCCCAAAAGTATTAGAAAACTCATCAATATGACGATTCTATAGCTTTTTTATGTTTTCATTGCATTTATTTTTGTTGACTGGAAATAAATCAATCATTTTTGTTGCTACTTACTATTTTTTTTAATGTTTCTGCTTCAACCTTCAACTGTATTTACAATTGGGGGATTGAGCTGTGTATTTTAATGTCCTCAACGGCATCTTTGTTTAATAATTATTGTTACTGGGTTATGAAAAGGAGTTTATAAAGTTTAGTTTTTATTCTTTGTTTATATATATTAATCGATTCTTCAACGGATTAGAAAATATTCAAATGTAGATTTAACTTTTTATGAGTATGTTAGTCGGTTATATACACACAGATTCAATGTACTCAAATGAAAGCTGATACGAACCATTGCCAATAATTAGGCGCTCACTCTTATTGTTTTCTAACTGGAGAGGTTTTGGGCGCATTACGCTGTTCAACGTGTTGCTGATCTCGTTTCTTAGAGCTACGTATTTATTTTAGACAACCCACAAAGTATTGATGTCGTTGTATATCAAATAAAGAAAAGAGTGTGGGTGTTATCTACTCAAAACATAATATGGCGGCTCACTTTGGTTATGATGTATCTTAGAAATTAAGAGTCTCCGTTCTCTTTAAGAAGTGAATAACTGAAAAGAAAAAAAAAAGGTGCTTCTGCAAGCAGAATAAGTCAAATTAAGATCGAAGTTTAAGGTGCTGTATTTGCCGATAAATCTGCTCCTTTGGCGATCTTTTATGCTTCAAGAACAAGAAAACCAATATTATAATTAATTCTTGCTTACTCAAAGTTTTCGACCATCGTTCATTATTGTTTATTTCAGCATGGCAAGAACTTTCCATCTTGGGTGTAATTATTTTCGGGTCTGATAAACAATTTTTGCACCCAGTTTTTTTGCGCTCGCTGCTTTCATCCGATACATTAATCATATCCTACTGTTTAAATATACTCTATTCACTAAATGACACAGGAAATATATCATTTTTGAAGTTTAATCTTGTTTAAATAATGGTAGTTCGAGATATTTAATTTTCTGTTCTATTTAAAGATAAACATGAACTTGAATACACTTTTAATTTGCACAATATCTTATTTTTTGAGTGTTTGTCAAGGGTAGCGAAATGAAGGTAGAAATAAACCTAGGCAAGAGTCAACTTGAATGGAGCATCGCACTTTCCGTCATCCAAAGCTATTGGAGTTTGAATGTACTTGCCGTGACCATGAGAAGATTCTTTTTGGAAGCACCACAGAGACTTGCCACCGTAACTAATCTCACCAGACTCCTTGTCTAAACTGAATTGATATTTAGAAGCTTGGTAGTTTGGTCCACAAGATAATTCATTCTTGTCGTTAAAACCGCAGATACCCTTGGATGACTTAAGATTGACGCCACCGAATTGAGACTTTTGAACAGTGTAGGTAGCACAAGTACCATATTGATAGTGCTGGCCGTTGCTGATCAAACAACCTGGGTTGTCCGAGAGCTTAAGGTAACCTCTATTTGGGTTACCTGGTTTTACGACATCATCGTCGTTGCCACCGTTGCCAGGTGTCCAACCTTTAGGGTAGAAATGAATGCCATCTGAAGGACAGTTACCGTTCTGTAAAGCATTGATTTGTACAAAATTTTCGGAAAGGACAGAACCTTGAACATTGTGGAAATACCAAACTTCTTGCAAGGCCAGGAACTTGTTACATTTAAAATAAACTTGGTTACCACCAAACCCATTACTTAAGGCCTGAGCAATTTGATCACTTGAATAAGTAGCTGTAGCATCTGGAGTAATGCCAGCATTAGCCAAAAATTGATAGGTATCCAATGTTGAATACAAAGATTCAGTAATTCTGTAGAAGTCATAAACATTTTGATTTTGTTTGCCTTGGTTGCCGTAACAAGATGGGTTTATTGTGTTGATGCAAGTTGCATGCTTGTTGAATTCATGTTGCCATAAAGAGACGTCATCACCATTGAAATTCTTCCAATTAGATTGCATCTTGTCGTACAAATCTTGGTCACCAAATTGGTTGACAATAATATCTTGAATATCGCTTGGTTGAATATTGAGCGATGAATCACAAAATTGTTGGTAACTCCCATCACAATTGTCCGGCCACAAGCCGTGCAAAGTAAAAGCGTCATCGGCACCAATAGCGGGATAATAGTCCCAGAACTGAGTTTGTAAGAGAACACCGCCTGGGGCTTCGTAACAACAAGAAGCGGCTTGTGAGTCAGAAGAACATGAAATCTGGGCATTTGGACAAGAAGGACCTTCAAAAGTTGAAGCCATTTCTTTAATGTTAGCTGGAATACCTAAAACGACCTGAGGGTGTGCAAGCACAATGCTAAGAAGACTGCCAAAGGTGGTTGCCTTCATGATTAATGATGTTGATTTTGACATCTTAAAAGTGATTTTATGCGGATATCTGTCTTATATTTATAGGGTGATTTGTTTCGAGTATCGTTATTGTATTTCTTTTCTTTTGCTTTGAATTCGGCCAGTAAAATGATATAAAATGTATTCAAATATGTGCCTTACGCTTGGTTGGTGTTAATATTTTTAACCGTTCCCATGTGGTTAAATGACTACATTTGTGGATAAAGGAGAAAACGTGAGATAAAGCCATGTATTGCACTATGGATTTTTAGTACATGCAAGAATTTCCCCTTTCGTAATGTAATGCAACAAAAGAAAATCAGAATATTCTTAAAAAATATTTCAATAAAGCATTTTGCTTTTAATATAATTTGAAAATAATATGACATTTACAGGGACTTTGACGTAAAATTGGAATTTTGCGACGATTATGAACGGATGAATCACTTAAAATGATATTGAACATTAACCAGATTAAAATTTTCTATGAGTTTTCTTTCTCCCTATACCGCTCTTATTGTTTTATTATTTACTAGATAAATTAAGAAAGTTTCAATTTAATACCCGATAATCGAGCCGTGGAATAAAATGTGACATTTTGAGCCCTTTCTACATAGGACGATCCAATAATAAATCATAAGGCCGTGGAAAAAAGCACCTTATTATAAAACATTACGCAGAGGCGATACATAAATCAACTCACTCTGCAGGTAACTTTTACCGGACAAGTTTGAAACAAATAATACCAAGAAAAAATAAGTGATTGGATTAGCATAGAGCCATCCAATTTGATGGTCTACGAAATTTGTAGGATGGGGGAATAGATATTCATTTTCAAGGGATTGCATGGAATATTATGCTTTTATTGCCTCTCATTCAAGCAAGTAATAAAAAAACCAAATATATCCAAATACAATTGTGATGCTATGCTACACTATTCTTATACCGGCTTTATAATTGAAACATTTAGCCGTCCTTTGGGGGATAAATCTGAAGTCACAAAAAAAAAAAAGGTGGCAAGTAAAATCGAACAATAGAATTCAATTTTTTATAACAATTATAATTATCCAAAGAAATAAGATTAGTAAATCCAAGCATTACACAAAGAATAATAGATTTCTACGCAACAAGGTTTCCAATTTTAATTGTTCCACAAGGAAATGAAATTTTAGATTACGTAAATAGTTCACCTTTTGAAATGAAACCTTCCTTGTATTCTAGAAAATGCCGTGGGGCTGTTTGGCATTTTTTAATCGTAATTTATTTTGCAGCTATTTTTGCGCGTAAAATTTACGACCCTCTCAAAAACTGACAAGTGAATACCCACAGAAGCCTATACGGCATGACATCATAAAGGGGGAAATCAGCAGTTTTTTCATCTTCAATACCTGTATTTAATATCCCTTTGATTATTTTTTGAAAACCCCTATCTAACCTGAGTCTTCAATAACGGAATGCTGTTTTCTTCAACTTCAGAAATTTTACAAACACCGAAAATATTCTGGAAAGTAGAGTAAAAAAACATGCGCATATTAAAGATGAAAACTTGATGTGTAAAAGTTTACTTCAATGAAAAGTTTGTCTTTACTTCAATCGCTCATATCACACGTTTCAAATTGTTGGGACTTTTTCACAAAGCATGATTTTAGAGGTATTCACGGTGCTATTCGTATATTGAAACATGCAAAAATAAAGAATCAAAATTATTTATACTCCTCCAACGACTCGCTGCGGCTCGGATAATTTAAAGAAGGTCTCGATTTGGTTATCGATATCACTTGAATCTTTATTAAGGAGATATTAGCTCATAGGCCGCCCTCTGCTGAAGTACATTTCTGACTCGTTGCCTCTTATTTCTCTGACAGAAGCCATTGGTTTCAAGTCTGACCTATCTAAAAGTACTTAATATTCTACTTCCTCTTCAAGAAATCATCCGTGATAGTTTAGTGGCTAGAATTACCGCTTGTCGCGTGGTAGACCGGGGTTCAATTCCCCGTCGCGGAGTTTTCCTCAGCGCAAATGGTTTAGTGGTAAAATCCAACGTTGCCATCGTTGGGCCCCCGGTTCGATTCCGGGTTTGCGCATTTTTTTGCCGGCAGGCTGATTGAAATGTTTGCTTATCATGTCAATCCGAAATAGATGAATATTGCAGATGTCCTTTATTTTTTTCACAACCAAATAGAGCGAAAGAATGCAAAAAAAAAAAATCGAATTTTTTTCAATATATACGAAGAAAGATAACTTTCTTCTATTGTTTTCGAATTTTAAAAAATGAGAACCGGATATAGATTAGGGCTGATTTCAATTCTCTTTTTTAAAGACTACGCTCGGTCGTGAATATAGATTCAAGTTATCTATTTATGCGAAATTAGTGTATCTGATTGCTGATCAATATTTAGCCACAATATAACCTTAGATTATATTTACTTACCAAAGACTATTCCGATATCGATTGTTTATCTTTAAGTAAGATTTGAAAGGTTAGAAATCAAAATCCGGAGAAGCAATGCTCAAAACAGTGTATTTTTGATCCCGATATTTTTTAACAGAAAATGGTTTTGTGGTCTAGTTGGTTATGGCATCTGCTTAACACGCAGAACGTCCCCAGTTCGATCCTGGGCAAAATCATTATTTTTATTCTTTTTAAAACTATCATATACTTAATCTATTTAAAATGTGCCACATTAATTGACTTTAAAGTTTAGCCCTCTCAATTATGATTGACCTTTCGTTTTCATACAAATGATCAAAAATTGATTTAAAGAATTTGGCTGCAACACCTCTTTTAATCTTAAATGTTGGTGTGACGACATTCCTTTCCACAGTCAAGGGATTAATAGCAATATGAATATTATGTAACATTTCAATCCCACTAAGCTTGGCCCCGACATTAGCATTCAAGTTTTTAAGAAATATCTTTTTGTATTCAAGTGTATTGATCAAATGTAAAATCTCTTCGGTTGATAATTCGTGAGCTACGCCATGTGATCTGAGGAATTTCAACCCACTTACATGATCAATACCCACTATTCCGACAAGGAAAGACCTAACGGAATCACCGTGGATATATAATTGGTTTATAAATGAATTAGAAGATAGGTATCTGTTCTCAACTTTTTCTGGCAGGACATATTCACCTTGTGCTAGTTTGAAGAAGTTCTTCACTCTATCAACAATACAGATTCTGCTTGTCTCTGAAGTTATTGTCGCAATATCACCTGTATGTAACCAACCTTTGTCATCGATCATATTCCACGTTTCATCCTTATTAAAATAGTATCCTTTGCATGTATTGCTTCCACGAACAAGTAACTCGCCTTTATGTTCATCCAAAGACAGGTCCAAAGACTTAATCAACTTAAACTCCAGAACTGGAAAAATGGACCCACATGTACCAGGATCCGCTTCATACTCATGAGAAATTGTCATAGCTCCATAAGTTTCAGTCATACCCCACAATTGTCTGATACCAATACCCAATGTTGCCTTGATATAAATCAAGGTTGATGGAGACACTGGAGCAGATGCTGATTGTGTCCATAATAGGTTGTCAAAACCAACTAAGTTTTTCAAGTCATTGTATGGCCCAAACTGATCATATATGGGATGTGCTCCTGTAGATCCGTCACACTCGCTCTGTTTGGAGATCTTGTAGTTGATTATTTGATTGATTTTATGAGCTTCTGGCAAGGTGCTAATTTTCAATTTCAAAAATGATTCCAATTTGGTTAATAATCTAGGAACTATCGAAAAATAGTGTGGTTTGAAAATACGCAAATCTTCAATTAATGCATCAAAAGGAACTTTTGGTTTTGACTTACTGTTAGATAGCAGCGGGAACCCAAGATAAAAGCCTGACGACCATGCAAAAGCACTGGTCTGCCTTTCATAAATATGTGTCAAAGGCAAAAATATAAAGGCTTTGGCTTCGCGGATGCAAGTAGGATTAGGTTCCGCTGCCATTAATCCTGCAATGGCTGCAACTGCATTTTCGTGAGTCAACATCACACCTTTTGGCTTCGAACCAGTCGTACCTGAAGTAAAAGATATGGTAAATAACGTTTGTAGATTTGGTGGCAATTCATCAATAGTGTTTTGTTGACCCAAAGCCTCAACCTGATGAATATCTTGAATCCAAATGTTTAACCGTTTCGCCTTGGCAAGTAAAACAGGACTGATTGTTTCAATTGGATCCATCGATATTATTGCGATCAAATTCTTCATCTCTGGTTCTTTTTCCTTAAACTCCAATAATGTTTCCACCTTATCAGAAGAAGAAATAATTACGGGACTTTTGGTCAACCGAAGGATATGCTTGGTAACTTCAGGACCCAAGTTGTCATATAACGCGGTGTTTGTCATTGAGTAAGCACCACATGCTAAATCTGATAGAACCCATTCCAATCGATTTGCAGAGAAGATAGAAACAATGAAGGAAGTTTTGGATTCTACTTCAAAATCAATGTTTTTTCTTCCTGTTGCCCAAGTAAAATTGTTTTTATAATTTGATAAATGGCCATCTATTTTATTGCGAATTAATGACGAAATTGAATCCTTGAACGGGTTTTGAATCATCATATGTAAAATTCCAGATCCTAAATTTCGCTTGCGCTTATTCACTTGTGAATACGTGAAATATTCAAAAGTATCCCCGCTAGTACCTGTTTCATAATTAAACTTTCTGGCCCCAAGGCATGGTTTATCAGCATGGATTGTAGCAGCATTATTGAACAATTTCGGATGCGTGTCCAATTCAGGATGAATAGATGAGTAGAGCTTTCGTTTTAGTAATTTGTTGCGATATATTCCAGATTCATCATTCGACGTTGGATTCGAATATTGAGAATTGCAGTAGATATCCCCTTTGAATGGTAAGTTCAGTTGAACCAATTCCTTGTTAGACTCTTGAGGGAATACCGAAGAGTACATGTTTAAATTCGCTAATGGTCCATGGGTGATGACGGATTCGGTTTTTTTTTGTTGGTTTTTTAGCTTTATATTTATTGTGTTTAATGTTTTTTCTCGGCTGCAATTGACGGTACGGCAATGAAAGGCACGGTTTTGAACAAGAATATACTGATCGGTCGTAAACAGAAATAAAGCAGAAAAAATAATAACGTGGAAGATAGTTTCAGCCAAAGCTCAATTAAATTCCTTTTGGTAAAACATGATCCAAGATCACATTTTTAACTGCGTATATTTCATTCAGGTGAAAATTGATGTATTGAAGTACTTGTTGGGTATTGAAGTAATTATGTAATGTTTAATTTTTTTCTACCCCACAAAAGAGTTATCAGTGGCGGACTCGAACAAAATGTGGAGAAGCGCCGTTTTCTGTCTTAAATTGTTGGGAATACCATTACAAGAATAAATAAGTAAAAGGTCGACATTGGTAGTTTGCAGTAGATTAGCGAGACATATACATACATATTCTGGCAACTCCTAAAATGTCAAACCGATCTTTCATTTTGATTTCTTTTCATCGGTGGTGCGCTACCCGATTTGTTTAATGCCAGATTAAGCTCTGCGAGGTTTTCGCATATTTGCATATGCTAGCACAGACTGTTTAACAACGTCTGAAAATCATCAGAAACCTACTTCTTGTTTCGGTAATTCATTTATCCCTTTTTACTTTGCTGCTGTGCGATAAATAACGCAGCGAAACTATCAATTCTTTTATTTTGCTTAGAAACGCGGGGCGAGTCGCCAAACTTCATGGTTTAGAGCATGTGCATCGTATAAAGCACAATTTTGCACCTCTTATCATTAATAACTTTAGGTAATGAGATGGAAGGCACATCAGAATTCGCAATAATTGCTTGACATGTAGTGTTGTGGTGCAGACGCTTTCAGTTGGCCTCGTCAATTACTTACTATAGCAGTCTATTCTCTATATTTGTCAATGTGTATATGCACGTAGCGTTCAGACCTCTGTATAATCCTTTTGCTATATCAAAGTACATACGCTATAGGGGGGCAATTGCCCTGGGAGTCTGAATAAGAAATAAGCCTTCTTTAATTTGAAACTGATATTGGAAATCATTGTTGAAATTAGCAATAAAATTGCAGGTTGCATCGAAACCTTCGAATTCAACACGGTCAACCCTTGGAAATCAAGGCTTCTCCTCCAAGGGGCTTGAGTAAAGATACTATCTATTATCTTCAGATACCCACTTTTCGTGTATCCCCCTCTCCTTCCCATTCCTCCGAATCTATTAAATCAGTTATACAAGCCTGACTTGTCTCGCTTCGGTTAAATGTGTATAGCCTACTTAGGAAATTTTCCGACCGAAGCGAAGTAGGCCAAATTAGGAAATTTGCACGTAATTAATACATCACTTCCTAATTGGGAAATAAAATAATTACGTTAGCTGCAAAAAAAAAAAGAAATAATGAAACAAAATCGAGATCTCAAATGAAAAATGTCCAAAAAGGGTAAAGTAATAACCATGATCTGGCGGAAGCAAGCTCATTTACGGGAAAAATCCGAGAGAAGGGACTTGGTGGGGTTTCTCCCGCATCCCTTCGGTGACTGAAAACATGTCCGATGGCGATTATTGTTTTTATCATATATAAGATCTTTTTTCCTTATTTGAAATCATTTATTCAATACAATTACACATAAATTAGTACTCCTTTTGCATATAACAAGTCCTTCTGCGAGGATGAAGATCTCAAAATATTTAATACTCACTTTGGCAGTTGGTTCTAGTACAGCCTATGTTATTCCTGTGGATAAGCGAGGCCCAGCACCAACGTATAATACGGTTACAGCACCCGTATCTTTCCAAGGTGGCAACAGTCCTGCTCCTGTTGATGCTCCTGTCGCTTCTCCAGTTGCTGTCGCACCAATTGCTGCTTCTCCAGTTGCTGTTGCGCCAGTCGCTGCTTCTCCAGTTGTTGTTGCGCCAGTCGCTGCTTCTCCAGTTGTTGTTGCGCCAGTAGCTGCTTCTCCAGTTGTTGTTGCGCCAGTAGCTGCTCCACCAGCTGCTGCCTCTACTATTGCAGCATCATCTACTTCTACCGGCGATTCATTTTTCGGCCTTTTGTCCTCACTATTCTTACCTAAGGCTGTCTCACCACAATCTCCTGCTGCGTCTCCTGCTGTTACTGCTTCCTCTATACCAGTTGCTCCAGCTGCCGCTCCAGCACCCTCCGCTGCTCCAGAAAGCTCAAGTGCCAGCACCGATTCTGGTATTTTCTCCTCAGCTAAAAGCTTGTTTGCATTCTTACTTGGAGGTGATGATTCAACCCCTGCCACACCATCAGCTCCAGCCGCAGCTCCAGCTCCAGCCACAGCTGTCACATCCATCCAGTATGGCACTACGCTGGGATCGTCTATTGGTGGATCTGGTAGCTTTAGCTCTGCGAGCGCAGCTTCAGCCCCTAGTGCAGCCAATTCAGCATCGGTTTCTATCGGCTATAGCAGCCCATCTGCTTCCGGTTCTCCCAATAATCAAGCATATTTGCCATCCATAAAGGCAGCTACTGGGGCTAAGGGTATCACATACTCTCCTTATACAAAGTCCGATGCTTGTAAAACTTTGGCCGAAGTTCAATATGATATCGCTAAATTGGCTAGTTTCGAAATTATTAGACTTTATAGTACAGATTGTTCTGGGATCGAAAACGTTTTAGCATCTATTACTTCTTCTCAAAAATTATTCCTCGGTATATGGAACATTGATACTAATTCGATTCAAAGTGGATTATCTACGATTGCCGATGCAGTCGAAAATTCGACTCGTGGTTGGGACGTTGTCGACACGATTTCTATTGGTAATGAACTTGTCAACTCTGGAGAAGCCAGTGTTCAAGACATTGCCACTGCAGTCTCTACTGCGAAATCATGGCTTCAGCAAAATGCTTCGGGCTATACTGGTCCAGTTGTTTCTGTCGATACTTTAGTCGCAGTCATTGCAAACACTGGCTTATGTGAAATTTCGGATTACTTAGCGGTGAACTCACATCCTTTCTGGAGTGGGTCCGCTCAACCTGCAGACTCAGGCCCCTGGTTAGAAGCACAGATTCAATCTTTGCGTAACGCATGTGGGCCCAGTAAGCAAATTATGATCACAGAAACCGGATGGCCCACTCAAGGTGATACATACGGTTCTTGTGTACCGAGTTTGTCAAATCAAGTATCTGCCCTTAACTCAATCGTCAGTACTTTAGGCGATCAAGTGTTAGCCTTTACTATGTACAACGATTATTGGAAGGCACCTGGTCCTTATAACGTCGAACAACACTGGGGCATTTTTGGTGACCCAGCAGTTTGAAAAATTAATCGCAGATACATTTCCTTGCAGATATTTATACCTCATGTCTCCGGACAATTCCTGATCTTCTTTACGATTACGATATTTTTTTAAATGCTTTAATTCTTCAGGGTAATTCTTTTTATTAGATGTTTAGCCATTTGGTAATTCTTCTTTCGTTATTTATTTCTGTTTCTTTAAATAAGATAAATTATAATAAATTTAAAAACGTACAAATTTCAATTTTTTTCAAAAATCTATTCCAATTTTGTGAAAAATAGAAGAATTGGTTAATGATGGAAGTGAACTGGAGACGATCCTTGATAAGAATTGACTAAATGCTCTATTGCTTGTCATATTAACTTCATGGTCTTTTATTTGTCTTCTTTTTCTAAACATTAAGAAATACGGATCAACCATCTTTTTAGTATATGTGTTCTATGCCCAAAACTACATAAAAACAATACGAAATAGGAGTTGCCATGATCCGTGATTTACTTTTACACTTTTACAAGCTGTAAGGTTTTTGAACGATACAATTGATCAGTAAGGTTCAATACACCTTTTTCGCAGCTTCTTTTTTAGCAATAATTGCAAAAATTTGAAGTCAAGTGTTCCGAATCAAACACAAGGGGAAAGAGAATTACTACGGGCTGCCTTTTCCTCATATTTTCCTCCCTAAGTTCTGTTAATTTTTAGATATGTATCTGTATTATTGGCACAATTATGTTTAATATACAGAATCTGACGAAGGTAGTTAATGTATGTATAAAAGTTTTCCTTATCAGAATCAATTTAGTTACTCAAATAATTGTTTTGTCCTCTACACGACATTGCTGAAAATATTAAACAAAAATAAACAACAAATTTTAATAGTCAGAAAAAGACTTTTAAATCTGTTGCACCATAACAGAAAAACTAAGATAATTAATTTTCGAATGTCTGAGAGGGATAGGAAGAAGTTAGCTACAAGGATACTGAGTCTCTACGATAGATTTTATCAAATTACTGATGAGAGAGGTATCAATGTTGCCGAAACTTTCCACCGCTTGCCACTTAGAACAGGAACCGATTACTACAAGATCGTTTTAAATCCTTTGTCATTGCATGCGATTGGGCGGAAAATCAAGAAATTTCAATACGAGCATGCCCAACAGTTCATCGATGATTTGGTGCTTGTGTCATGGAATGC
Source organism: Kodamaea sp. yHQL449 (assembly GCA_030582715.1). Taxonomy (NCBI): domain Eukaryota; kingdom Fungi; phylum Ascomycota; class Pichiomycetes; order Serinales; family Debaryomycetaceae; genus Kodamaea; species Kodamaea sp. yHQL449. The sequence goes on along the minus strand of JAJMGT010000001.1, from coordinate 486,064 downwards.
CCGTTTATACAATAGAAAGGATTCTAGATTTTATGTGCACGCGTTGATTTTAAAACAATACATTTTGACAGCTATATTACCCAAGTTAAAAAATGATAAGGTTGTCAGCGGTGCAAAATCTTTGATTTATCCAAATTTGGGAGATTTGCCCGATGAAAAGGATGAACCTGTGATTATCGATAGCTTGTTCTATCTGGAAGGAGGCGAGGGAGCCATAGGTGCTGGAAGCCCTATTGGAATGCCTACTTCAACTCTGGATTACAATGACACTCCAGAATATCCTCAAGTACAACAGCATCAACAGCTTATTCCTCAACAGCCACCAGTGCCTCAATTCCACCAACAAGAAAAATTTCATGCTCCTTTAAAATTTCAACTACACACTCCCGAGCCTCTATACAAACCACCAGCACCACCTATTCCTACCCCACATAAGGCGAGTCGTGGACCAAAACAGGCTGAAAGTGGTATTAGAAGAGGTCGTCCACCTATTATTGACAGACCTTTTGAAACTCGTATCAAGCTTATTTTGAAAAACTTTAAGAAATTACGTGATCCAAATAATGATTCGAGACTGTTGACTCAGCATTTTGAAAAATTGCCAGATGGAAAAGTATATCATGATTATTATTCCAAGGTTTCACATCCTATAAGTTTGAATGAAATCAAGATTAAAGTGAGAACAAGAAAATACACTAACGTTGAACAATTTATACATGATTTGGATGTGATGTTCTCTAATGCACAATTATATTATGAACTGGACCCATACTCGGAAGAATATATCGATTTTGTGAACTTCAACAAGGAAGCCCAAATCATCATCCAAACCGAGCTCAATAAGAGTGATCGTGAATTAATTATTCAAACAACAGGTGGGACAGATGGTGTTATAAGATACCCATTGGATTCTCTTACAGTAAATGGTCACTTATATAAGATCGGTGATTGGGTTATGATCGCAAACCCAAGTGATCCCGATAAGCCAACCGTGGGTCAAATTTTCCGTCTTTGGTCTACCGATGATGGGAACCGCTATACCAATGTTTGTTGGTACTACCGCCCAGAGCAAACTTGTCATAAGGAGGACAGATTATTTTTCAGAAACGAAGTCTGTAAAACAGGTCAATATCGTGATCATTTGGTTGAGGAGATTGTCGGACCATGTTATGTTGTGTTTTTGACGCGTTATCAAAAGGGTGATTTACCTGAGGATGTTGTTTCCGATAGCTCACCTTGGTTTATTTGTGAATTCAGATACAATGAGTCAAGTCACGTTTTTAATAGGATTAGAACCTGGAAGGCTTGTCTTCCCGATGAAGTGAGAGACAACTTTGAATTACCATTGATACCCTTGAATGAGCCTCGTAAGCTAATCAAATATGAGTCACCAATTAGAGCTTTATTACCTAAAGATGCATACATAGGCATGGAGATTCCAGAACCAAGCGAAGGGTCTCAACCTAACTGCCCACCATTAGTTGGGTCCTGTTATGCAGGTAAAGTGACACCAGACGATGATTTGGGTCAATACATTTCTAGTCCCAACATCACTCCTATGCCTGATTTTGATGACAACAACACCGGTAGAAGGGCATATTTGTTCACACCAATTTCCCAATTGAAAGGTGGCGGTGGTATATCAAGTCATGTTTACGCTAGTCACCACAATACTCATCATCTGTCTAGCACTAATACACCTGCGTTGGTTGATACTACAAGCGTATTAGCTCCAATTGGCATGGCTGCAACTACCAATACAAATTCTACCGGGTACAGCACTGTGCCAAGTTTCTCTGTCAATCCTGATGGGTACTTACCAAACACTTATAAACTGTTGCAAGCACAAATACAAGAAAATCAACAGAAAAAGATTCAAGAACAAGAATTGTTACAATTACAGCAACAGCAACACCAACAATTGTTGCGTAAGCCCGACAACTCTTCGATTATTGTTCCACAGGGTGTCAATTATCACAAGGTCACCTCAGTCTATTCTACATTGTTGGCCGGTGGTGTTCTCTCGTATGTATTGCCCGATTCTACCGGATTGTGCGAATTAAGTGAACAGGTGAATAAGAAGAGAAGATTCATTGATGATATCCAAAGTGTGGATGAACTTGTTTTCTATAGAGCTCCTCCGGTATTGGTGGCTCCAAATAGGTCAATTGCTTCGTTGGGACACTCTGCCAAATATTTGGCTTGGAAATCAAAAAAGTAAGTAGCTTTGTATTTTATGTATAGTATATTGTATTTTCTAATTTTAGTGTTCATGTAGGATTTTTTGGGTGCAAACTTGAGATCGAAAACTTCTATAAATAAATTCAAATATTGTAATCTCAACGCATTTAAAACTTAGTATTTTATTGCGTTTGCTGTCTTAATCTCGCTAATTTATCCAATAATCTATCTAGGTCGAAGTAAATTATAAAAATAAATCAAAGTCTGTGGTTGGCGTAAATGCTGGGTAAGAAATCGCAGATTGTAGGAGAAACGCCAAAAGAAGGTGGCTTCCTCTGTCCTTCGGTCGTTACATTACCTCGCAACTTAAAAATAAGAATGACTTATGATGACAAGCAGTCACTTTAAATTCGAATTGCGAAGACAATTCTTCGCAATTCTTCCCAATCAAGGGATGCTTGCAACAAAATATTCGAAAGTGGTAGCGCCGCACCTTTAGTTTTCTTTCGGTTTTCCGTTTTAGAATCAAATTAAATAAAAATTAACCGTGCGAATATTACATGAAATTTGCACCAATGAATAATAAAATCCTAGAATTCCATGAACATTTGAGCCGATCAAAGAAGATAGTCGCACTTGTTGGTGCGGGACTTCTGGCTTCTTCGGGACTACCAACTTTTCGCGGTACGCAGGGACTATGGAAGAATTTTAACGTGATTGATTTGGCCTCGCCTGATGCATTCTACATTGATCCGGGCTTAGTATGGCAGTTTTATTCCTGGCGTAGAATCAATGCCTTAAAGGCGAAACCTAATAAGGGCCACAGGGCGTTAAGCAAGTTATCTGAGTTGGAAAAGCTCGAATATATGACAATTACACAAAACGTTGATGGATTACTGAAAAGAAGTGGCCATAAGAAACAAAATTTAATCGAATTACATGGTTCACTTTTTGATTTAAAATGTACTAGTTTTATGTGCAATTATGCAGACGTTGATAATTTTAAGCATCCACTCTCAAAGGCTTTGGCAGATACTGAATATGAATTCGAAAATCGCAAACGTAAATTAGAGCAAGAAGATCATCAAACAAATGTAAGTCCACAATTCACACCTGTCAAGGAGATAAAAGAAGATGATTTGCCGCAGTGTCCTGTTTGTAAAGATGGCCTGATATTGCGACCTGGTGTCGTATGGTTTGGCGAATCACTCCCACTTCGATTAGTAGACCGTATAGATAACTTTATCGAACTGGAGATGGTTGATCTCATTTTGGTCGTGGGTACGAGCGGGACTGTATACCCTGCGAACAGTTATGTCGAAAGAGTACAACTTAAAGGGGGAAAGGTGGCAATCTTTAACACAGACATTGATGAGGATATATTAGAGGGTAAGGTTGAGGGAACATGGGGTTTCAAGGGCGATGCTGCCGAGTTGCTACCACTTGCATTAAAGCCATTGATAGGGGATATATGAGGTTGCATACAACATCACGAAAAAACGATAAGCTATAGAATCATTGTGAACTCTACAATTGTATTAATTAAAAATCGATTAAGGTTATGGTTTATAGAGAATAATACACCAAAAAGAAATAAAGGAAACAAGCACCTCCCGAGGGTGACCACAATTAATTAAAACAACGGGAAGAAGCTACTTAAATAGAACTTTGATCTAAAAAATAAAAATAAATGAATGATGATTATGATATGATGGTAATGATTAAATGGTTAATAAACTATGGGTATTAATTTTAATTTAGGAAGTTAACTTTAGTATTCATCAAACATGAGCTCATTAAATTTGAATGAGTCAATGTAGACTTCACTTGGTAAATCGAAAGGGTTGAGATTGATTGTACTGGACAGCTGCTGGCTTGTAGTATTCAGAATATTAGTATTAGTATTATTGTATGCGAGGAAAAAGGATGAAGTATTCAATGTGGTATCGCTGAACAAATCCCACAGCTCCGAAAAACTGTTTGTCATGTCAAAGCTGTCTTCTGAATATGATTCAGATAATTTTTGCAGATCTGAAAAAAAATCTAGAGTATGCGAAGGCACAGTTGCTGGGACAATTGATTCCGGTTCAGTCGAAGCTCTTGAAGTAGGAATTGACGTTGATGAGGATATATTTCCAAAAGAAATCAGGTTGACGTCATCATTTTGAGCGGTATCCTTGTAGTGGGGTATGACCGGCACACTCTCCAGCTTACTAAAAAAGCTCTTTGATACAACCAGTGAAATATCCAGCTCGCTTTTGCGTTTCTGATATTGGGCAAATGTGTCTATCGAGGCGATTGTGACAGACGGCTTCAAAGGAGGTCTTAAAGAAATATTGAATTCTTTAACTACTCCATTCTTCTTCTTCTTGGGTGTAGTTTTTCTCTTCTTGTAAGTTGTTGTGATTTTGGTCTTGTTGAATTTAGTCTCTGATAAGGGCGATTGCAAAAAATTGTTTTGTTGAACAGGATCGAAGTAATTATTCTCCGAGTACATTATGTAATAATACAAATTATGATTTAAGCGACAAAGATATTAGAAAGAAAATGTATCCATTTATATATCTAGATGTAAGAACTGATAAGAATCAAGAAGAAGAGATCGCGATCTATATATATACATAAACCTTGCACAAAATCAAGACGGCAAAAACAGAAAATCTTTACCAAAAAATAATGAACAGGGATCAAAAAATAAAATATCGAAGGGCTAAATTAAGACTAGTACAAAAGACATACAATACGAAAGAGAAAGTTTTTTAAAGCCAGATAACACAAACCTTGCTGCAGCCAATTAATGATACACCTTCATATGAAAGGGGCGCAGGGGTTCACCCTCTTCATCGTATTTGTTATAAGCAATTTTGTGTATGGATAGAAGAAATGTTAATTAAGCGGTGGTGCAAGAGAATATTATAAAAACATGTGTATAAATGCATTTATACGTTTCTAAAACAACACAAAAAGTGATCATACGAATACACAAAATAGGAAAGGTAGTAATTTAGCTGCACAGGGTTCATAAAGAAGACAGAAAGAAAGTTCGAAGTTAGACAGTGAAAAAGGAAAGCCCCGAGAGATGAGTGTTCCAACTTGGTTACCACATCAATGTGTGAGTTTTTGTAGTTGACAACATTTAAGGTCATGAGGAAAAAATCGATGGAAAAAAAATGACGAAGGACTCTAGTTTCAGATTTGAATCATATACACCTATATGTTTTAACATATTCAGAAATACACGTTGCTTGTTTATCGATTGCAGCAGCTACTACAATTGCAAAATAATGCAATGCATCTTGTTGCACGTCAATTTTTACGTGCGCGCATACTCAATCGAAAAGAATTTATATATGCAATATACTGCTTACAATCGTTATTTATTGTATTTTCGTGCGATCGAGTACTTTCTATTTCTCGGGGATAATAGGCCAATTTTTTATATTAACGGCTGAAAAAATAAAAGTGACCGAAAATTCGTCTTTACATTGTTCTTAGTTCTCCAATATCTAATTACTCGTGGAATTTTCCTTATCTTCATTCTCGATTCATTTATTCATCTCTTTGCCTTACTATTGTTCTATAGTAGGCTTTTATATGTTTCGAGGCACAAAAACTCGATTTGAAATTTGAAGTACATCGTCTTCATGGCAAGATCTTTTTGCCCTTGCATTGTTTGGTGAATTATTAAGCAAGGCATGGAAAAATATGTATCAAAGATCTTGTGTAAAATTCTCCTCTCTAACTTCAGTCCTCAAGCGGTAGCTCGATGATGATTCTCCTCAAGCATGTGTATTTTTTAGACTCGAGATGATTCACACTTGGGACCAACAAAACTATAGTATGTCCTTATACATCTTTCGTACAATACCCACATTTATGTGATAAGTTGAAATCCCATCTTATCAAAAAAAAATTGAACCCCTTAAAAGTCTTCACATATCAATAGAATAGAATAATAATTGTGCGGAGAAATATTTTATTATCTACACCACAAACGTGTTTCTATATATTTTCTTCTTGTCATAATTTACCCTTTAGAAGAGGGCTTTAGAAGAGGGGGAAATAGAAATACACAAAGCCAAGGAAAATCATTCTTACAATAGAGAGCCCTGTTCAATTCTGCCCGAGAAGGACATCATCAACTTCGTCAATTGTCACTCTTTGTATCACGTCAGATCTATCTGGTGGAAAGCCAATTTGAACATTAGCATCAACCAATAATTGGTTCATCAACCATAGTTTTCTCTTCTCCTTTGTCTTATTTGATAACTCGGTACTCACCAATTTGTTGATTTTGGCAACGGTCGCTAATCTTGCAGTTAACTTATCATGAAGTTCTTTGAGCTTGGTAATGTCTTCGATTTCATTCGGCATATCGATATCTACAGTCTTATAAGTCTCGCGTAACTGTTCTGTCTTAGTCGATAAATGCTCGTGAACGTCTGTACTTAATGCGGCATAATCATTGTCATCATCTTCCAGGTCATCTTCAACAGCAATATGTTGTTTTCTTAATTTTTCCTTCTCCTGTTCTTTACTTCTTTTCCTTTGTAATTTAATTACATTGACGATTTCGGCATTTTCATCAAAAGGGATAATAAGCTGCTCTTTATTCTCATTACTGAAATATTCTTTATATCTCATTGAAGCAACACGATATTGTTTAAAGTCAACAGGCATTTCACCGATTTTGCGTTCCTCCTTTCTTAGCAATTCAATAAAGTCGGGCGAAAACCACCAGGGGGAACGTAAGTTATAGTCCTGCTCTACTATTGACAATGCTTGTTGGTTTATAGGACATAATTCGTGAACACTTTTGACGTGTTTGGCAAGGGCGTCTGAACGATTGAAATGCTTCCCACACTCAGGAATGAGACAGAAATATGGCTTTTCTGTATATGTGACGTCCATTATTGTTAAATGTCTACTGTATATATGCTTGTAATCTTTGTATTGAAATACTTTGATCTACTTTTAAATGTTCGCTTTTTTTTCCTAATCATTTGTGACTTTTTTTTTACGTTTAATGCTAATCGTCTCTTAATTACAAATTTCATTATCTATACATATATAAATTTATACCAAATCTTCGTCCAATCTAGCAGCAGGATTAGTTTCAATGAAATCCAAAGAAACTTTGTGACCCAACAATTCTCTAATATTGGAGACACCGTACTTAATCATTGTTGGTCTTTCTAAAGATAAACCCCAACCGAGAACTCTCATGTTCTTAGGCAAGCCCATAGATTCCAACATTTCAGGTCTGAACATACCAGAGTTACCGATTTCGACCCACTTCTTCAACAACTTGTGGTAAGCAAAAATTTCTAAAGATGGTTCGGTGTATGGATTGTAAGCAGCCTTGAATCTTAATCCATTAACACCCATCTTACCGAAGAAATCTTCCATGAAACCAATCAAATCACCCAAGGTAATGTCGTACCCAGCGATCACACCTTCAACTTGGTGGAATTCAGCCAAGTGGGTAGCATCGACGGCTTCGTTACGGAAAACTCTGTCGATCGAGAATAATCTACATGGCTTAGGGTTTTTAGCCAATTTATGCAACATGGCGGCGGAAATAGCAGTGGTGTGTGTTCTCAAAACCATTCTCAAAGATTCTTCTTCCTTCCATGGATATCTGTAACCAATAGAACCGAATTTACCCGATTCATGCACAGCTCTAGTGTTTTCCCAGTATTCCTTGTCTTCTGGCTTACCAGCCTTGACTGGATCTTTCAAATAGAAAGTATCTTGTAAATCTCTGGCTGGATGTTGTTGTGGAACATAAAGAGCGTCGAAATTCCAGAAACCAGTTTCGACATATTGGTTAGATGGCATTTCGGTGAAACCCATCGAGAAGAAAATCTGTCTAAATTCTTCTCTAACCTTACTCAAAGGATGTAAAGCACCACTTTGAGGGTAAACACCTTCAGAGTTGAAGTTGTATGGTTTAAATTCGGCATCTTTCCACGAACCATTAGCAACCATTTCTGAGGTAATGTCGGTTTCGTAGTTAGTGATGGTCAAGGCAAACTTGGCAGCCTTTTCAACCTTATAACCAACAATCTTGGTCAAGTTAATCAACTTTCTCTTCTTCAATTCGGTCAATTCTTTCTTGTCATCTAATGAACCAGTTTTCTTGATTTGCGTTAATTCTTCTAAAACTACATCCTTTGGCAATGTGTCGACTTTGGCGATCAACCTGTCGCCTTCTTTGCTCAACCATTTATTCTTGAAAGCCTTACCTTGACCAACAGCACCAATTGGGCCCAACTTTTCTTTTAATTCACCAATTGTCAATGAATTTAATGATTTCAACACTTCATCAACCACGGCGACTTCTGGAGTAGCACCATTCTTGAGGAAACCTTCGGCTTCTTCGGTTAAAACCCATTGGTCGATTTCGATCTTGGTAAAGTTGATCATTTCCTTAGCCCACAAAGAGGTCAAGTTAGAGTGCAAGGTGTTGGCGTCAATCTTTGCCAATTCAGGCACTTCCAAGGTGTTACTGATGACACCTTGGTTCTTGTCGACAATCTTTAAAAGATTCAACTGCAAATCAGACATTATATATTATATGTGATGATTATAGGTCCGTTTGATAACTATGATTCATCATTTTTTTCATTGAACCGGAAGAAAAAAAAATTTTGAGAGAAAATCTTAGGGATGAAAATTACTGCGAATCTCGACATATGTTGATCAATATAAGAGTAAATAATATACTGATACGAAACGCATATTCGTTTGTCGTAGATGGGTTAAATCGAAATCTGCGACACATTCATAGACTTTTGTGACTTTGTATGGAAATTAATTTTAGAACACTAACACCGTATTTATAGCCTCGCACTATAAAATGAATGAGCAACTCTGCGCTTGCCATTTTTCGCATCGCTAGAATTTAAACTCTGCCATTTCCTATTTGGGCCCAAGTACTGCATGGCTGAAAATGGGGTCCCGCGCTTTATGGAGATACGTTCGAAACACAAACAGATAGCAATCTATGAGCACGCCTCATAGAGACAAAATTCCATCACTGGAAGCAACTTCTTACCATGGTCCCCATCGAGTCTAGTCTAGCTTGGAAAAAATCTGCTGAGTTAATTAGCCCTAATAATGTCCCTCAGTAAGCCTATTGTATAATGAATCTATAATTGACGCGTGCGGGTTAGTTTCCCCAGTATTCCATATTTCTAGAGGTAGGTACTTCAACGCGGCTGTGGAAAACAAAATAATCTGTTTTTGGCTGACGGTAGCAATCTTGCGTCTCGAAAGCAAAAGCAAATAACTATTGTTTCATGAACAGATTATCAATGTTCAGCGTCTTATAATGTTCGAATAAAATACTATATAATGCCCTCTTTTCCTTCTTCATATTTCAATTTTTTTCATTTTTAATTATATACTCAATCATTAAACCAGATACAAAATGGCTGTCACTTGTTCCGATATCTTCAAATTATTTTTCGCAATCATTTTCCCACCATTGGGTGTCTTCTTAGAAAGAGGTTGTTCTTCTTCATTGCTTATCAACATCCTTTTGACCATTTTGGGCTATATCCCTGGTATCATTCATGCTATTTACGTTATAGGGCGGTACTGATAGGTTATACTTTTAATCTCTATTGATTTTTACAAGTTAGAAAACACATTCCAAAATAAATATTTAAAAGTTAGCTGCAAAAGCAAAGTTGCAATTGTAGATTTGGTACGGAATCTAGTTGAGTTTCAGGTATAGATACTTGTCAATACGTGATGGAGCTAGAAAGTACGCATTAACTCATACTGAATAATGATCTTCTCAATTATTTATCTAAACTCTTCAGATCGTTATAATCAACTTAAATAGCCCATCAGCCCCGCGACAAGCTCATAATTTTTTTTCCCCATTAAACCATTCTCATTTTCCAGGTTTATTTAGTAAACTGTAAATTGGGAAAAAATAAAGATCTGAAGTAATTGATCTAATAACCGCTAAACTTAGGATAGCATACTTACAACATAAGAGGCAACAAGATGTTTTCCTGGTGCCGCATTATGGTTCTTCGGAGAAATTTGCGGTTGTTGCTTTTACTGCTGTTTCTTTTGACCGTATTTTTCTTTATTAAAGCCTTTCAATATAATATAGCAGAGCAAGTGTTAATACACAGCCATTTAGATCTAGACCATTCAACAGATGATCAGGTTGAAATACCTGACGGCGTTAGCTACGATGAGTTGGCTCCTAATCAGAAGGTGTCGTTTTTGCTAAAATCAGTTAAAGAGAACAAGGATAATAAATACTGGCTAGCCAATACGAGTGTCTCGAATCCTGAGTTAATAATTGATTATCGCCAGTTTATCTCAACCGGAGATGATAATTGGAGTTCAAAACCAGAGTTATTCTATGATCCAAGACTAACATTATCGGTGTACTTGAATGCAGCCAAACGTATATTCCTCGAAAACAACCCGCAAAATGAGTTTGACAAGGATAAAACGATGACCACTTTACCCTTTGCCTGGTCAGATTGGGTTGACTTGACTATTCTTAACAATGAAATAACAAAACCTATGGAAGAGAAACGAAGGTGTGGATGGTTGCAGTCTTTGGTTAATAAACCAACAAATAAACCTGAATTTTGTATTGACTTGGAAGATGTTAGACAAGACGAATTGGAGGTGATTGGGTTGGATAAAAAATACTTACCCGGATTTTTAGTCAAGGATTCTCCGATGAATCAGATACCTATCGAACAGTCCTTAATACAAGCAAAGAGCCATTTGTTAACATTTATGGAACCGCCTGTTTCAATCATGTTTCTATCCCCAGACGGGACTTATGAAATCGGAATAGACTCGAAGAAAAGAATCTTTCATTCCGGGCTCTTTGACGAATATATTTCAGACAAGAAAATTGAAGGATCTGAAAAGATTGCATTGAACCCAGCTAAAGAATTACGTGAATTGATGGCTGCAGTCCCAGAACGTAAAAATGTAGAGCAAATTACGGTTTCTAAAGAATTACACTTGAATTCGGAATTATTTGAATATGGAACACCACAGGTGGGACTCCAGATAGATGAATATGAACAACGATTAAGAGGTTCAAGTGCAAATGATCCGGAACTGATTTTTACCAAACATGAAATGAACCATTATGAAGGATTGAAATACGCGCGTGAAGTTGCTCTAAAAGACGAGCCAACTTACTATAAGCTTGCTACTTTATATGAGGATGAAAATAATCTCGATAATGGATGGCATTATGAATGGCGTTTTTTCAGTGGAGCTTTGCGAAACTTGAACGATGATAGCTGGACAACTCGACAGTTGGAAATTCGTGAGACAATTCTACTTGAACGACTTTTGCGTAATTGGTTCAAATTTGCTAAGCTCAAGGGGATTGTTTCATGGGTCGCTCATGGACCACTTTTGTCGTGGTATTGGAACGGACTTATGTTTCCATATGATATTGATATTGATATCCAAATGCCCAGCAGCGAGTTAAACAAACTTTCGAAAGAATACAATATGACCTTGATAGTTGAAGATACTACCGAAGGGTTTGGGAAGTATCTTGTTCACACATCTTCTTTTATTCACCACAGAGATATCCCACCAAGGAACAACTATATTGATGCTCGATTCATCGATGTTGATACGGGGACTTACATCGATATCACCGGTATTGGGCGCAATCAAGAGATCCCACCGGCTAAAATGAATAAAGATAATGAATTATCCGAATTGTATATGGATAGAAGAATGCATTGGATGTCACATAAACAAATCAGTCCATTAAGACATTCGCTTCTAGGGGGTGTACCGGTTTACATTCCGCATGAGGTTGAATACACTTTACAAGAAGAATACTATGAGGGGACAACTTTACAGTACTTTGATAATTACTATTATGTTCCGATATTACGATTGTGGATCAAACTGGAAGATTTAACCTCGATAGTAAGCTCGAAAGATTTGGTGAATGAAAATTGGCATAAAGTAATTTATCGTTTGAATAAAATGACAGAATTGGATAAAGTCCATCTTCTTGAATCAAACGAAGGGGTTCTTATAGAGTATTACTTGACGCACAAATACACCAAATTCCACCAACTCGAGAAATCTTTTGTTTTACCACAAAAAAACCAGCAACTGCCAGTCAACTTGGAGAACAGCACCGAATACAACTGGTTACTCTCACAGTTTGTGTTAGGCAAGCCCCTAAAGAAATCACTTTTTGATTATGGGCATTTTGAAAGATTTGTTCATGATTAATATATACAGAAATAAACCTTTTGGTGCGATTTTTCACTCTTTTTTCGATTAATCAATACAGTTTTTACTCTAATAGTAAATTTTAAATACCTTTACAATGATCAGCAGGAACTTGATAAGGAATGCATTGCGTGGGTATAGTACCACCAATGGAACTACCATGTCATATAAAAGAACATACTCAAGCCCTGTTTATGTGAAATCTAAAAGTGCAACAACTACAACAACCCCTGCTCCAACGAGTACCAAGCTAGAAGCAGATTTATCCGAAACTCCTGTATCGAATGTGAGCTTTAACGACTCGCCAAATTCAAGAAATAGTCAACCAGGACAGCAAATCGATTGGTCCGATTCATTTCATGGCTTAGGGTCTTCGCCATTTCCTCGTGAAGTAGCTAATATCCTATTAGCACCACTTGCTGAAGAAGACATTGAAATCAAACCTGATGGGTTGTTGTACTTACCCGAAATCAAATATCGTCGTATATTGAACCGAGCCTTTGGACCTGGTGGATGGGGATTGGCTCCTCGTACCGAATCACTCATAACACCAAAGCAGATCAGTAGAGAATACGCGTTAGTTGCCCATGGACGCTTGGTAAGTGTTGCTCGTGGTGAGCAGGATTACTTTGGCGGTGAAGAAAAGTTAACCACCGCCTTAGAAGGGTGTAAAAGTAACGCTTTGATGAGATGTTGCAAAGATTTGGGTATTGCAAGCGAGTTGTGGGACCCAAGTTTCATTAGAAGTTGGAAGGCAAAGTACTGTGATGAAGTATTTGCAGAGCATGTCACGACTAAGAGAAAGAAGAAGTTATGGAAATTGAAGAAGACAAAGGGTTTAGATTACCCGTATAAAATTGTTTAAACAGAATTATGCCCTCCTTTAGAAAAGATTTCTTTTTCTACACCCGATATTTATAGTATTAATGTATATTGTGTATGCCCAAAACTTCGTCCCTTTTTCTCAAGCTAGTTTGGCTTGAAGATACCACGACCAACACCTAAATCTTCTACTGTCTGTGATAATGGTCTTCTCTTCCAGACGTCCCAGAATTGTTGTTTTTGGAGATCCTTATCGGTGTTGGCAGCTTCAAATCTAACATTCTTACCAGCAGAACTTGGGGATTGTGCCCAAATAGCATGGTCCAATAAGGTGGCGACAGAGGCACCGGCAATACCGGTCAACACCTTGTGCTTAGGAGGCATGCTCTTGAAGCCAGCGGTTAAAACAGCCAAGTTACCGGTTCCAACGGCGATAAAAGTGTTCCAATCATCATTCTTTTCTCTCAAGTTTGTAACAATACCTTTAGCGGCAGTGGCGGTGGTTACAAAACCAACGACTGTCAATGGCAATCCCAATTTGAATGTTGTTCTTTTCCACAAGTAAAGCCAGGTGTAGGCACCAAGAGTGGTGTAGAAACCAACCTTAAATACTTTAGCTGTTTCAGACTTGGTGTCAATGGGGGTAAATGGAGGATATGCACTTGAATTGGCCAAGTTGACAAATGGTGTTGGGAACTTGTTAGTGGAGTCCGGGTAGGAGACTCTGACTTCTTCTTCCGACATGTTTGATTGTATGCTAAGTATGTAGTGAAAAGTCTGATTTAAATGTTACTCTTCTGTCGCACTGATTTTTTTGCCCAATCATTTTCACAGAATTGAAAATTCATGTTAAAAAATCTCTCAGGTGAATCAGCACGAGTTTTATCAGGTGAATTATTTACTGAAAATTTTTGTTTGCCGCAACGGACGAAGTGAATAAAAGGCAATCGCTAAATCAATTTTTTTTTTATTTATAAAAGATTCGTAACAAATATAATGAGTAAAGTACTTGGAATCACCGCCATTGTCGCCACCGCTGCAGTCGGCTATGCCGTCTACTTTGACTATCAAAGAAGAAACTCTTCTGATTTCAGAAAGGCCTTGAAAAAGAAGGCCGTGAAACATCAAAAGAAGAGTGAAAAGGTCGAAAAGGAAAACAAAAAGTCTAAGTTCGAAGCTGCTAAAAAGCTTGTCGAAGAAGATTTGGCCGTCAACCCTCTTCCAACCGACTTGGCTGAAAAGGAAGCTTACTTTGTCCAACATATTTCTATGGGTGAAAAATTGGCCCTCATGCCAGAAACCAAGCTTGAAGCTGCTTTATCTTTCTACAAGGCTTTGGCTATATATCCTAACCCAACCGAAATCTTGTCAGTCTTGCAAAAGGCCACCCCTGAAGATATCTACGAAACCGTCGTCATGATGATTGCTGCCAAACCACCTCCACCTGTTTCGAGTGTCCTCAACAATGAATCTGCCACCGTTGAACTCAAGGGTGAAAGGGCAGGCGAAGATTTGGATTAACTTTAAAACCCCTGAAGTTTATTAGTGATATTTATTCGTGTTTACTAGGCGTTTGCGTGGCAATACTATAAAAATGCTACCCTTTTGTTCATGATAAGTTAATGATTATTCGAATGCGATGAAGGTTCTTTTTCTATCTAGATCATAAATGTGTTTGTGAAAATCCTAAACACAGAAAATGTTTCTTTTCCTTTGTACATATTAGTTTTATTAAGCACATTCAGTGTATATATATATTCATATTTAAGTGTAAGCATGATTAACGTGAGTATAAGAGATTCATTAGTTTATTTCTTTTCCAGGATCTTATCTGTAAATCATAGATTTGTCGCAAGTTGCGTGAATTGAAGATCAGATTCTTGACGAGCGATAATAAATTGAAAACTTTAACGAGGATATGACGTTTACGCGATTGACAACTTGAAAATTTCACGTCATTTGTGTTGACATGGTGGCTTGTTATTATAAGTTTGTGCTAATACAAAATTGTGCTGATGTGGCAGGGTCCTATTTCGTAAAAGAACTTATGCATCAAAGCCTTGTTGTTCAAAAATTTAATCATTATTTACATGTGTTCACTAGTATAACCATTCTAAAGGATCTCCTGTTTAAGGTGTTTCACAGATCGTAGAATTTGGCATCACTTTATTTTTAGAACAATTCGATGCATATTTTTGAGTTACTTTTTTTTCGTCTACCGAATCATTATAAATACGATCAAAGTTTTCATTTTCAGATCTGAATATTTCAGCCTTAATTTTTTGACAGATTTTCATTTAAAGCCTTTTTGGAGGAGTTGGTGTTAATGATGAATTTTCAAAATTTATTTACATTTCTTTTATTACCAGCAATTATTGCTGCTACAAATAGTACAAACAGTACAAATAGTACTTCGAACTATACAGTTCCAATTATTCAACCCGAGTATAACTCGAACAACTTCCAATATGAAGGTATCGCTATAGGTGGTTGGTTGGTTTTAGAACCATATATTACTCCATCACTTTTTAAGCAATTTAAGAAAAACGACATGCCTGTCGATGAGTATCATTTCTGTCAACACTTAGGACAAGAAGAAGCTTCGAAACAGTTACAACAACATTGGGATAGTTTCTATACCGAAGATGACTTTGCTGAAATTAAATCTTATGGGTTGAACATGGTTAGAATTCCAATTGGTTATTGGGCTTTCCAAAAGTTGAATGGTGATCCTTATGTCTCTGGTGCTCAAGACTATTTGGATAAGGCAATTGGTTGGGCTAAAGATAACGATTTAAAGGTATGGATCGACTTACATGGTGTTCCAGGATCTCAAAACGGGTTTGATAACTCTGGTTTTAGAGATATCGGGTATCCTGGCTGGTTTAATACCACTGAAAATGTCCAAGTTACTTATGATGTCTTGAATCAAATTTTTACCAAGTATGGTACAGGTTCATATGCAGCAAACTATAGTGAAACTATTTTGGGTATTGAACTTGTTAACGAACCTTTCAGTCCTGTGATCAATGAAACTTGGATCGAGCAATTTTATCAAACTGCCTACGAAAATTCCAGATGGATTCAAACTGTCAATAATACGATTGTTTTCCAAGATGCTTTCCAACCAATTGGTTATTATAACTATTTCATGAATGACAGAAAGTCTTCGAATGAAAAAAATTTGACTATTGAAAACTATAATATTTTGATTGATCACCACCATTACGAAGTATTTGCCTCAAATGTCGCCGAAAATATAACTCAGCATATTCTGAACATCAAGAACTACGCACAATCGATTGAGGACGAGTTAGAGCATCATCCTGCTGTTGTTGGAGAATGGTCTGCTGCATTAACTGACTGTACTCCTTGGTTGAATGGTATCGGTCTTGGTTCGAGATATGCCGGCGAAGAACCATATAAGGCTGATTACAACAAAACAGGAAGTTGTAGTAATATTAATAACATCAAGAAGTGGTCAGATCAAAAGAAGAAGGATACACGTAAATTCATTGAAATTCAACTCGATCAATACAATAGATACACTACAGGTTGGATTTTCTGGTGTTTTAAGACTGAAGACACCATTGAATGGGATTTCAAAAGATTGGTCGAATACGACTTGATGCCTCAACCTTTAAACAATTTCACATATATTAGAAACGGTACTGATCTTGATCCAGACGCTGAAAAGAATTCGGCGAACAACTTACAGGCATATTCCTCTGTTGCCTTGATCCAAGCCATTGTCTTGACTTACTTCTTTTTCTGAGGAGAGGTATCTGCCATCTCATTGAATTCATATCATACTTAGAAACATCTGCATATAGAGAAACACTAATAATTAATAATATTTTTCAAGTTTGTATTTTTTTCAGTTAAAGTTTGTATTGTCTGGCCAGGAAAGATATCAATAGTAAGATATCAACTTTTTTTCTAACATTCCTAGTGGCAGTATTGCTCTATTCTCATAAAATACTTCGTAAATTTAGAATTTCTATTGTAAGGTGCAAATTGGGTTCATATTGACTATTATTTAAATAGTCCAAATGCCTACAACGTACCATAAATATCAATTAGAGATAATCAGTGAATTAAATCAACTACTTATTAACATCGCCCATTCGGTCCTGTACCGGATATTCGTAATAATATTCTTTTCGCACTTTAGATATGTGATCGCAAAATGAATCATAATTTTCAGTTCTATGAATCATAATTTTGAGTATTTCTCTTTTACAACTTTAAATACAAAGAAAATATAGAAATGGTCAAATCTGTTAACGTTGCCATTATTGGGTCTGGTGTTGTTGGCGCTGCCTTCATCAACCAATTAAAAAATTTGAAAACGGCTGTTAACTTCAATGTTGTCTACTTGGCCAGATCCTCAAAGGAGGCTTTGTTTTCCAATGACTATAAGCCAATTGACTTGGCCACTTATAAGACTGGCTCTGCCCAGCCAGTTTTGGCCTTGCCTGAATTGACCAAGTACTTAAAGGCTGCCCACAAACCAACCATCTTAATCGATAACACTTCAAATTCCAGTATCGCTGAATACTACCCAACTTTGATTAAAGAAGGCATTTCGATCGCAACTCCAAATAAAAAGGCCTTCTCTTCAGATTTGGCCACTTGGAATGAAATATTCAAGAACGCTGAACAACAAAATGCAGGTTTAGTATATCATGAAGCAACCGTTGGTGCTGGTTTGCCAATCATTGGTCCATTGCGTGATTTGGTCACTACCGGTGATAAGGTCGAGAAGATTGAAGGGATTTTTTCTGGTACTTTGTCTTATATTTTCAACGAGTTCTCTACCACCGATGCCAATTCTAAGGTCAATTTTTCTGACGTGGTTAAAGTCGCAAAGCAATTGGGTTACACCGAACCAGATCCAAGAGATGATTTGAATGGTTTAGATGTCGCTAGAAAGGTCACTATTTTAGCCAGAATTTCTGGATTCAACGTTGAATCACCAACTTCATTTCCTGTCGAATCATTGATTCCAAAAGAATTGGAATCTATCCAAAGTGCGGATGAATTCATGCAAAGATTACCTGAATTCGATGGTCAAATTCAAAAGTTAAAGGATGAAGCTTTGGCCGAAGGTAAGACTTTGAGATTTGTTGGTCAAGTTGACTTTAAGGCTAACAAAGTTTCTGTTGAAATCGGTAAATACGACTTTGACCATCCCTTCAGCGCTTTGAAGGGTAGTGATAACGTTGTTTCCATCAAAACCGAAAGATACTCTAACCCATTGATCATTCAAGGTGCTGGTGCTGGTGCTGAGGTCACTGCTCACGGTGTCTTGGCCGATGCTATCAAGATTGCTGAGAGAATCGCTATCTAATTACAGCTTCATGTAAAAAAAAGATTATATATACGTAAAAATTAAATGGAATTGCCAAACTTTTATTACAAATGAGAGAGTGCGCCGTGTGACTTGAACTCTTCTCTCCAAAGCAGCTTTGCTTCCCTAAATATCTCACGCAAGCTCTGTTCGTTCTGGCAAACTGATCTAAAGTCCAACATGATTCTTTGTGAGTCCAAATGGTTCGTTTTAATACTTTGATCGCTATCCGGGATACTTGCTAAAGATGTATTTAATCTGGTGATATGTAAGTTGTTTGGAGCAAGGAAGAAATCACCGCTATCTCTTAACTCAAGGAAGTATGCGCCAGTCTTGTGAATATATTGGATATACTGGAATGTTGGTTTCCCCCAACTGTAACCAATTTCGATATTATCCCTCAGGAAGAAATTGGTCGCTCTATTATCCAAAAAGAAACCAGACTTCTTCAACAAATGCAAGTGGAAATAGAACTTATTATATTTGATTATCTTCAGATCACTGAACTCTTCATCGACCCAAGGATTGACCACCATTTTCAAATCAACGAATGAATGGAAAGGATTTGTTTGTGGAATTTTGCATAATTCTTGCCATGGAGTCTCGACCAACTTCAAACCGTGCCTCTCACACAATCTCGACCAATTAACAACAGTCTCGTCGATGAATTTAGTCGTAGTATTGAGCCATTGTAATCTTATGTGGTAGCAGTGCTCTGTATTATGCACAATATCATAGTGAACTGTAACTAATTCAGGTCTAAAAGACTTGCCTAATGGGTCAACGTTAAATTTCACCGCACGACTTATAATAAACTTTTTCTTACGTTGTCTAGTATGTGTGGAGCCGATCATTGAAGAGGCTTCTGATTCATTTAAAAGATTATTCGAGGTGATTCTTCTCAAGTCTAAATGTTCATGTTGATTTTGAAAATTGAGAGAATTGACCACAGATTCCGTATCAGAATTACTTCTAGTAGTAGTTTCTGTAAGGATTTTCTTTTTCGAGAACCAGCTCGTATTTTGATTAGAAATTTCTTCTTTATAGGCCTTATCAATATATTCATCTTCAAACTCGTAGAAGTAATAACCGTCAAGTAAACCATGTCTAGCCTCAACGTGTTTGAATAACCCTCTATCCATTAAAGATTGGGCATACTCAGTTGCTTCCTCTCTTGTGGTGATGTCTTCAAAACATTCGAGTAACCATGTAACTAACTCGTTGCCAACAAAACTGTGTAAATGTCTTTTGAAATGCCAAGTTCTATCAACTAACTGCAACCCATTTGAACTTTGCAACTCTTCTGCTAATTCTGAAAGCTTGATATTTTTGTCGAAACTCATATTTTCAGGAATCATGTATGTTGGTTTATTACCTGTTATATCATAATTTTCAGCTTCTTCATTAAGAAAATCGTATAAATTTCCAGTGTAAAATATAATATCGGGAGGAGCCAGTTGTTCTTTTTGTGGCATCTTGGTACTAACAAATTTCCCTTTTTCAACTAATGCAATCAACTTTCGCAAGCCTTCGACTCTAATTTCTTCATCTGATAATTTCTCATTCGTGACAAAATAAGCATTTTTAGGAATTTCAGAAGGCATAACGACAAATTTCATTTGATAGAACTCATGATTAGAATCTGGCATAGCATCTTCATAACCTGCTAAATACTGGTCCAACTGATTCCAATTGAATCTTTGCGGTTTCAAATTAATCAGGTCTATTTTAGCAGGGGAGTAATCATCAACATAGCGAGTTCTTATCATAGGAAAGTATGATGTAAGTTTAGGATGTCCCAAGTAAATCGGGTTTTTTTCAACTGTATTTTCAGATTTACGATACAATTGAACACTTAAACTGCCGTTGAAATCGCATGATATGCGATGAATCTCGTCATCAAAAGACATATAGATTCTCGAAGCCAATGAACTATGTGCCGGAAAATATTTAATTACAGTCTCAGCATTACCAGTTAACCTTCGTTCAGCGTCAACTTTTTTAACATTGTCGTCGTAACAGATCTGGAACCCAGCTAATAATCTCAATTGGATCATTTCCCTCATTAAATCATGCGTAGTAGATAACTCCAAATAATTTTCGTAATTAAGTAACACATTATAAATTTGAAAAGTGTAGTCAGTCTCCAAGTGAGCTGATGTTGGAAACACTGACGTTACAATTGGTAAAGCTGCAGGACTTTGGAATGATCTCCATTTTACCAACTTCCTTTTATAGCCGTTAGGAAATACATTTTTCCATCTACTGACTTGTGCGACTAAATCTGCATGGATCTCCTGAGATGGGTTTTCAATTTCTGTCCAAAAACGATCAAATGGTTTCAGAACAACTTCAGCTTCATAATTGGTTGTTGCCTTCTTATGTGATGACTTTCTAATCGTTTCTGGTTTTTCTCTACTCTGCTTTAATTTTAAAGTAGAGTCACCATCTATGGCTGATTTATCGCCTACCTTAAACATATCGTTTTTAATAATTCGAGTGGGTCCAGCGTTGAATTTCTTTGCTGGGCCATTCAAGTTTGATGAGCTCCGTAATGTGGCTATGGAAGTAGAGCTTCTTAAGGAGTTTGCTGAAGAAGGTACAGCTTTGTCATCGGAGTTTTTATTTAACACGTATAACGAAGAAAGAGCCGATACTTCTGTATTGTTGTTAGTGACCGTGCCGAGCGCAGAAGAATTCGATGCATCCGTCTTGGCAGACGTTGTAGTAACGGGTGCCAAAGCAGGCTTATGATTGAATATAAGAGACAAAGTAACTTGTCCATCCTTTGGTAATGCAGGTTTTGGTATTTTGGATTCGCCGTGATAATCCTTAATCTCAGCATCATTGAAATAATCTTCTTGTTCCTTGTCAAGCCTTTTGACAGGTTTGAAGGCATCATTATCGTATAAATCCATGAAATCAGTAACCAGCCTTGTGTGTCTACTTACCTGCAACCTCTCGATTCTGACTTCATTAACCTCATTCTCCATTACTCCCATCATTTGCAATTCATATATCTTACAGCGTGGTATCCATTGGCTCAGATCCTCGTTCAGGTCTTTATAAAAGGAAATATCACACCAGTTTGGAACAGAATGGGTTAATTTACCTTGATTATTAATCGATCGAAATAAAGGAACGATATGTAATGGTGGGCGGCTAAGACTTATAATATCTAAACCACAATCAATCGAAACCATTTTCTTACTAGTTTCCAACATGAGATCGTAATCAACATCAAAAATACCAGTACCTGGAGTAACCAACATGAAATGATTCAAGCAGTATTTAAGATCCAGATTAAACCTATCCAGAACAAGGCTAATTCCGAGATTAAGAGCTTCCAAAATATTGCCTTTCACTGCTGGTAGCGAATCGCCTTCCATAATATAATGGCCACCTTCTTCTGGTTTAAGCATTATATCTCTCTTAAAATTAGCAAATTCAAGACGTAAACTAGCCATGATCTTATCCCATGACAAAATATTTACTTGATCAACAACAACTCTAAAGTAATCTCTCCTATTATTTGGTCTGTCACCTTGTGCCAAAGTTGTCCATGGTATATTTGTTAGATCAACACTTGTAAATAGCACAATTGTTATAGAATGATGCGTATTGTTTGTCCTCCATTTCTTGAATATCTTAGGAAACAAGTTGTTTACTAGCTTGTGAAACATAATTTCGCCATTCTCTTCAAAATGCCACATCTCACTTGATAATTGCACTAGCACAGTTAATTTTGCACTTTCAGATCTAAAGTTTATCTGTGTATCTTCACTAATATATGCTGAAAACAGTTTCTTCCCATTTTTATATATGTATTTGACTATCCCCGTTCTATTACTGAGGAAGCTTAACCTTTGGTCAAGGTAGGTGCAGGTGTTGACAAGTGACAGTGAAAAATTCCACATGGTGTCACGACTTAGGTTTATATCCTTTATAAAAATTTCGACCGAATCTGCTTCTATTGATTTCAAATTATAGACAGGCATTAAATGAGCCATGCTTCTTGGAGGTATGTCCAATAGTTTCTGCAAGGGGTTTGAAATAAGGGATATTTGCAATTTCAGCTTGTTCTCCAGAGAATCGACCAGTTGCGTTTCATCCACTGTTTCACGTAAATTATTATCCTTCATCATAAAATACAATTTCTTCAGCTTTCCCAGCTGTAACTCATATACTTGGTTATGTTTTATTGGGCTGTTTCCGGTTACATCCAATATGACATCTTCACTCGATGTACGTAATTCATGAAACCAAACGGTCAATGGGATCGGAGCCTTAATCTCGGGCATTTTCTTTTGATTTCCATCAGAAACACTAGTCGAGCGTGCAGTGGATGAATGTGTTCGAATTGATGCAGCATGTGGCGGAGCTGGTACAGGATTCGAAGAATTGGTTAAGGATACGTGCGGAGTATTACTCCTTCTGCCGATTGTGATTGTGCTTCCCAGATTTCGATTCATAACGTTGGAGCGAGAATTAGCATTCCCCTTAGTCATATTAGTGGTACTACCACCAACAATTAAGCTCGACTGGAAAGCATTCATAGAAGGTTGTGGTTTCAAAGAAGATGAAAAATCTAGATTTGTGTTCACAATGGCAGCTTCATTAGGTTTAGTGGTAATCGGTATAGGATTGGCCTGCTTCTTGTTATATATCCTGGCATGTTGCATATTTTCCTATATCTGATATATATGATAATTGAAAAATTTAATGACGAATTGCAAAACTTCAATGGAAAAAGTACGCTAATGATATTTTCAGCACCTTTGTATTAATTTTTAGGTCTTTTAAGTATAATTATATTTGTCGAAACTACAACTTTTATTATCCCTTATATGTTTTCCCAATATGCGTCTTGGTGAATCAGTCTCTCTCTCTTTTTCTTTTTTTTTCTTTGTGAGATTTGATATTGATTCCTCTACTACAAAAAAAAATATCACTGGAAATATCTTTAGAAACCAATTTTGTTTAGAAACATAAACAAAACATGCAGTCCATCCGATTATAAGGAACCTGCGTTATTAAGATAAGACTTGTGCCTATTGTACTTTGCTATGACAACAGTACGAAACACGAATTCTTCTTAAATTTGCTATTATAATTTGCAGGTCTCTCTAGTGCGATCCTTCTATTTGTAATTACAAAACAACTCCGTGCCTTTAATTACAATACGACAGTTATAAGCGGAACTAATTAATTTACAACTGCTTTTTGCATTCAATTGCGAGAGAAAAAAAAATAATTAATGAAGTTACGTTGACAATAGTATAATTAACAATATAAAGGAAAAAAAGCCGGATTGTTTTAGGTCTGAAACTGTAAGTTTGACCCCCCCCCCCCCCATTTCTTCCGAAAGTGGTTTGGTATCTAATATTTTCCATCAATTAGCATGGTAACAATCAGCGATGACTTGTTGTAGCTTATAAATTAGAATAAATATATGAGCCTGAAAAAGTTGAGATACTGTATTCGGGAGAACTGAAAACAAGATTAAATCTGCCCTGAATTAGTAGCACTTTACTGGTTACGAATCACAAACTCATCCAAATACCATTTGTGAAACCTCACATCGTCACTCAATTCCGGGTGGAAAGAAGTTCCTAGATGGTTACCTTGTCTAACGGCCACAGTCAACCCTGTATCTAATTTAAGCAATGTGTTTATCTTGCTACTACGATTCAAGTGAGCATTCTTGGAAACAATGATGTCTGCATCAGTATTTAATTTAATATCTTCGGCGGTGAGGATTTTGGAGACGACAGGCGCACGAATGAAAATTGCGGGGAAATCAGTTAAACCTGGTATGAATCCACTAAAATCTAACTTGCTTTCGAAAGAATCTAATTGTCTACCAAATGCATTACGTGTAACCTCGATATCTAACCCACCAAGTATATGTTGATTCAAACGACCGTTTCTCAAATGAGTACTGAGAAAGATCAAACCTGCACATGTACCCCAGATCGATTTAGTTTCGTCCTTGACGAAATCCAAGAGTGGTTCTAACATCTCAGTTCTTTCTGCAATTAAGGATATTGAAGTACTTTCACCTCCAGGTATAACGAGTGAGTCACATTGACTTAGCTGTTCTTTTGTCTTTACTTCTATAAAATCGAACGTATATTGGGTGTATTCGATTTGGTACTTTTCAACAACTCGCTGCAAATATTCTATATGTTCACGGAAGGCACCTTGAAGTGCAAGTACACCAACTGTTATGGTCTTAGTTGCAGTCATCTCTAATATATTTGAAAAAAAATCTAGTTCGTCTTTCTATGAAAATTTATTAAATAAGCGGTTTAAATTTCATTCAAGATTTGTATGATAAACGAGCCCAGATACGGGAATCCGACTCATCTGATAAGCGTTTGTAAGCGACCGAGTCAAATTTTTCATCGGAGTCAAAAGAAACAGGAAAAGAAAAACCGCTAAGAAAATTTAGCAAGCCGAAAAGAGGAGGGGAGCGCGAGATAGACTTGTAAGAGCATATTCTACACAGGTTGACAAGTCTCGAAGCCATCTGATTAAAGGATTAACGTCATAATTTCGGCATTTAAATATCGAAAATGTAAAATAAATAAATCAGCCCCTAAATGATTTTCAGAACCAATTGTTGTTGATCGCTATTGGTTTGCTGTTAACTCCTCTTGCAGTATTTACCCTGAACTAATTTCTCCACGAATTGCTTAATCTTTACCGTAATTTTAAGCTTTGTGTAAAAGACAAAACAGGCTTATATTAAACTGCTCTTTACTTTTAATAGTTATTACTCATATACATAATATCGCTCAAATTGTAGATCGATTTTCTCTCATAATTTGTCGAATAAATATTCGGCCAAGTTCTAATTTTTGAAATTTAATAGTATCCATTAATAGCATTTTCTCTCTGAAATTATTCGCTTCTTTTATCTACTTTTCAATCGAATCTTAAATATACAATGTCTGACTTTAAAATCAAAGCTGGTTTAGCCCAAATGTTGAAGGGTGGTGTCATCATGGATGTCGTCAATGCTGAACAAGCCAAACTTGCCGAAAGGGCTGGTGCATGTGCTGTTATGGCTTTAGAAAGAATTCCAGCAGATATGCGTAAATCGGGTCAAGTTTGTCGTATGTCTGACCCACAAATGATCAAGGAAATCATGGCTGCTGTTTCGATTCCTGTGATGGCAAAGGTTAGAATCGGTCACACCGTTGAAGCCCAAATCTTGGAAGCCTTGGAAGTTGACTACATCGATGAAAGTGAAGTATTGACTCCAGCTGATAAGGTAAATCACATTGTCAAGAGCAACTTCAAGGTTCCATTTGTGTGTGGTGCTAAGGACTTGGGTGAAGCCTTAAGAAGAATCAATGAAGGTGCTGGTATGATCAGAACCAAAGGTGAAGCTGGTACTGGTGATGTTTCCGAAGCCGTCAAGCACATAACTATCATCAGGAAGCAAATTGCTGATGCCGCTAAGGATTTGAAGACTGAAGAAGAAATTGCTGCCTATGCTAAGGAATTAAGAGTCCCAACCTCCTTGTTGAAGGAAGTCATTGAATTGGGTAAGTTGCCAGTTGTTAACTTTGCTGCAGGTGGTGTTGCCACTCCAGCAGATGCTGCTCTTTTGATGCAATTGGGCTGTGACGGTGTTTTCGTTGGCTCTGGTATTTTCAAGTCTTCTAATCCTGAAAAGTTGGCTAAAGCTATTGTCAACGCCACCACCAACTACTCGGACCCATTGAAGATCTTGGAATATTCCACTGATTTGGGTGACTTGATGGCCGGTGTCTCTATCGATTCTATCAGAGACAGTGAAAGATTGTCTTCGAGAGGTTGGTAATAAATAGGAAACGCGGATATTAAAAAAACTGCAAAAGTTCTCGCAGAGCGAGACAAATATTGATATTACTTATACATAGTGTTTTCTCTTTTGCGTTGCAAATTTAATTAAGCTAATATATTAAAAAGTTTGTGATGGTAAATTAATTATTATCCAAGGCGTAATTATCTGTCGACTGATTTTATATTTTGTGGGGTAATTTGATGAAAAATTCGAAAAGAAGTTGCAAATAAAATATTTTTGCTTCAGCTTTTTTTTAAGCAAACCAACTGCGCTGTGGTTAAAGAATCAATACAGGCAATGATAAATGACTTGTAGTATCGCAGAAGTAAAACAAACGATGGCAATAACTAGAAACAAAAACGATTGAAGGGTTTCAAGAAACAATTTGAATGTACCTGTGACCACGAATGTGAGGTGTTATCTGCATTGAGTCCAAGGATATAGTGGGGTAGAGGGGCAAGATTGGAGAATGTGTTCCGTATTTACTTAATTTACTTGAGAGTAGTTTATGTACCGGGAAAACTCTACTATACGGCATTTTGTACCATCAAATAGACACGTAAAGTTGAAACTCTAGATAGCTCGAGCAAAAATTTCTGGGCTTTTTTTGACCCCACTGACAACGCCGTATAGACCTACTTTCTTTTCTTTTTTTTTTTTTTTGATTTAGTTCCCAAAAAGAAACTAAAGGTCTATTTATCAACGCATCCGTTCCGAAACAAATAACATGGATTTGTGAAGACTAGAAGAATCAAGCATCGCTTATGCAGTCTAGATAAGATAACAAGGCAAAATAATCCAAGAAAAATCAAAGGTTATCAGTAAAGATTAAAATTTAGCAAGCGATGATAACGATGATTCAAATTATCTTGATAAAAACTTTCTGATTTCTAGAGTGAAACCTGTGCATATACCCCTCTGAAATTGTAATTGGTTATTGCGTGCGTGGTAGAGTTCAGGTCGTTTTCCCTGCATTATTTTTGTGCTTGCTATATTGTTTTTGTGCAGAACCGGAGGCTCAGCTGCTGTCATTTTCTCATTAGTACGATATTTGCAGCAACAGTTTTAAACTCATACACCTTGAAGCAAAAAAGATAAGAATACGAAATGAAACCGCCTTTGACGTCAATCTTTCCGCTTTAAAGAAACCGGGCTTTTTCTCAATATTGTAGTCCAATTCGAGTCAATTAAAACACAATACCGTAGATTAGTGCGTTGCATACGCTGAGATTTATTTTATTTTTTTTGGCCGCAAATTCTTGGCGACTTCACTCTTTTTTGCTTGTCTAAGAAAAAAAAAAAACTATTCTTTAACACGAATTGCTTTGGTATCTTAAAATTCTCAAATTACCGAAACAGATAATAATTGAGATGGGCTTTATATGTGCAGTACCGGGATTCTTTAAATTTGAAGCTCTTTGGACGATGAGCTTTGTTGAGATATATAAAGAAGCGAAATCCCCCCGCCATTTAAACGTTTATTCTTTTTTGTATAAAGCAGATTATTTTAATTATGTCTGATATCGAGAAGAATATCAGTTCTCACGGGGATGACCTTTACTCCGTCATCTCACGCCATACAGAAGATTATAACCTATATGTTTCAAAATCAAACCCTTCGGGCAATAATTTGGCCTTACAAGATGGTAACAAATTAAGAAAATCTTTAGATTCGAGACATGTTAGTATGATTGCCATTGGTGGTGCCTTGGGTACCGGATTATTGATCGGTACCGGATCTGCATTGAAGACTGCCGGACCGGGTGCTATATTACTATCATACTCGATCATTGGATTTTGTGTGTTCATGGTAATGACTGCTCTTGGTGAAATTGCAACTTTTGTGCCCTTGAATGGGTTTGCAAATTATTCCCAGAGATATGTTGATGATGCATTGGGGTTTGCTTGCGGTTACGTCTACTTGTTCAAATATTTAATCTTGCCTGCTAATCAATTAGTCGCCGGTTCTTTAACAATGCAATATTGGGTTAGTAAAGATAAAGTCAATCCAGGAGTTTGGATCACCATATTTTTGGTTGTGATTCTCGTGGTCAATTTATTGGGTGTTCGTTTCTTTGGTGAAATCGAGTTCTGGCTTTCATCTTTGAAAGTCTTGACTTGTCTTGGTTTGATCCTCTTGCTTTGGATTATTGCCCTTGGTGGTGGCCCCACACATGATAGAATTGGATTCAGATACTGGAAAGACCCAGGTGCCTTTTTAATTTACGTTGACAAATCGAAAGACCTTGTGATTGAAGGATCAAAGGGAAGATTTGTTTCTTTTGTCTCTGTGTTTGTAACTGCAGTTTTCGCCTTTTTGGGTACTGAACTGGTTGGTATTACTTTCGCTGAAACTAGAAACCCAAGAAAGTCTATTCCAAAGGCAATCAAGTTGACCTTTTATCGTATTTTGATCTTCTACATTTTGTCGATCTTATTCTTAGGGATGACTGTCTCACCACAAGATCCCTTACTTTTGAGTGCTTCCGGTAGTAGTGCCAGTGCTTCGCCTTTTGTCATTGCCATTAAAAATGCCAAAATTGAGGGTTTGGATCACGTTATCAACGCTTGTATCTTGTTATTTGTTCTTTCAGCAGCAAACTCTGATATGTACGTATGTTCAAGAACAGTTTACTCATTGTCTGTTGCGGGATTTGCTCCTAAGTTTTTTGCCAAGACAAACAAGATGGGTGTTCCTTATTATGGTATTGCATTGAGTTTCGGATTCTGTTTGTTGGCATATATGACCGTTTCAAGTGGTGCAGCAGAAGTCTTTGGTTATTTTGTTAACGTTGTCTCCTTGACTGGGTTATTGGCTTGGTCTTGTATCTTGGTGATCCATTTGAGATTCATGAAGGCTTTAGAGGTACAAGGTTTCGATAGAAATAAATTAACTTATAAATCCCCCATCCAACCATATGGTTCTTGGTTTGCCCTCGCTATTTGTATCGTTATTGTGTTCATTAAGAACTTTACCGCCTTTTTGGGTAACGAGTTTGGGTATAAAGCGTTTATAACAGGTTACATTGTTTTGCCTGCATTTTTGATCATGTTATTTGGCTACAAGTTCTGGTTCAAAACAAAGCTTATCAAACCTGAAGATGTCGATTTGGACACGTTTAAAGATGTTATTGATGCCGAAGAAGAAAGATTCAATGCTGAAGATGCCGAAAGAAAGGCAATTAGAGAAGCCGAGGGTAATCCTAAGGACAAGGAATGGTTTTATGATAAGTTTTTGGGGTGGATCTTCTGATTTCGCTTATATCTTTATGTGTATTTACATTTAATTTTAATTTTAATGAGAATGAATTGATTACTAAAATCTCACTCTATTTCCGCGATATGTGGTGCAAAAACAATATTTTTGCAGCTAGTTTTTCGGCCTTTGTACTTGCGAATCCGAAGCGAAATAAATAGTATGAGCCCTTTTTCTTCGATTAGCTTTAAGATACGGCGATTATCAATTTCTTGGAAACGTTTTCACAGTTTAACGCCTATCTACAAATCCTTACAAAAAATTAAATTGTTTTTTTTAACGAGCCAAAAAATGTGCAACGGTGAACATAAATTATAAAAAATTCTAAAATTCAAGGTTAAGAAACTTTTCCATTACTTCATAATGACGCTGATAACCGAATAAAGCTAAACTGGATGAGGCATTGAGTGATGTGTTTTTTGCTAATCATATTAGATATTAGCGATTGTGTGGCTTACACCCCTCTTCTCCATTTTCTTATGGATCTCTTACGGATCAGGGTAAGTGCCTTAAAAGGTAATATTTCCTAAATCGGTATTTTCCGAA
Source organism: Kodamaea sp. yHQL449 (assembly GCA_030582715.1). Classification (NCBI taxonomy): domain Eukaryota; kingdom Fungi; phylum Ascomycota; class Pichiomycetes; order Serinales; family Debaryomycetaceae; genus Kodamaea; species Kodamaea sp. yHQL449. The sequence continues at coordinate 455,803 of JAJMGT010000001.1, read as the reverse complement.
ATAATTTTTGGCTTGACAGGTGATGAGATGAATCTAGAAAATAGAAAGTGCTCCAGATACTAAAGCTTATCTTAAAACCCTATACAAATAAAATACAGGCGCAAAATGTCTATACCGAGTGAGCTGTCTACATTGGTCGAAGAATTTGACACCGCTTCAACTTTATTTAATCAACTTTCCTCATATTTCAAGGTAGATAAGACACAATACGGTGGTAGAGGTGGCTTTGCCTTAGATCCTATACCTAAAGATACAATTATATTAGAATGCGCTACTCCCCTCAGCTCAACCATAACGAAAGCGTTTAAAAAGGAAGTTTGTAACCAATGTTTTAAGTATGAAAATGGATCTAATTTAAAAGTTAAGTTGAGTAAAAAATTGGATGGTTCCAAAGAGATTTATTCCTTGTTTTTCTGCTCTGAGGCTTGTAAAGACCTCTTTGAACTATATGATGTGAATGGAATTTACCTTGAAAGTTTACTTACGGTTGAAAAATGCTACTTGAATGGTTTAAAGAAAAATGAAGTAGAATTAGTCGAACCAAAAGGTGACGATTTGATTTCTATCATTGACAAGGAATGGACCGCGGTAAAACAATGGGAAACAATAAAGATGAAGAAATCCAAGAAGTTGGCACAAGTCCCACGTATCAACGAAATGGAGTATACAGAGATCAAATATATTATCGGAGTACTATTCCAGTTGTACAAATATCAAGAATATCAATTATTCACTAAAACCGAAAAATATACACATGATGATATAATACAGATGGAATTGAATTTATTTTCTATATTACAATCCACAGAAACAGAAAAAGTATTAAAATATCCTTACTTGCTTTATTCCTACATAAACATCTATAAATTTATCAAACTTATAACGCCTGATGCATTGCAACCATTTATAAATTCAGATAGCGTGCGGTCAATCTTGGGTAAAAACCTTTCGAATGCATTTGGTATATGGTCAGAAACAGAGTACCCAGAAGAGGATAAGGAATATTTTGGTTTTGCTGTATTTCCTTCCGCATCGTTTTTTAATCACTCGTGTGGCCCAAACTTAAAGAAAACAAGGGTTGGTCAAAAATTAATATTCAAAACTTTAAGGAATGTTACATCTGGAGAAGAATTATGCATAGACTATGGTAACTATCTCAACGAGGCTGTCGAAAAGAGGAAGAGTGAACTTAAAGAATGGTTTTTTGAATGTGGATGTACTCGTTGTATCGAAGAGTCTTCATGAAAATTTTGTATGTAGTATATGTTATCGTTTATAAATCAAAAACGTTTAGGACTTGACTGTGAAATCAAATGTATTGTAAAACTTTTTAAATTGTTCACAATCATTAGTCTCTTTGATTTTGGGTTGCTGACATTTTTCCCAATACACACGCTTTGGTAAGTTAAGTATATGGGCCAAAACTCTTCTGGGGAATTGAAAATCAATCATCTTAGAGGAGTCCTTGAATTCACTAATATATATTTGTTTTTCCTTGGGAGACAAGAATACCTGGAACATGATATAGTCTGAATCACCGTTGATAATGTCCACAAGCTGTTGGTCCTGATCACTATTAAATTTCTTAAACTCAAGTTTCTGATTATTTGTATACTTTTCATTATTAAGTTGTGCCTTCTCGTTCAACGACTGTGAAAACTTATCAACAGATTCTTTTGGTATTGGTAACATTTGGACATTATGATGTACATTGCTTTTCCTATTAATCTCAAACAGGGCTAATCTGTATATCGGCGCATTGGCGTAAAATGCTTCCACTAAAGTACGCTGGTATTCTTTAATTTCGAGGTACACTTCAGACTCAGTCACTCTTTTATTATCCTGAGGTTTCAAAGTGGCGAGATGTTCAATTGGAATAATAATTGCATGTCCAGAGAAAGGTAAGTTTCTATTAGACCTAGTGAGTGGACCTTTAGCTATAGTCAAATAGCTGTGTTTCCCAATCGAAACAATCATGTGTGTTTCGATGTTAGGGTTGGATAAACAAAAGAAGCATTGATCCGGCTTGACTGTCTTTGCCTTCTTTATCACTTGATCATTAGTTGTATTCTTAGATGATGGTTCGGCCTGGTCAAAAGACCTTTTTGTGACTGGCGCCTGGGCTGGTGCAGTGAACGGGTTAACCCCCAATGATTCAGGAACAACTTGGTCCTTACCAATATTGAATGCATAAAACCATTTTTTCCCACTACCTTCTAAAGCCAAACTGATGAACCTCGTAATTTCACCTGAATCCCATTTAAATGGTGAATTTTCAAAAAATTTCCCCGACTCATTGCCGACACAGAAATGATACTTTGGCTTTAATTGTGTCACAATCTTATCTATCAAATTAGTTCCAACAAGAGTTAATTTCTCTTGTATTGCCACAGCCTTAGGCCAGTTATATGACACAAGCACGTCAATGTCAGAGTACTCTTTGACAGAATTCATTATGATTTCTGAACTTTCATTTTCGGCTCTGCCCGAGATTATCATAATATTAATTCCAGACTCTAAGTTGATTACACTTACTGATGACTTCATATAAGTAAGATTTTCGCTGATAAGTACCGAAGAATCTTCTGAAACTACTTCCAGGACATTTTTACTTATTCCCTGTATACCTTGAGAAAAGTATGATGCAACACTTAATTTAGTCAGTGGTTTTGTTTCGCTAGTTTTAGGTAAAACATCTCCTAAAAGTAAAACTGCATCGAATGGTCCGTTCTTTTCATGTTGTAAATTTGCTTTAGCTAACACAGGATCTAATGAGTCAGGATTCGGGTTAAGCACAAGGATCTTTGATTTGTTATTCATATCTTGTGAATTATTTCGGGTTATCTGCTAAAGTGCACTTTTAATGGAGCACATCGCGAAAACGGTTTTAATGTTACTGTTTAAAAAAGCTGCCAAAACACGCCAAAAAAATAAAAAATGCCCTTTGTTTACCTTTTTTTCTCACACCAAACGAGATCAAAGTTTATCATAAAAGCACAGCAAATGGAGGATACCGAATTAGATAATAGCATTAAGGTCCTAGTAAGGGTAAGGCCCCTTTTGCCACGTGAAGAAATACAAGAAGAAAAAAGCAAGGACTGTCTAATACTGATGCCCCCAAATGAACCTACAAAGACTATTCTTACACTACCCGAAGGGTCAGCCGTAAGGAGTAAGTTGGGCGAGGAAACTAAAACATATACGTTCGACGAGTCGATTTGGTCCTTCAATAGAGAAGATGAACATAACGTTAACAACAAGCAATTTTATCAGAAATCTGGTGCATCTTTAATATCACATTTATTTTCGGGCTTCAATGTTTGTTTGTTAGCGTATGGACAAACGAGTTCCGGGAAGACTTTCACAATGATGGGGAATGAAGTAGAACCAGGCCTAATTCCATTGATCGTTCGGGACGTACTAAAGCAGAGAGAAATTCTCGTGAACGAAAAGATCAATTGTGATGTAAGGCTTTCATATATCGAAATATACAACGAACAAGTGAAAGATCTACTTGGTTACGATAAGACTAAAAAGTTTAGAGTTAGAGAACACCCGATAACTGGGCCATATGTTGAAAATCTCAGTGAATTTTCTATAAACAGTTATGAAGATTTCGAAACGTTGTTGGATCGTGGAAATATAAATCGGTCAACTGCTTTTACTTCGATGAATGATGTATCATCTCGTTCACATGCTATTCTTACATTAACTTTGAAACAAACCAAGTTCAAAGATGATAATGAAGACAATGATGATGCTTCCATCCATCTTGGAGATGCAGAAGAAGAAATGATGTCGAGTATCAAGCTTGTTGATTTGGCCGGCTCCGAAAGGTTGGCCAAAACTAAGGTTTATGGACAACATGATAGAGTAAAAGAAGGAACACTTATCAACAAGTCATTGACTGTGTTAGGAAGATGTATCAACTTGCTTTCCAGCAATTCGTCATGCAACAACCAAAAGGCTGCTGTTGTTCCATACAGAGATTCAATATTGACTTATATATTGAAAGAAAACTTGGGTGGGAATTCAAAAAGTTTTATGATTTTTTGTGTATCACCACTTGATTTCGAAGAAACGTATCAAACATTAAACTATGCTAACCAAGTAAAAAAGATCAAAACAGCTGCCAGAGCTAACAAGGTCAAGATTCAAAGCATCCCAATCGACTGGAAAATATTGCAAAAAAACGAACAAGAAGTGATTGACTCTCTCAAAGATGAGATTGACCAGTTGACAAGTCAATTAAACAATCTCAGAAATGATTCACCGGCTTTGGAAAATAAATTCTCAAACTTAATAAGTTATTTGGAAAATGAAACGAATAAGCTTAAATTTGAAAATAAATATTTGAAATCTCAGTTAAAACAACAACAGCTGCAAGTGATTGAAATGGAAAAATATATAAACTACATGGATCATGAGTACAACTCGCTACACCAGCATTTCACTGAGGAAAGGTTACATAGACGTAAAAGCATATTGGCCGATGCGTGTGATACGCAGTTGGATCAATTTGAAACCGATATTATCGAGTTTGACCCGAAAAGGGTCTTCTAGAAGATTCACAATTATATGTATATCGACGTAATGTCTACGTAATAAGTAGTGCATATAACCTTTAGTATAATTTTTATTACCGACTTTTAAGATAAGGTAGCGCAATCCGCTTTTAAACTTACATGTTGTTTACCCCTCTCGCAAAAATAAACCCGCATTTTGTGAATGATCGCAAAATCTTGCACCGCAATTTAAAGTATGAGTCGCAGAATATATATATCTAGATGAGTCGAACAATATTCATAATAGCTTTCTTTTTTTTTAAAACCAAAAAAATCATATATATAACAATATCCTTAAAATGAACTTTGAAATCAAGTTTGAAAGTTCTGTTCAAGGTGCTATCGATAGTACCATTCATTTAAAAAAGCCTTTATTTGTGTTTTTAGCATCGCCCCCTTCCACAGCCGAGTCGGATTCGGATTTTTTAAACCATTTTGTAAGCCTGGAAGATGTGGCCACCAAGCTTAATGACAATTTTGTTTTACTTAAGTTAGTCCAGGGTACAGCTGAATATGGTCATTTCGAGCAAATATTCCACGATTTGGTTAGTCCTAGTTTTTACATTGTGAATCAAGGGTCTTTGTTAGATGTTATTAAGCGTCAAAATGTTTCTCCCAAACTATTTGTCCAAAAGCTTGAAAAGATTATTCATAACACTCAAACCAGCACGTCAAAGCAACAAGAACAAGTGGTCCAATCTACGACTCCGAGCGCCAATAAGAATAAATACCAGGAGGAACTCCGTTTATCAAATAAAGCTAAAAAGGAGGAAATAAGAGAATTACGTCAGTTGATAGATGCTGATCAAAGGGAACGTGACTCGCAACGTAAGTATGAAAGCTTGCGTTTCCAAAAAGAAGAATCAAAGTCTCAACCCCCTAACACTCGGCCACAAAATCCTAAGGAAATGTGCATTTTGTCGATAAAGCTTTTAGATGGGGCCTCGATAAAACACGAGTTTAAGAAGGATGACTCGTTAGATGTTGTCCGCAAGTGGCTTGACACTGAAAGCGGGGTTGAAATAATGCCTTCTCCTTCAGATGGGTTGCCTTCATTCGCAAAAGCGTCGCAGCCACAGGTTGATCATTATGTTTTTCATAGTCCAACAATTCCTAGAGTCACGTACACAGATACACAAGAGTTTGAGACCTTGGAACTGTTAAATCTTTGTCCAAGATCCGCTATTTTCCTCAAGCCTATCTATGATGAAAAGCTGACACACCAAACGACTTCTATTGGACGTGTACGAGCTGGTATGTTCGACTCAGTTGGTAGCACCGTTAGTAAGGTTGGACATGCATTATATTCTTTCTTTGATTATGCTGGTCAAAACAACGAAGAAAGCGAGAAAAAAGAGGAAGAAATCACTGAAACAACAAAGAATAACAGCGCCAGTAGCATGTTTGATATGGCACATTCAACTTCTAGATCGCCCAACAATACGAGCGATGGCGATGAAAGTCACCATCGCCAAAGATACACAAGGACTCCAAATGTCGTATCTATTGACGATGATAGTCCTTCTCCATCGATCATTAACTTTGAAAGCAATATCCAAAGGCGTATCAAACTGCAACATGACGCTTCTATCTCAAGCGATTTACAGTTGAGCCGGTCCCTGACTCCATTGCAAAATGTGCCATCTTAATTGTATCTGAATGAAAAATAATACTGTCGATTACTATTCGGGTTTTACATTTACTTCTACTTAATTTTTAATACTTTTCATTATATATTTTTAGTAATCCTTATTATGCTTTGATTTTAATTGTAAAGACTTTTCTAGACATAAACTTAGAATTATTTAATTGGGGAAATTAATGATTTTAGACGATAAAATAATCTTAAATGAAGTCCCCCCGCTAATCGGTCAAAAAAAATTGAGATCTGAGTTAAGTGAGGATTACAACACACACAAAAAAAAACTAAGATAAGCAAACTTTATGATGAACCGGCCCAATGTGTCTAACCTTGAGGCATTGCTTAAGTTTCCGGGGGTGCCGTTGTCGCAGGGCACTCTTATGGTACACGATGCATCCGTTTTGAGTTGTGGATGCTTAACTTCTGAGTCAATTTTTTTAACTGACTACAAATCTCGTTGTCCAAATTGCAAAAAGACAGATGTATGCTTATTGAAAGAGATAAAACCTTTAAGAGACTTGTATAAGATATTACAACAACTTGAATACCAAATATCAAGCGCACCTGATGCTTTTAATTCAAATTTTAATGTTTCAACGGGCCGCAGAAGGTCTTCTAGTAAAAAATTAGACGAAGCAATTCCGGCTGAATCGATGGACCTCATAAGTCTATTTTATAAGTTTGCTAAAGAAGAAGAACATGCTATTTTTGACCCAATAGGTGTTGACGAAGGCAATTCTCAGGTGCAACCAATTGATATAGGTAAGAAAGTCCTGTTTCATAATAATTCACAACAAGTACAACAACAGCATCCAAGTTCATTTCTGCTGTCGCAGAAACTGAGCTCGCAATTGGTACAGCTGAATCAACTGGTTTCTGATCAACAAATGCAGTCTGAAAATTTCAATTCATATTCGAGTCTGATTCCACGGAGGAAGACTTTGGAGGAGCAATTTATGCCCCAAGAGTCTTCCGAGTTGAATAATAGATTTATCTATGAAAATAGTCTTCTTCATGGATTGGATGAGACAAAAGAATATAACTTTAGTAAATGCTTCCCCTTCCATAGAAAATTAACTACTTTTGCAACCCAACAGCTGAAATTTAATTTACAGATGTCATTTAAACTGGCACCAACTATGTTGAAGAAAACAGGGAGATTTATAGGTAGTGCTATCCACACTCTGGTTGACTTTACAAGAAACATGGAAGTAACGCGGTTTGCCTTGATCACTGATAAGCGTTGGGAATTATATGAATATTTGACACCCTTAAATTCATCAGAAGTATTAAAGCCTCAATTAATTTGTTGTGGTAAACTGACCGGTGAATATGGCGAATCATTTGGCAATTTACGTAGTAATGACGAAGGTGAAGACGAAAAGGAAATTGTAATTACAAACGATTTCAATAATGACTCTCAAACAAGCGATATTAGTTTGAAGAAGAAGATTCAACAATGGGATTTCTTATATTGCCAATTGAGTGAGACATTCTTGGTGATCTCAGGTACAAAGGGTGTGATCAGAGCATTCAATATCAATCGTAATTCGAATTCATATAGGTTCGGGCAACCTGTTTATACATATTCGACAAATTTCCCAATCCGTTGTATGGCTGTTTCACCAAACAATTCATTGATAGCATGTGGCATCAATGCTAGAGAAAGGTTAAGTGGTAAAGAACAACCATTCATCATTTTGCATCGCATGGTCATGAATGCCGGTATTTTACAACAAGTAGAACCAATTACAATTACTGTGCCGTATAGAGACCCTATAAAACTCATCAGTTTCAATGCTTCGTCGACGCATTTGCTTTGTGGGACCATTTGGGAGTCACGTTATTTGATAATTTGTTTACGCAGTAGCGAAACTAGTGATAATTATAGAAAGCCACGCTTAATTTGGTCGGACTTGAGTGTTAGATCGAAGTCAAAGGCAAGAAGAAGTGGTGGTTTTGAAGGTTTCGAAGGAGTTGATGGAAATGGAAGCAAATTACTAATTGCCGAAGAAGATCAGCAGGTTGAGAAGAACAAAGATTCCGATTTAATGATGTCAAATGAAGGGATCACTGATTTACAATTTGGTCTGAAGTATTCTAACACTGTTTTAATCACTTCTTGCTCTCTAAAGAGTCGGCCACCTGTTGTCATTAGATTAGAAGGTGGCAGTATCGATTCTACGAAAAATAAGGGTATTATTTCTGATAACTACAGTATGTCTAATAGTATGAGTAGTTTTGAAGAAGATGACTACGCTAGTATCAAGGCTTCCGAAATAATACTCAAAATGTCTGAAGTTGGATCGAGTATACATAAATGTGCATTATCTCCGAGAGGTGATGGAATAATTTTTCTTTCAAAGGATGGAACAGTATATTTGGTGAGTATGCCCAATTTTATGAATTCAGGGTCTGGTGCTAAGGCTGGATTATCAGGTGGCGTAGGCTCTGGCGGCAATGCAACGGGCGGTACAAAGAAGATTATTGTTGTTCTTGGTGATGTGGCAAATGCTGAGAGATTTACCGAAGCTGCGTCTATCAAATTTTCTTCAGACGGTGGAAAAGTGTTCATTGTGGATCGCAAGGGGATACTATCGGTGTTTGATTTCACCAAGGGGATCCCGGGTCAAGATCCAGATGTTCTCAAGTGCAAAATTATCAATCTATAAGCGATGCTACGCTTGTCTCAAATATGCTCCTAAATTAACCGATTCTGCATTTTGTATTGCAACTATATATTTTTTAGTTTAATTACCGTTGCTAACCGTTTTTGTTCCCTTATTTCATTTTAAAAGGAGAAAAAATGATCGGATATTAAATACCGCAAAATGTATGCGCATGTACGGCGCAGTCCCATGTTCAAACGGGCACCGTGAAATCCTGGCACAAAATTGCAGCCAAAATACCCCTCAAGAAAAGTAATTGGCGTTCTCTAGTATGATTTACATTTCGATACTAATACAAACGATGACATATACTTAAAGGGTTCATGGGTACTTCAAAAATTGATAATTGTAGGCGTCCGACTTACTTGGAAGCATAAACATCGGGTACCCGAATAACAATGTTTCTAATCCGCTCTTTATTCTTGAATTTAACGCAGTAGGTGGTTGGGATGAGCACAATTTGTAAACAGCCAGATACTGGATCCCATGGAGGCGCGATTACGCAGAGGTCGTTCGACAGCAGGAAGAATTGTGAGAACTATTGATTAATTCGTGAATGTTAGTTCCTATACTGATCAGGATACGATTGAAACTAGTCCTTTTGATAAGATTAGCTTCACAAAAACAATAAAAACTTTGAAAAAAAGTCGAATCAGGCAAAAATCTTTCCGTTCCACCATAAAAGTGAGGCTGATCTTATTTGAAACCTCAGGTCCCTCGATCACCTAGTATTTAGAACATTGGTAACATTTTATAGTTTCAATTGAACGATTCAAGCTACAATGATCAAGAAAAGATTAATATCACACCCCAGTGGTTCCCATGGAAACCTCAGTAATGCTATATTAACTATGAATGAGGCGGCGGTTAACTTACTGGGAAGAAACTTTTTAAGTCATATTACTACTCCGTGGATTTTGTTTTTATATCGAGCTCGTTTAGTCGTATCGGATATGAATAGGTCAAACGACAACATGAATTATAATTGACAACTTTTAGCACAAATCCGTAAGTTAATCCGGCATTTGAATATAAACACCTTTTTGCGACTCCACAAGAAGCGTTCATACTGGTTTAGCATGTGATACTAATCCTAATACGCGTTGGTGGTATATGCAAATTGTTTTGTTAGCATGCGATTTTGACACTAGCTTTTTCGGTTACTGGCGCCACAGTTGGCAGGATATTCTCGAGAAAAAAAAAGAAAAAAAGTTTTTTTTCTTTTGAATTTTTTCTTGTTTTTGCACAACGATGGCGATGATTATAAATATATTATAAAATCTATGTAACCACACATTGATAAAAAACATCTAATTACTTTTGATCTTGAAAACAAGTTAACTAGAAACAAAATGTCTGTTCCACCATTATACGAAAGTTCTTTGGACCTCATTGGTAACACCCCATTGATCAAATTGAACAAGATTCCTCAATCTCTTGGGATTAAGGCCAAAGTTTATGCCAAAGTTGAATTATTCAACGCTGGTGGTTCCATCAAGGATAGAATTGCTAAGAACATGGTCTTAGAAGCCGAAAAGCAAGGCAGAATTAAGCCAGGCTACACATTGATCGAACCAACTAGTGGTAACACCGGTATTGGTTTGGCTCTTGTTGGTGCTGTCAGAGGTTACAGAACCATCATCACTTTGCCAGAAAAGATGTCGAACGAAAAAGTTTCTGTCTTAAAGGCTTTGGGTGCTGAAATCATCAGAACTCCAACTGAAGCTGCTTGGGATGCCCCAGAATCGCATATTGGTGTTGCTAAGAAGTTGGAAAAGGAAATTCCAAACGCCGTTATCTTGGATCAATACTCTAATGAAGCCAACCCTAATGCACACTACTACGGTACTGGTTTCGAAATCTGGGAACAAACCAAGGGTAAGGTCACTCATTTGGTTGCTGGTGCAGGTACCGGTGGTACTATCTCTGGTATCTCCAAGTATTTGAAGGAACAAAATGAAAAGGTTCATGTCACTGGTGCTGATCCTCATGGTTCTATCTTGGCCCAACCAGAAACTTTGAACGAAAGTACCTCTGGTTATCTCGTTGAAGGTATCGGTTATGATTTCATCCCAGATGTCTTGGACAGAAAGTTCGTCGACAACTGGATTAAAACCGATGACGCTGAATCTTTCAAATTAGCTAGAAGAATTATTAAGGAAGAAGGTATTCTTGTTGGTGGCTCTTCAGGTTCTGCTTTGCAAGCTGCTTTGCAAGTTGCTAAGGACTTGACTGAAGACGATGTTGTCGTTGTTGTTTTCCCAGATTCTATCAGATCTTACTTGTCCAAGTTTGCTGACGACGAATGGTTGAAGACTAATGGTTTTGAAGTTGAAGAAACTCCAGCTGTCTCCAAGTCTGACAAATTCTTAGCTACCAAGTCCATCAAGGACTTGGTCGAAGATAAGGCTCCAGTTGTGACTGTGACCACTGCCGACACCGTCCAAAAGACCTTTGACTTGTTGCACAACAATGGATTCGATCAATTGCCTGTTTTGAACAACCAAGGTCAATTGGTTGGTTTGATTACTTTGTCTAAGATCTTGAAATCCTTGTCTACCAAAAAGATTCAATTGACCAACTCAATCAACTCCATCATTATAGACTTCCGTAAGTTGGCTGATTTCCAAAAATCACACGATATCTCTAAGCAATCCGGTTACGCCAAGAGATCGTACCAACAAATCACTTTAGATACCGAATTGTCAAAGTTGAACAAGTTCTTCGAAACCAACTCGAACGCTATCATCACTGATGACAAGTTGAACCCAGTGCAAATCGTCACCAAGGTTGACTTGATTTCCTTCATGACCAAGAACGTTGCTTTCTAACGTTCTTGTCTCCCAGAAATCTCTTTTAATTGTATAATATAATAGAATGCTAATGTTAATGAGTAATATTTGGCTACGTGTAGTTTGTAATTTTATTTGTAGTGTTATCTTTCACGTCTTAAATTTTGCTATACAGTTGTATCGACACTAATGTCATTTTAGTAGCGTATGACATCATATTTCATAATAAGTATTAACTACGGACCAGAATTATTGGAAATGAAGATATAACATCTACTATAATACATATGTAAAGTACAATCTAGGACTAACAATAGCACTTCAAACTGGAAAAGGTCTTTTCATGGCAACGTACAATTGTAGGCCTTAAATGGGTATCGAAAAGGCCAAATAACTAAAGAAACCATAGCATCAGGAGAATTTCCATCTGTTACCACAGTTTTCACATGTACAAAAAGTAGTCAAAGGTTCATCCGCAGATCTGGTTTGCATCTGGTAGTAACTGACTTTCTTGTGCTTACATTTACCACAGGTGAATCTATCGGTGACAGCTCTCTTTTCAGTAGCACCTTGTGCATCAAACAAGTTCTTCTTGTTCAATTTTTCAATTTCCTTTTTCAACGATTCCGGAGCCATTTCGCTAGGAGTCATTTTCACAAATTGCTTGGGTGAAATGATACCGCTTAACAACCTATCTCTTAATTCGGGGTTTTTCTTATTCCTGAGGTTCATCGTGAAAGTTCTCAATTTGTTTCTATAATTGTCATTTACGGAACCATATTCGCCTTGGAAGACTTGACTTTCGGTCTCAGTAGCGACCTTTAAAATGTGGGAAGATGAATCATCTCTCTCAATCGCCAAAGCGGTGTATAATGCAGTTACACTGGCGTTTCTGGTGGAGTTATCATATAAAGTAGTATTGACTCCGTCAGTCTTAGGGTTTCTTGGCCCCTTAAAAAGTTTGCTAGGTACACCAGCTGGAGCAGCAGATGGAGTAGCAGAGCCATTAGAACTCACAGCGACAGAAACAGCACTAGCTGACTTTTCAGTTGCAGCAGGTGGTGAAGACGCCGAAGTTGCCTTTTTACTGGTTTTTTCACTTTGGACAATATCTCTCCAACCTCTAATCATCTTCTTGACCAAGTTAGTGACTTCAGAGTTGGAATGAGATCTGAATTTATTAACAGCGACACCGACTTTAGTTTCTCTCAATAATTTTTCAGAAGGCTTGACACCATCATTCAAGATATTTAAAAGTTTCAAAATTGTCGCTACATCAGATGTCTTTTCTAAATTCGACACTGTCGATTTGATTTCTTTAGAGTCCATACTTGTGTTGTCACTACCGGAATGCCTTCGATTTTTATACGATACGGTAATTTTTTTCTCTTTCCCCTTCTTATTTGAAGCTCTAAAAAAAAACATTGAAAAATCAATGAGACTAAAACTGACGCTTTGAGAAGAATATCACTATTCAGTTAATAAAAAACATTCCTACAATACTAGATTCGCTTTATAAGCTCATATAAATATATACATATATACAATTTGAATAATTTCACTGAACTGAACTATGAATGGATATGGTAATACTATGGTATCGATAGGGAAATTTCCTTTTGACTACTCAGAGCATCAAGTCATGGATATAGCGAAATCGGTTGGTCCTATCAAAGAGCTTAAGCTTTTATTTGACGAAATGACTGGTAAACTGAAAGGATATGCCGTGATAAACTACGGAGATAATGAAACTGCGTCTTCTGCAGTGCGTAATTTGAATTACATGACATTACCAAATGGTAGATTTTTAAGATGTACATTTGTCAACGACGATTTAGAAAATAGAAGCGCAATAAATGCTTTAAGCATGATAAATGGTGATCATATTGATCCTAACGGTCTGTCCAATTCTTCTAACGCAACAACGTTGGACACTGGATCGTCAACCAACGACGTTAAGTTACCATCTTTACCACATGGTATTCAAATCCATCCTAATCAAACTCCACAGCAAGTAATCTCGCAAGTTTTATCAAATATCAACAATAAGTCAACAATCCAAATACTCAAGGAAGCTAAATCAATGAGTATTGAAAACCCGCAAGTAATGAAGGCCTTGCTTGATCAATACCCACAATTAGGGCACGCCCTCGTCGAATTATCGCTCGTATCTAATACCACCAATAGAGATTTGATAGAGCTTACTCTAAATAAGAAAAAGAATCCATTATACGAGTTAAGTGTCAACCATGCTAGATTGTTACAGGAAGTAGACTCATTGACAGAAGAAGAATTGGAATATTTGGACGACAATCGAAAAACTATTGTCGAAGACTTGAGAAAAGCGGTGAAAGAAGGTAAATACGGTAAAGTTTTGCGTTGATGTAATGAATATTCAAGTCGTTATTATATCGGAAATCAAAGTCAAATATATAGATATATAAGGCAAAAAAAAAAAAGTTCCTAATTTAGTTGTAAGAAGTAAGCTGACTATCGTGTATCGTGGAAGCTCAATATACAAAATACAGCTTAGACACAAGAGGTATTTTCTCTCTAAGGCCCAGAACATCAAATACACTTTTTGACGGAATTAACCAATAGAATAATGAGGGGGGGAATAAGGGTTCGACCATGCAGAACAAGTAGTAATGTCAAAATTGCTAAATCAAATAGAAGTACATTTTTAAGACAAAGATAAGATGCGTGATGTTCAGTTTCTGGTGATACACCAGCAGATGAACTGTCTATGAATATTTTGCGACCATTTCTGAAGTCCGAAGTTCAATTGAACTTAGAAAAGGCACAGTCTTAAAAATCAGAAAGCAATGGTATTGGGTGCAAATGCCTCAAATTTTATTTGCAAAGGCCGACTTCAGCCTGGATATTACCAAAAACACTGTGTATAATAAGATCCTTTTGTAATATTATGCGTTGCTTGTAACGACTTTGTTGAACAAACCAAAATTTGATAATTTTTGCAAGCACAGACATTTCTTTTAAATAATATATAATGGAGGAAGCACCACAATTGTAAAGGGAAATCCCATTCCAGGTAATCAAGAATAAGTTATGAGTGTCCAGTTACAGAAAAAGTCTATGCCCCAAAACAAAGAGGCCATAATCGACTTTTTTTCTGTCGAAGAGTCTTGCTCTTGATGCAATCATAATTGAGGTTGATGGTTGCGACGAAAAACATGTTTGTTCACATGAAATGCAAGACAGATGCCGTGAAGATCTCCATTTTAGCTTACCATGTGGTTAAAAACCTGAATATTTCGATATATTCACTTGTTGGTAAAAAAGGTTACCCGCTTGAAGACTCGTCAATATCGATTGTATAATTTAGCTGAAGTCAATGACAATTCAAATCCAAAACATAAAGTCAAATTTGAAGCAGAAACGATTCCAGGTGGTGTCTTTATTCGAGGTAAAGATCCGGCCAATACATTTTTTATGAAGACGGTAAAGGAATATGCAGCATTAATTGGATAGTTAAAATTGGAAAGAAGAGTCAGAAACCTGCTGTAGGAGCTAATAAATAAAATCAATATTGATGCAAATTATGGAGCAATTTGCGCATTCGCAATTCCTTCTAATTTTGGGATGCTTAGGTCAGCGGTCGCTGCAGTTACATCATCTAAGTTTGGCTTATCTAAGTTTAGTGTGCGAAAAGAGCGATTCGAATTATTTTTGTGTGCCTTTCCCCCTCTCCCCTCATAAAGTGTATGACTACCTTTAAGCAATAATATTATAACCATTTACATTTTTATTTAAGAAAACACTCTACCTTTTTCCAAATAAACATACAACTTGTATAGCGAAAAGTTAGAGATATATTATTTATAAGCCTAAGCCATGAGTTCATCAAAGAGACGTATGGAGAAAGACGTAATGGAGCTCATGATGAGTGACCATAAGGTCGCCCTTATTAACGACTCGCTCCAACAATTTTATGTCCTTTTCGAGGGCCCAAAGGATACCTCCTACGTTGGTGGATATTGGAAAATTCGAGTCGAGTTACCTGATCTGTATCCTATGAAATCACCCTCGATAGGGTTTACCAATAAAATATTTCATCCAAATATTGAAGAAACTTCGGGGTCAGTTTGTTTAGATGTGATCAACCAAACTTGGTCACCCATGTTTGGATTATTAAACATTTTTGAAAACTTCCTACCACATTTATTAAGATATTCTAATCCAAGCGATCCTTTAAACACAGAGGCGGCCAATTTATTTAACAAAGATGAACAAAAGTATCAAGAGACTGTCAAATACTATGTTAAGAAATTTGCCACTAACGTGTCTATTGATGATGGTGAGAAAAATGGTGAAGAGGGTGACGAGGTAAATGACGACGAGCTCAGTGATGTCGGCAGCTTATCAAGTGATGACGATGACGACGAGTAATCACTTCCTCGGCCCTGCCTTTACAATTTTTTTATGCTACACTTTTCTCTTGGTTTACTGTTTAGTACTGGATTACTATAGTTTGAATATATAGATTATATTAGGGAGATTTGTAGGATGTGCGTTACTTTTCTAAACATATCATACGTTTTTAATTAAATATTGTGTCAAAAGAATCGGTAGCGCATAATGGGTAGCGCGAATCTTTAGAAATAAAAATTGTATTAAAACCTAAATCAAAGTTACATTCATTGACATATATGACAGAGACTAAACAGGAAGAAGAAGCTCCTATACGAAAGAAGCAAACTGTTTCCAACGATGACTTGTATAGACGGTCCACCCAATACGATTTGTGGTCGTATACAGTAGAATCCTTCAAAAACACAAAACAACGTGCAAACGAATCTGGGCGTGCTAAAGCCACTGTCAAATTCAATCAGACACTTGCTTCGGTATCTGCCGAATCACCAACTGTCTTTGAACAGTTTTCTGATGAGCTTAATAGTGAAAAGTTGTTAGATTTGCTTAGCTTTGAAGAGGAATCAAAATATCTTAACTTTTATCTGAAAAATATCATCCAAACTTGCAATCACTTTAAGATGCCGACACAGGTGAAAGCAACGGCTGTTTCGTTTTTCAAAAAATTCTACCTTGTCAACTCGGTCATGGAATATCATCCTAAGAATATTTTATATACTTGTGTATTTCTTGCAGCTAAATCGGAAAACTACTTCATATCCATAGATGCCTTTGTCAAGGCATTGAAAAATACAAATCCAAAAGACATCCTTGATCTTGAATTTATTGTGCTACAGAGCCTTAAGTTTACCCTTATGGTTCATCATCCATTCAGACCACTTTATGGCTTTTTCCTCGATCTTCAAGCAGTATTATTACATCCTTCTCCTTTGATGTACGATGTCACAATTGATACAATTGGATCACTCTATGATCGCTCAAAATCATGGCTTAATGATTATGCACTCCTCAGTGATGTTGCATTCTTATTTACACCGCCTCAGATCGCCTTGGCAGCAATGTATGACGTTGATAAAAGAATCACAGATAGATATTTGAAAAGAAAGTTTTCAACTCCTCATGAACATGAAAATGAATCATCAACAAAGTCTAAAAAAGAGGATGTCAAAATAGAAGAAGATGATACCGAGAAAGAAGCGATAGAAAAGGAAAAGAAGGAAGACCCACAAAGAGAACAGTATGAAACTTTAGTGAAAACCATTCGTAAATGTATAAAGATTGCTAAACAAATTCCACAGACATCGAGAGATGAAAGTAAAGATATTGACAAAAAATGCTACTTTGCATTGAATCCAAAAAGACTAATTGAGAAGAAAAAGAATAAATTAGTCTCACCAACTCCACCTTAAAGTGGAATGAATTTTTAAAAACTTTAATCTGTAAATCAATATTGTAGATGGAAAATAAACCGCTTAGGTTTTTTGTTTCCCGCGTAGTTCTAATTTTTTTTTGCCCGCTAAGCGAAGATTACATAATGTGCATGATTTATAACCGCATTGGGTGTTTTACCGCTAAGGATTTGTAGTTTTATATTCTATTGCTAAGGACTATAAACACTCTGCAAAATTCGATATTTTGCAAATAAATTAGTAATTGCTTTCTTTCAATACTTGCATATGTTTAGAAAAAGTATTATAATGTCTACCAAAAGAACCCTCTCATCCTTCGAAACATCTACCAAGGTCTTGTCCACTTTCAATAACCCTGATTTGATCCGCACAAAAGGGTATGTTAATGGCAAATGGATCGAATCAAGCGATGGTTCTTCTTTTGATGTTGAAAACCCTGCTGCTTTACCTGATAAAGATGCTGCTTTTATTGCCAAAGTGACCCTGTTGTCACATCAAGATTATAACACTGCGATCAATCAAGCCAGTGATGCTTTCAAGTCGTTCAAGAATACGACTGGCCGTTATCGTGCTGGTCTTTTGTACAAATTATACGAATTAATCACCGAAAACGAAGAAGATTTGGCTAAATTAATCATTCTTGAAAATGGTAAGGCTTATCCTGATGCCATAGGTGAAGTCAGATACTCCGCGTCCTTCTTTCAATGGTTTGCTGAAGAAGCACCACGTTTGTATGGTGATATTATCCCATCTGCTAACCCAACCAATACTATTCTCACGTTTAAACAGCCTATTGGTCCCGTTGGTATTTTGACTCCATGGAATTTCCCCTTGGCTATGATTGCTAGAAAGTATGCTGCTGCAATCGCTGCTGGTTGTACTACCATTATTAAGCCAGCTTCTGAAACTCCACTTTCCGCTTTAGCCTTGGCATATTTAACTGATTTAGCTGGCTTTCCTCCAGGCGTTGTTAACGTCTTGCCTTCTGCTGATGCTCCTGGTGTTGGTAAGTTGATATGTGAACATCCAAAGGTTAAAAAGGTATCATTCACAGGCTCTACGAACGTTGGTATGTTGTTGATGAATCAATCTTCCTCTACTTTAAAAAAGCTTTCATTCGAATTGGGTGGTAATGCTCCATTTATTGTTTTCGATGATGCTGATATTGATGCAGCAGTTGAAGGTGCATATAATTCCAAATTCAGAGGAAGTGGTCAAACTTGTGTCTGTACAAATAGAATTTACGTGCATGAATCTATCTACGATGAATTTTCCAAGAAGTTTGTGGAAAAGGTCGAAAAGATTGTGAGATTAGGTAACGGTATTGTTGATGACATTACGCATGGCCCCGTTATTCACGACAGATCGATGAACAAGGTTAGATCTCACATTGAAGATGCCGTCTCAAAAGGTGCGAAAATCTTATTAGGTGGTGAAAAGCGTACTGATCTTGGTGAAAACTTCCATGATTTGACTATTTTGGGTGATGTAACCCCTGAAATGTTGATCCATAACGATGAAACATTCGGTCCTGTGTGTCCAATAATCAAGTTTAAGACCGAGGATGAAGTTATCCTGTTGGCCAACGATACCGAAGTCGGCTTGTGTGGTTATTTCTATTCCGAAAACGTTAAGCGTATTTTTAGAGTTGCTAAGGAATTGGAAGTAGGTATGATTGGTGTCAACGTAGGTTTAATTAGTGAAGCGGCACTTCCTTTCGGTGGTATTGGACACTCTGGTTTCGGTAGAGAAGGTTCTAAGTACGGTATTGATGAATATATGCAAATCAAAGCTGCAGTCTTGGGTGGAAATTAAGTTTTATTAATTGAATATTATACAAGTTCTAAATGAACGAGAAGGATGATCTTTTTTGTATTGTAATTTCGATCTAGTTGTAGTTGAAAGAATCAGAAGACTGGGGAATAGTTGCATCTGAGATAAGCTGGTGTTGCGTTAGATCTATAGTATCTGAACTATTTGTAGGCAACTTCTCCAATATTGGGGTTGGTGTCACTACTTCTCTCTGAATGTCGAGTGATGAACCTTGCTCTATCGATTTGCTTTCGTAAACTGATAAGTCAGCGTTCTTAAGATCTTCTATCTTTTCGACCTTAACTCCTTCCAATTTAGCGTCTAAATGTATGTAGTCTTTTTCCAAAAACACAAGCGATTTTTGAGGAACCTCAGACTTATAACTTTGCAAGATTTCTTCACCAATGGAACTTAAATTTTTGTTTCCATCTAATGCATCTTGTAATTTGTTTTGAAGTGAGAGTATTTCTTTTCTTTTCTGTGAAGCATTTTGTTCCTTTATCTTCTCTTCTTCTAATATGATTTCGTTTTGCATTTCTTTTAAGCTATTCTCATCATATGTTACCATATCATTAATCAAAGTTTCAGAATCTTCGACCCCAAAAATGGATTTACGCATCAAGTCATAATTCTCGATTACATCGACATAACTTACAGACTTGAATGTAAGCGAATAGAGTCCACCTTCTCCAGTGACACCACTTACAATCGACAGTGGAAAGTTCTTTAAAGTCGCAGGCGACTGTTCATATTTGGTGGGCACAATAGGAACACCATTTGAAATTTCGTGGATTGATTTTTGTCTTTTGTATTTAGCCATTTTAGATCTTATGTTTATCTGCGATTGTGATTGATTGTAATGTTTTGATAATTTTTAGTTTAAACTTTTTTATTATTTCTTTGTTATGGCGTTTCGCAGGAATTTGGATTTGTACACGACCCAATATCAGAACATTCTTACTCTATAGATAGCGATAAGCTTCGCAAATGCACATGCCTGTGTGGTACCTTATCTTCAAGAGCGAAAGGAAGCAAAAGAGATATTATAGGGATATACTGCAAATATTGAGCAGAGCTTACTTGGAAATAATTGCTAGATTTTAGAGATGAAGCCCAATAAGTTAGTTGAGAGTAATGTTCCGTCTTTCAATCGTTTAAAGCGTTAGTTTATTTTCGTAAGAAGCTAAAACTATTTTCTGAAACTTTACTGTGATTCTTGCCATATTTCACGAAAGAGAACGAGGGATATCCAATCAGAGAAACTTGTCAATCTCTTGTGACTTTATCCTTTATTTAAGCGCGATTAAATCTTATGTAGCTGATGAAATTTAAACTAAGAATAGCATGTTTCCATTTATGGTACTAAAAGCAAAAATATTTCATTATACTCTATCAAGAAAAATCCTATATTCAACTTGATAAGACGCCGTATTTTATGATGGTTTGTTCAAATATAATCTTATAAAAATATCCTCATTTAACTCAATTCTAGATTCAAATGTGCATTAAATTTCAATCGATTACGAGTTTTGAAAGTTTTTAGCTACCATAAATAAAATTTTAAGACATCTCGATCTAAAGATATTACTAGAATACACAAATAGTACAGAGATAGAGGTTCTATCAAAATAAAATAAATAATTAAAACAAACAAACAAACTAAAAATTAAAGAAGCTGAAATGTTCAACTGAATTTTTGAAGCGTCAGGAAATTAACAAAATTCATAGAAAGGAAATAAAAAAGTTGGTAAAATCAAAATATCAATAGAAGTAAAGTCTGGTTGGCGAAGTTAAACGTCATTGGTGTCAAAAAGAAAAACATCAGTTTTTTTCTTTTTAGTATGATGTAAATATTAAATCCGGTTTCTTTGGCGTGTTTTATGTCGTAGTCTCTAACTAACAGTCTCCATAAGAGATTCTTCAATCCCATCAATCAAGCTGTCAATATCTTCCACTTTTAATCCACAACTCAAGCTTATCAATTTTCTGTACTTGTACATTTTATTATCAATGCCGAAATTTCTCATACTTTCCGCCAATTTTGCGGTCAAGTTTTTCTTCTCTAATTGTAATTGCGTCAATTCAGTGGCATAAAACAATTTCTCTTCATCGATGATGGCATCGTTACCCTCCGACTCAATTGCGGAAACGTCATTTACAGCGTATTCTTCATCTTGAATCAACTGGGATAAATCATGAGACTTTATTTGTGTAAGAACATCCAATAAAGCAGACTCTCCGCTCTTAAGCTCATCTTCCTGTCCTTTAATTTCATGACCTAAAAGCGATTGTCCTTCCTCAATGGAGTTCAAGTTCGTTGAGTCAATATAACGGTCAATTGACTTGCGGAATGCCTGAAGGGACTCGTCATTCAACTTATGCTTTAAAGCGATTTCCTCACTTAATCTCTTAAAATTGTGGTTCATCTTGAACATTTCTTGGTTGTATGAGTCGGATAACGAATTAATCATACCAGTGATCATTGACGATAAGTCATTCATCGGGAGCTTGGCTTCCTTATTGTGAAGATTTCTTGTCGAATTATTGTGTTCCATACTTAAATCTTCATCCGCATTATCATCGTCATTGGATAAAGCGGTGGCATTGGCAATAGAGCCGTTTGCATCTTCTGACTCATACTCGCTTAAAATGTTTCCATCAGCGTCTAGTTTAGGAGGCTTCGGCTTATACAGCGTCTGAAGATATATGTTTTGCACGTTTTTTCTGTCGTGAACAGGTGTACTTTCAACCGTTCTCTCCGAAATGACAGCCAACGGCTGATGATTCTGCAGGGAAGTAGCTTGCGGTTGACTATGCAAGTTTTTAACAGGCGTAGAATTTGAATCATAGCCTTTATTGTCAATAAAAATATTTTCTTTATTTTCTTCTGCCTTGAATTGTGTCGCGTTGTTTGGCTCATCTTCCTCGATCTCATCCGTTTGTATGGTAGTTCTTTGAGTATCTGGAGTCTCAACTGTGCCATTAGTGTAATTTGTTTGTATTGGTGTGGCCAATACCTGGTAGGAGTCATTTGATTGGAAAGATCGGTCATTTTGAGAGGAAGAGCCAATGTTTTCATGTTCCTCGGTCATTTTTGATGATGAAGTATTCACAGGAAGCTGGTCTGGCGGTAACATTTCTTGGGTGATTGGTTGCGATATCATTTGCGATGGTTGCAACATCCCTTGAACCGTGGATTGTAAGGATGCTGGGTTGTCTGGAGAGGATTCATAATTCGTTAGCAAGTTGTAATTAACAATCAACTGCTTCGCAGTTTGCTTATGTATATTCTCCAAGTCGTCTCTGGCACCATAGTTTAATAATGACTTTACAATCTTGGAGGAGCCAGCTTTGATGGCCAAATGCAAACACGTATCACCATTAATGTCTTGGTGATCCAAAACGTTTTTCAATAAATCCACCTGTGATTTATTTGCTGTCAGAGAAGCTGTTGAGTTACTCAACGCATTCAACTTATTCAAGATAACCTGTAAATAGTATCTCAAGCTTTCGTATTTGGATTTTAGTTTAGCAAACTGACACAAGTAATGCAAGGGTGTTCTACCGTTTATATCTGTGTTTATCAAACATAACTCCAAATCATCAACCACCTTAGGAAAGTTCTTTAATTCGAAGCAATTATTGAAAGATATAAGTTTTGACAACGGATTAAGACCGAAATTGTTGACAACTAAGGGGTTGGAGCCCTTGATTAATAACAAGTGGATCATTTGGTAATTCCCAATTGATGCTGCCCAGTGTAATGGAGTGTGGCCCTCGTCATCAATTGGTTCATTAATATCGAAGTCAAAAGGTAAGTTGTGTATAAAATAAGGGATCTCCGCATTATCTTCACTATAGAATCTGAGCAACTGTGAGGCATAACTTTCCTTCTCTTTACCGGCGGGGCTTATTAACTCGTCATTTTCAATACTAACTTGAGATTTCTTTGCTGATTGAGACAAATACTGAAGTTGTTGGTGGTGTTGCTCCTCGTTAGAAGATATTGAAGTATCGCTATCTTTTGATATTGGATTATGACTGATCTCATCTTGTGACCAGTTCGTTTCGTTTGTTGATTGTGACGACGGCTGTTTGATATTTTGAAAGTTCATTTGCGGAGGCATACCAGTCACATATTGTTGTTGTGGTGGTCTCTGTTGTGGATAAAACTTGGATGCTTGAGGTTGTTGTCCTAGGGCTTGCTGCTGTTGCAATTGTTGCTGTTGCTGTTGAATTTGTAGCTGTTGTTGCTGTTGCATTCTTTGGTACTGCAATTGGTAATTTTGGAAATCCTGTTGAATAGCCTGATTATGAGGAGTAAACTGAGGAGGTAAAGGTGGTTGTTGTCTTCCATTCTGCTGAATACTTGCAAAGTCGGCATTTTGTTGGAAAGTTGGAGGAAACTGCTGCATTTGTTGCAACTGTTGCTGTTGTTGTTGGAACAGCATGAATGGTGGATTAAGGACTGTTGCAGAACCTTGAAAGTCTTTATACTTCTTCGTTGGAGTTTCATTTTTCGCATCTGCATTCTTCTTTGTATACTTACGCTTTACTGGAGTATTTTCCTTTGGAGGTGGCTTTACTTTCTGTGGAATATTTAAGTTCGGATCACTCAAATCCAAGAATAAGACCGGTGCAACTTCGGCAGAAACACCATATTCCGCTGCCAATTTTTGGGCATCAGGCAATGGAATCCATGTACCTTGGAATTTCCCGAACCCACCTTGGACTTTTTCATGTAATCCTTGTTGTACTCCCTTTTCCAAGATCTTGGTACGTTTCGCCTTTGGGAAATTACAACATTTCAATACTTGTGTCGCATTTACCCATCCGTCTTTACACCTTCGCATAATCGGAAATTCATTGACTGTACATTCGTAGACATCGGTCTATTAATTATAGTTAGTATTCATTCCTTGAATTTTTCTAATTCGCGATATTACGCGTTAAACTAAACATACTCCTGAATAGGTGGCACGAAACACCCTTGGTTCACTTGTTGACATATTAACGTGTGTTATATATTATGTATATCTTGTAACTTCCTTCTAAGTTCAACTATGTATGTACTTTATAGAAGTTGTACACACACAAAATATTATCGTTGTTTTCTGATCAATGGTATCTCTATAACAAGTAAATCTTCATTCCAATGTTATATAGCTTTCAGGTATATTTATCAATATAAATGTGCAAGTATTAATTTATGGAAGAAAGGGCTGGTAAATTGTATTAATTTTTTTTCCCGTCCCCTACAGTTTGATTTTTTTTTACCTTTAAAGTATCTCACTTATTTTACTTGTCTAGTTCGAGTAAAAAAAAAAATAGACGCGTCGGGTAGTTGAAAAAAAGTACATTTGTGATTCTGAGCCACGGTGAGAGAAGAAAATAGAAATTATAATTTGCCATCTTAGTACTTATAATTTAATTGGCACTTCTTCTAATCGTTTCAGTGTATTGTTCTATTCTCTATAAAAAGCGTTGATAATAACAAAGTTTCACGTTTCAAAAAGCTTGTTGAGGCATGCTATCTTTGTTTCATCTAAAAGTTCGAATAATTCGTTATTTTGTGACCGGTAAATGTCCCATCTCTCTGCCATTGTTCTGCCATTCCAAACTTGTCCTTCTTGGATTGGTACACCCAATTTTTCAATGATACAACCACTGACTAAGTTGCCACCAACGCAACTGGCCAACCAATCACCATTAGTGATCACGAGAGCAGTGGAAAAAGCACCGCAAAATGAGTTACCACCGCCTGTAACATCGACTACATTTTCCTGGTTTTGATGGTATGCAGGTAATACGAATTGTTCGCCCTCTTTTGTCTGGAAAATACAACCATGAGGACCACATCTGATAAGAACTCCCGAATTGGGCAACTTCAAGTGCTTAGCAAATTCGGCGGCAATATCACTGAACTTTGTGGTCTTGGGAAGACCAAGTAATTCACAAGCTTCGTCAAAGTTTGGGGTGAAAACGTTGATCTTTGCCAAAAGTTTCTTTAAATCTTCGTAGTTTTCAGCCTTACAGTCGGAAGGATTAGGCTCAAACACATAGATTGGATTTTTATCGTTTCTTGCGTTGACAAGATCGACAAAATCGTTGCATCTGGTTATCGCACAACAAAGATGAAACGACTGCAGCGAAAGTAAACGTGGATCTTCCAAGATATCAGCGGCTTCAATTCTCTTCTTCGGAACTGAATGAATGAAGTGACGAATTTCGTTCTCATCGTAGTAATTAGTACCACGATTTGTCAATCTATTTTGGTCGTATCTATATTTGATATCAGTGCCCCAAGCATCTAATATTGGCTGAATCTCTTCTGGATAGTCGCTACCCTTATCAAAGATCAGGCAGAGTTGTTTAGCAAGAACTGGACCACTAATCATACGGCCACCAACAATTGCGTATGTTGCACCACCACCAAGGATATTAAGTTGTGCTTCCTTGTTGAGCGATGGGTGGAATTTGTTATCGTCCATGATGTACATCCCGAGCGAAGTGAGAATTGGTGGGGACATGATGATTAGCTTTTAACGGTGTGGTAATGTAACGACTTGTCTATTAAACTTTTATTTATAATTTAAAAGCACATCGTAAATTAATTACTGTACTGATCTCATGATAAGGCTGTTATTAGTGTGCATACAAGGTTGTTTTTTTTTGACTCGGTGCATTTAATTGGTTTCCAACGGGCGAAAGCATCGGCCGCGGAATCAAATATAACACAATATACAGTACTCAGAAATTGACAGTATCGCAATTGCAAAAATTGTAGTAACGCTGTTCTTATACTGCACGTAACAAGGTAAAACGTTGTCAATGTATATGTTCTCCACATTCCACTGAACTTGATTCATTTTCCCTCCTGTTCCCCTCTCACCCCAGCTTCTTTCTGAATCACAATATGTGGGTCCTGTGTATAGTCACTCCTGATAAAGACATTAAATAGAAAAGTCTACCAATCGCCCTGAAGACACATTTGAATCTTAAGAAAGATCATCTTGGCAAATGCAAAGATCAATTGCATCACTCTACAACTCGTAAAAAAAAATTTTGTGTCTTAAAAGACATCCATCGGCCCATTAAGATTGTATATACTACGTAAATCAAAGAATATACAAACCCATAAATAAAGTAAACCAATATGCATATTAATGACCTTTTTATCTTATCAAATCAAAGCACTAACTGGAGTCCAAGAAAAATAATCGCCACGTGCGATCTAATGCGTGATGAAGTGAATAAGTAAATCAAAATCCTCACGTCACTATAAATGGCAACAAATCCCACATATCTATAGACCTAGACCTTATTAATTTTTCTTAACCTATTAAAGACACGAGCCGCAACAACCTCTAAAGCACATTTCAAAGAAAGAAAATTTAACCACCAAAGTTATTTTTGTTTGTGGTTTTGTGATATTTCCTCCCTTTAATACGACGCGCAGTTACACACAAATATAAAGTATTCAAAATCCACTCATCTTCCTGATCAATTTATTACATTCAAATAATTATATCGCATGGCAGTTTCTACGAATTCAGTTTCCGGTATCGTATCGGGGACAAACCCTCTCGTATACTCGGCGAGTGCACCTTATACGCTCTTTCTTTTTCAGGCCATTTTCATCATCTTGCTTTGTCATATCGTCAATTTACCTATCTCACGATTGCAACAGCCGCGTGTCATATCTGAAGTGATAACAGGTGTGCTTTTGGGTCCATCTGTTATGGGTCATATACCTAATTTCACTGAAAATTGTTTCCCAAAGGCCTCAATCCCTGGATTGACCTTATTTGCAAATATAGGTATAATATTGTTCCTTTTCATTATAGGTCTTGAAGTAGACATCAGGTTTATAAAAAAGCACATGAAAGTTGCATTAAGTGTTGGTTTGATCAATATGGCCATTCCTTTTGGTTTGGGTTGTGCAATTTCGGTTGGTATTTATAATGAGTATAAGGATGATACGCAACATATTAAATTTACCACTTATATGGTGTTCATTGCTGTTGCAATTTGTATCACTGCCTTCCCTGTGTTGGCGCGTATCTTGACCGAATTGAACTTGATCGGTGACCGTGTTGGTACGATTGTTCTTGCTGCTGGTATCACAAACGATTTGACCGGTTGGATTTTGTTAGCATTGTCGGTGACATTGGCAAATGCTTCGAGTGGGGTCAATACAGTTTATATATTACTTCTTGCAGTGGGTTGGTTTATCTTCCTTACATACCCGGTCAGAGTCACTATGCGTTACTTGTTGAACAGATTTACGAATGACTTAACTACGGGTGAACCTTCACAAATGTCGATGGTGATGATTTTAGTGACTGTATTTACTTCTGCCTTTTATACAGACATTATTGGTGTTCATCCGATTTTTGGTTCCTTCATGGCTGGTGTTATTATTCCCCGTGACAATGGATATGTAATCAAAATTACCGAAAAATTGGAGGATTTAGTCAACATTGTTCTTATCCCAATCTACTTCGCTATTGCCGGCTTAAGTGTCAATTTGGGTTTGCTTAACCGTGGTATTGATTGGGCCTATATTATTGGTATTATTGGCTTGGCTATGGTTGGTAAGATTGGTGGTGGGTTTATTGCTGCCAGGCTTAACAATTTGCTTTGGCGTGAATCTCTTGCTGTCGGTGTTTTGATGTCTTGTAAAGGTATTGTTGAAATCGTTGTACTTAATGTTGGTCTTAATGCCGGGATTCTTTCTCAGAGAGTCTACTCGATGTTTATTGTTATGGCCTTGGTCACAACTTTTGCCACAACTCCGTTGACCTTGTGGTGTTACCCAGTCTCATATAGAGAAAAGAGAGATAGATTTATCAAGGGTGAAATTAACTGGGATGGTACTCCCAGGCAAAAAGATGATTTACTCAACACTTTTAATGTTGAAAACCTGAATGACTCGGATGTTACGACTTTGGGTGATCACGAAATCTCTGATTTGAGTAAATACAAATTCACAAAGGTCATTTTACTTTTGAAAAGTATCGATACAATGTCGTATTTTATGACATTTATCAAGTCTCTTGAATTTTCTAATATGAAAGCCATCCACCTACGTGACTTTGGCTCGAGAACATCGCATTTAATTGAGGCCTCAAGCTCGAAACGCTTTGATGACGAAGATTATCCTGTACAAGAACAACAACAGAGGATCGAGAGTAATGAGTACACCAATTCTTCATCTTTGCTTCTGATTGTTAAAGCATTTGGTGACATGCTTGGTTTGCATGTATCAACTAAATCGATCTTATCTGCATTCAAAAATCACATTTTTGCCATAAATGACGAAATAACCGACTCTTCTAATTTCTTGATTACTACTATTAGATTAAATCAATTGGGTCATGGAAGTGAAGAAAGGTCACTTTACCGCAGTTTGTTCCACCAGTGCCAATCGCATTTTGGTCTACTTTTAATCAATGAAAAGAAATTACCTAAGGTTTCTAAAGATTCAGACGAAGATGATGAAAATAAATCTGTTATTGATACTGATTCTACTAGACAACTTATTTCATTTAATACTTTAAATTTGGTTTTCAGTCATGATAATTTGTTAAGTGCCTCTGACAAGTTGTCCCTTAACTTGGCGTATCAATTAGTGCTTCCTGAAACTCGTGATTTGAACATATATGTCAAAAGCAGTAGTTCTCGCACGAGTATAAGTTCAAAGGTTGGAATTGGCAGCGCTGGTTTCGAAAAACAGATCAAAAAGTTGTTTGCTGAGAAAAATGTTAATATCAAAATTGTAAATGTTTCAGAAAAGTTTTCTCTGATAGTGAAGGGTGCCGATTTGACCAATCAATTGTTCATTGCATCGAACGAAATTAATAATGAATACTTTGATAATGAGAACGGTATACTATTTGATAATAACATTAATGAATTATTAGGATTAAGTGTTGTCGAAGGGTTCCATCTTTTGGCTGTCAGGGCAGCATAGTGATATATATATATTTAGCTTTGCAATATATAGTTAGTTTTTTTTTTGTTATTTCGCAGCCATTTAAGGAGTGACACTTACAATCTCTATTTTTTAATGATAATTTCTAATGTTTCTATAAATCAACTATTCAATAGACAGATATTGTGTTACATCTGTAATATCGGGATCTTCAATCTCTTGATGATCTTCGTTTTCGTCCTCTTCGTCGTCAGTATGACCCAGAAACAAAAAAGCTTGAAGGCACAAGACAAAGCAGATGCCCGCCAAAATAGTCCAGCTAAGTTGGGACATCCCTAATTTTTCTCCTAAAGAAGTAACATAGCCCCAACACACTGGTCCTACAAAACGCGCGAATGAATTCAACGAAAGGGCAGTACCATTGATGAAAGCCCGATGTTCTGCTGGCGATGAGCGATGAAGCAAGATCAACATTGCCAGGACGCCGATCGCAACTGCAAGCGAAACTAACCCGCACACTGCGTAGAGACTAACCCTGGTGAGCCAACTAGGTGCATCTGGGGTGTACTCGGGAAGAGTGTATACCAAGTAGGGCAATGCTAAGTATGCAAAGGGGAAAACAAGTGTAACGAAACGGTATATACTAATGGTTCTAAAATGGTAGTCCGCATACGGGAACACAATAATAACGGCAAGACCACCAATTAATCCTGTCATAGATAATAAGGAGCCAATATCAGCTGTGTTGAATCCGAACCCACCCCTAAGGTGGAAAGGAAATTTCAGTTCGTCTGCAAGCAAATCGCCTGCGAGTAAGACTGGTAAGAATTCGCTATAAATAACACTATGCATTGCAACTAAAAAGTTGGCAACAATTGTCGCAAGAACAAGAGGTGGGAAGATCTCTCTATAAGAGACATTCTTCGTTTCCTGTTTGTTTTCAAGTTCTGTTGCCTTCTGAAGAAGCAAGGTTTCCTCCGAATAATAAATCTGCCATGGTCTCTCTGAAACTTCAAAACCAAATTTGCGTCTAATCCAGTCACCTATTTCAAGGCCACGATCTCTTTTGCGTTTAATTAGTGGATGGGTCTCTTCGAAGAATAGGATCGTCAGCACAATGTTAAACATAATAATGCAAACAACAACAATACTAGATAATGCATACGGATGCTTGTCCATAAAACGATCGTAGAACCCACCTATATTAGTATTAGTTATATCCAAATCAGAATCCTGTTTTGGGCGTGTCAAATAGGGTGATCCACCAATCATAGGCCCCAAAACAGTGCCGATACTCCACACAAGTGGTAATGTGGTAAAAGATAATGCATGATGGCGCTTTTCAGGAGCAATTTCTGCTATTACAATACGAACTACCGCCCCATTACCGTTGGAAATACCCATACAACAACGAGCAAAGAGTGCAAATGCAAAAGTCTTTGAAAAGGCAAAAAGTAGCAACGAAATTGAAGTTCCGCAAAGCCCAATGAGTAAAGTACTTTTACGACCGATTCGATCTGAAAGCTGACCCCACTTAATCGAGAATAAAAACTGAAAAAATGCAAACAGGGCTGCCAAATACCCCGAATAAGTAGCGATATTTGCTTTATCTTTTGCAACTCCAAAATCGCGGATCATGAAGTATAAATAGGGAAATAGCGATGAGAATGCAATTGGTTCGCTTGTGCGAGTTATCGAGAAGATAAACACCTGCCATAACGGAAACCCATCAAGCTGCTGTCTAAACGATAGTTTGGGCATTATGTTTCTTAAATATTCTAATAATGAACTTATTCTCTTCTTGGAATTAATTGATATTTAAAAGGTTTTTCTATATTTATATACTTTTAAAAAACTGTGAATCATTTAGTTTTCATTTTTATACTTATTCGTTCGTTCCGTCATTGCCGTGCTCTGTTCCACGGTAAATTTTAAAAAAAAAAAATAAAGGTTGCAACAAATTTTCTATTCGTTTGGTTTGAAGCCACGGATAATTACAAATATAAAAAATTACACATTGCCAAATTTTAACCGGTAATCCCAAAATTTTTTGATCTCAGTCTGATACTGATAAATTTAATTGGTATGAACTGGTTGATTTATATGAACACAGTACTTGAATATGCAATTTGATGCCTTTTTTTACAACAAAGCTTCCGATAATAAGAGCGAGAAAACGGTATTTCTATTATGCAGAACGGTTTGATTTTTCGTCCGTTTTATTTCGGTGTGAATCATGGCTTTGCATTGACAATTAGAGTCATCAAGGCAACAAAAATCTGCACTCGCGTCTGCTTATTGCACGATTAATTACTGGTGAAAAGTGTGTATGCAGAAGGTAGAGTCCCCAACATGACGCATCATCTATAGTTTTGAAGAGGTAGACGCTCAAAATTGTAGATTTAAACGCGTTATTAGTCATATCAGACTTAAATAATTGTGATACTTGTTTTGATTTGTGATTAAATATGCAGGATTGTGTTTTATATTTATTACCCCTTAACATATTACTTCGATAATCAACTCATTTTAACGAAACCAATTTCTACTTGTACAAGTCCTCCTTATGCGTTTGTCTAACTCTTAGTTCATTACCAGTCACTTACAATAAAGATCGCCAGTCGTCTTCGTATTTTTTCCTGTTCATTGTATCTTGAACTTTTTACGTTATTTACCGATTACATTGCTAAATGTATACACAGTATTAAGTTTCGGTTCTCTGTCTCTCACCTTATATATGGAGTCAATTTCTTTAAACAGATTAGCTTTTAACTTCTTTTTTCGTAGAGCATTTCTGGCCCTACGTTGCAAATCAATTATACATTGTATTTGCATCTTTAGATAATATAATTACTAACCTTCTGATATAGCTACTCTCTTGAACAATTTAATTCGTTTGATTATATGGTATATGAGTTTTTATGAACACATGTGGCTCTATTAAGTAGTGTGGGACTACCATAATCCTGGTTATTGCTACCCCACTACAACCATCTTTTGAAATTCATGCCAGAAACATACCATATGACTTTTGTATGTGTATCCATTAAAATTACATGCATATGTAAAGAAGCCCGTTTGGCCAAGTGGTAAGGCGCTCCACTCGTAATGGAGCGATCGCCGGTTCGATTCCGGCAATGGGCAGTTTAGTTTTTGCTTTGTTGTTATGCTTTTGCGCTGCGCATTTTTTTTACTTTAGCCATACAAATATTTTATTATTCTTAAAAACTATACATATTTACATAATTTCAGCTTTTCTTAGGAGGCGGTGGTGGGGGCAACGAGTCGCTGCTAGCATTAGATCCGTAGTGTGTTTCCATCTCTTTTGATTTTGCTAACTCTTCATTCATATAGTCCGAGAGACCGTTGCCACTTGCGGATAAACCAGCGGGTTTTTTCTTTTTTGTACGTGCTGCACCTGTCACTGGAGGTGGAGCTATCGGAGCGACAGGAGGAGGAGCTAATGGAGCCGGAGCTGGCGGTGGAGTAGCTGATGTAGAATTCAATCCTGAAACAGGTGCTGAACCAGCATCGTAACCATATGTTGCATTATTCTCAAATATCACATCATCAACAAGACTACCTTCATCAAACTTACCCACAACTTCGGGTATTCTGTGCAATAAACCATATCCAACATCACATCCAAGCAAGCCTCTATTATGACCACTACCCCAACTTTTGGTAAGATTGACTGTTACAGGCCTCAAGACATCGTAGTCATGATTATAGACGTACAAGGTTATAGGCACTTGGTCTTGCAGCAATTGCGCGGAATGGTGAGTGTAGTAGCTCAGCGCAACACGAGATAAGAGAGATTCACCACCTTGAGCGAGAAGCCCTTTGCCATTCACACCATCCTGTTGCTCAAAAGCTGAATCACAACCGATAATATAGTCTGAATAAGGAATTAACTGCGAAGCAAAGGCAGGAGAACCCGGATGTGTTTTCAAAATTCGCCAGACATATGTTGCTGTACTGATATGTTGTGATTGTAAGGTTAAACCAACGCGTGAGAATACGTTTGTGAATAACTTGAACGAATCTTCCGGTGTTTTATCATCTTCTGATTCTTGATAAGCATTCAATGGAATATGGACTTGTCTCAACTTACCCCCCTTCGCGCTCCACACATCCAATGTGACACCATTGCCATTTCTGGTCAAATTTGTCAACTCTTGAAGGAGGATTTCATAATTGATCAGCCCAGCTTGTTCAGAAGTCACACCACTACCATAGTTGATCAGACCATCTTCATTAACAGAATACGAATAATTTGAGATCAGCGGGTATGTCATTGGCAATTCATGGCCATTTATCAGGACAATGTAGTCGAACCAAGACTCAAACCCATGTTGATGAGCTGTGGAGTGTGGAGTGACACGCAAAACACGTAATCCATACCCTTTATTGTTCAATTCAAGACAATTCCTGAAATAAGAATCTTTGTGGCTTTGGGTATCTGAATTCCCTTCCAACCTATCAACCAACTTTTTGGCGAATGAGAACATATTTAATATTTGTTTCGGGAGCTTAGTGTTGGTTGTCTTTGTTGATTTTTCTTTGGAAAGGGGAGATATTTGTGTGCCGGAAAAACTCGCACGAATAACATATAAAATATGAACATGTATAAAGTTGGTAGTGAATACGAAATCTAGAAAATCAATGAAGTAAATTAATAAAAGTCTGAAGGTAGGCATTATCATTCCTTTCACAAAAGAATGAGAAATGAGATTACTCTGCTTCGGAAACTGTCTATTTTCCTAAACCCTTTTTGTGAGCTTTTGTTTTTTTTTTTATACATATTGTTTTGTATTTCTATTCTATAGAGAATTTATTTGTTTGTTAATGAAGGAAGGAAATGCATATTTATGCACACCCGCGAGTTTCGAATTGTGTGGGACTAACATATAGTCTACCCACTAAACCCTCCTTTTTGTATTATTTATTTGTGAGCTATTCTGACATATTTAGTAAAATAATTTTTCACCTTTTTCGCAGCCTTTTTCTTAAAATTAAAAGAAATTCTTTAACATCTAGCATTATTGAAGTACTTATTAGTGTTTATGTTAGTAATTGCAATATAATCAGACACACATAGACAGCACTTAATAACCTAAACTCCCTGCTACCTATTACACATTTATTGAATAATCTTAATAAAGATTACTCTCAAAATTAATTATTTTCCAATACGATAGTATATTTTACAAAAAAAAACGTTAATCAAAACAGTAAAAACTTATCTTAACAGGCTTAAGTGTGTCCATTATATAACGACAGTTTGAAAAATTAAATGTCGAAGAGTGGTTACCAAAATGAAGTAAGCTCCTACAATAGTATAATGTAAAAATCTAAATATTCGTTAAAAATTCATGTATAAAGCGTAAATAAAAGAAGTGAAGACGGAAATGACGAAGAATTGTTGGCTAAGCGTTTAGCATAGTTTCGTAGAGACACCTCACGAAGCATTTGCAACACCACCAGAGAAAGCCAAAGACCAAGTTCTACTTTGACCGTTATCCAACCAATTGTTAGTCCAGTTGGTTTGGGAGAAAAACTCGTATGAACTCTTTGCATCGAACAATGCTTGGTTAAGATGCAAAATACCAAGCCAACCACTATCGACATTATCGATAAATGAGACAACTTGGTCTTCCCATTCTTGTTGAACATAGCCAGGGATTCTAACGATCGAAGAACCAGGAGAAGTTGGCAACATGTGAATACCATGAACATATTCAGGGTGTGCATCTGGTGAGCCAAAGTAAGTGGTGTAAGCAATCTTGTTTTCGAAGAAGATACCACTAACCTTATTTGGAATATACAGAGAAGGTTCAACTGTGTTGTCACTTTCATAATAGAAGTAGTTGTTCAAAGCACGAGACAAAACAGCGAGCATCAAGTCACCTCTTGCTCTCATAGATTCATCACCAACGACTCTACCCCACATTCTCATACCATAAGCAAAGTTGAAATCTTCTGAAGAGGATTCTTCATTCTTACCATCACCACTTGCAAATAAACCAGCAGCCCAAGAGTGACCACCGAACCAATCAAACATTCTCGAAACAGGGAAATAAGTGTCTTCGGTCGAAGGATTGGCAACGTCCCTAACTAAAGCGTTGACCCAGTCCTTGTTTTCTTCGACCCAGGTACCACCAAGCTTAGAGTCGACGTAACCGACAATAGCAGCGGCATGGACAAAGTACCCGTAATGGAAGTGATGATCGTTATAGTAAGATGCACCGAAATCAGCACCGGTGTCACCACCTTGAGCAGAAGTCGAAGTAACACCCTTAAATTTGGTGTCATACATAAATGGATAGAATTGCTCGTTGTCAGTGAAAGTTTTGAAAGCAACCTTCATTTGTTCTAAAGTAGAATTGGTAGCTGCTTCATCTTGAAGAATGTCACTAAGAACAAGCAAAATATAAGCGTATTTGTCAATTACCTTACCCGAATAGTAGTTAGAATCCATGCTGGCAACGGTAGAGTTGATGTCGACAGCTAATTCTTCGTTGGCAACTTGAGCAAGTAATTCCAATTGTTCGGCAGTGTAAGTCAAAGCACCAGTCATCGTTTGAGTCCAAGGTAAGAATTCGACTTCAGTAAGAGTTTCTTCCAATTGCAACACGTCAGTCAAGTAACCTTGCATAGTACCTTTAGTAGTTGAAGAAAGTTTCAAACCAGTGTACGAACCAGCTGTAGTACTACTCAAACTTTGGATGTGATGTGGGTAAGCGAAAACAAGTGGTTGACTACTGTTCGAGCTACCTTCGGTTTGATAAGTGAAAGAATATGTGGCGGCAGTACCATCAGTAACCTCACCAGAGACTTGAGCATCGGTAACGTACATACCAGCAGATTGATCGTAGAAGGCTTCGTTGTCACCATCGGTGTAGGCCATTTGAATCAACAAACCATCGACAGAAGAAGAACCAATAACGTGGAAAGCATCACTGGAAGTTAAAGAGAAGGAACTTCTCTTCTTGGAGTTGGTGGTTTCGGGAAGGGTGGCATAAATCAACCATTGGACACCGTTGTACAAAGTGGCTCTGTACTTTTGAACATTAGAAGGCAAAAGAGTTGATGTTTCTTGGACCAAAGTCGTAATACCGATCAAAGTGTTCAATTCGACAGAAAGAGAACCGTGATAAATAGCAGAGACGAAACCCATACCTTGAACAACAGGAATCTCGATATAATTAGTAGTAGCATCCAGTGTAGGACTTAAAGAAACGACGACACTCAATTCCTTTTGGTCACTAACACTCATAAAGTTCAGCGTGTTGGACATCTCAGTTGCAGAAATAATCAATTCGGCGTTACCGATTGGACTATAAAAGTAAGAAGGAACATCACCGTTGTTGGTGTTACCAGTACCGAAGTAGAATTGTGACACGTTAGTATGAGTAACACCAAAACCGTAGTAGTCGACCGTTTTCCAGAATAACCCATAAGGAGCTGGGAAAATCGTGTCGGTTTGGTCACCAAGGAAAAGATTAGCATAAAATTTGTTGGTACCGAATGGTGCAGAAGTTTCGACACCAGCCGGGATAGCCAAAGGTAATTCTTCACGTGGGAAGACAGATGGAGGGTCATTGGTGGAAATAGTGTTGAACAAATCACCTGTGTACAGGTCGCTAACCAGAGATGGTGTGACACCAGCAGCCGAGGCCGAAGCTGAGGTGGAGGATGAAACCGAAGATGAAATGGTAGATGATGAATTAGCTGAAACTGAAATAGCTGATGAAACAATCGAGGATGAAACAATTGAAGATGAAACAATCGAAGATGAGTTCTTCAAGGATGAAACAGCAGAAGATGAAACAGCAGAAGATGAAACAACAGAAGATGAAACAACAGAAGATGAAATAATCGAAGATGAGTTAGCTGAACCTGAGACAAACGAGCTCACACCGCTAGTTGACACAACAGAGGTATGAGCAGAAGATAATAAAGTTCCGACAGATGACGAGGCAGAGTTCGAAACAATCGAACTGTTGTTAAGCACAGAACTTGATGCCTTGTAAGATTGAGAAGAAGACGAAGGAAGTCTCAAATCGATAGTTGAAGTGCTTGAAGCAGCATCTGTGACATCTGAAGATTGAGTCTTTGAAGATGAGACTTCAGAAGAATCAGTTGAAACTGGACTTGTGGATGAGCCGCTTGTAGTAGATTCTGCGCTTGAAGAATCGGTTTCAGAAGGTTCACTCTTTGAGGAAGACAGCTCTGGGGAAACGGCTGTTAATGATGGTGAAGACGACAGGAGCGATTTTGCACTAGATGTAGGCTTGGAGCTACTGATAGTGACTGGGCTCGAGAAAGTGAGTGAAATAGATTTCGATAAAGGACTCGAAACCACCAGTTGTGGCTCAACTGGGTTTCTACCAGTTTGCGAAATGGTTTCGGCCCCAGTAGAAGGAGAGAAAATAGAGGAAGGAACAGTTGTAGCCAGGAAAATTGTTTTTGTTGTAGTTTCAGCAGTTTGAGTGATGATAGCACTAACAACAGAATTTGGTGATATTAACAGGGTTTTCGAAACAGCATTTGACTTCTTAATAGTGGCAGCAGTGGAACCGGTAGAAGGTGTGTTGTGAGTCGATGGAGGAGTAGTCAATCCAACGTTTGTGTGTTGACCATTGCCTGATGTTGTGAAACTGACATAGGTGCTCGAAGTGTTGAAGTAAGGAACAACAGTACTTTTACTGGTAACTGTACATGAGTTTCCAACGCAAGAAGTGAAACTAGTGTACTTTGTTGACTCTGCACTAACAGTATATTGGAATGGAGTTGAAGTAACAAAAATGGAGTTTGTTAAGGTTTGATTCGAAGCAGAAATTGCAGCCGTTGATGAGTTAGAAGATGCAGCAAGATCTTCTGGAGCATCAACATATTCATAAACGATAGGAATCCCAGACTCTAAGCCCTTGGGGTTGTCGGCCATAATATAATCGATTTCAGCAATGAAGTTTGTAGGATAGACATAGTTTGTGACTGTTACTGTGTCTGCATTTGAGATCTTAGCCAAGGCTAACAATAAAGCCAGGTAAGTTTTTAAAGAATTAAAAATCATTTGATAAAGAATGAATAATCTCAATTGCCTTTAAAAGAAGAGAAGTTTAAAAGGGATCCAATAGGTTTATATACTTACATAGAGAATATATCCCATTCCTGGTGAATTTTATCCAGCATTTTTGGCAATTGATTTATTTAATGCAATTGCATTTTTTAATGCACTTCGGTAATAGTTGTCGGTGCATGGTAAAAACAATAGAAATCAACGAATTATTAAAGTCACAAAATCAATGAGATCTGGTGATATACGGACATGCTGGGTATCAATAATTAAAGAAAAGCCATATTTTTATCCAGCATTAAATTTTTGAAAAAATATTTTTGTGATGTATTAATTAAAACCAGCTACTTTTAGCTTAACGTATATTGTTCGTGATTATTTTTTAAATGAATATTTTTTTACATTGTTTGTGCAATTAATGTTGCAGATATTAACAAATTTTGCAGCTACTCGGTGCACGACTGGATTTATGAACCAGCATTAAAATGTCAATAAAGAAAAAAATCTCAAGAATTATTGCGGCTTAGGTGCAATTCATGCCAAAAGATCACGCGTTTATGTAAATACGCCGAGTACTCACAAAAGTTATATTGCATGTATAAGAGAATAAATATACCCAACGTATCTGTTTATTTGTATTTTTCGAGATCTACAGTGCATTTGCGCATGAATTTAATTATAATCACCAGAAAAGGTATTTCGATATACGTTTTAGGAATTATTCCTATGAAAAATTTTTGGAGATGAAATATTTCATTTCTACAATTATTTCCAAGTGATGGAATGTAATTCTTGACATTTACATTTCAAACTAGGCCTGAAAATAACAATACCTGTAATTAATATATGGATATATAATATATCACTAATTTGCTTTGTTTGTTTCAAGAATATATTTTCTATTGTTTGTTGTGCAGCCTTCTTTAAGTGTATTTTTTATTCTATCAATACTAAAATATGTGTCTTTTCATGTTCGAAATAGAAACAATTGCGCTAATCATTATCGCTTCATGATTACAATGCTTCGTAATAAAGTCACAAGGCAAAGCGAAATGAGCACCGTTAGCACCGTGCTGGTATCAAAACAAAAACAAATCGAATAGGGAAGGTTTATGGAAAAAAAACTTTTCTTTCAAAGCCTACTTATAATTTACGCAAAATTGATGTATATTTGTAATTTGATTCACGCATAATTTATTCGTCGTGGCGCGTACCAACCACGGAATGTGAATACAAAAAATTAAAAATAATTACACGGATTAAGTTTATATATCAATATCTTAACTGCTCGATGATTTTGAGTTCTTATTTGATTAACGACACAAAAATCCAATCAAGAAGTTAAAGGCTCTCTTGCCGCCTTCCTTAGCGTACTTTTTCTGGTGTTCTTTATCTACTTGGGTGTGAAAAAAGTCTGCAGCTGCATTGGCTTTGGGTTTAAGCGGCGTTGGTTCATCGTTGTATTTTTGCGATTTTACCTTCAAGTTATATCCGTGTTGTGGCGGAAAAATAGAATTATCACTTGGAGTTTCGGGGATATTGACCATTTTGTAAGCTTTTTTCAATTCTTCACTTGTTAAAAAAAGTAGTTCTCAATCGACTTTTATAAATGCTTCATTTCTTTGAAATCATTTTTTTTTAGATTGCTATCAATATCTTAATTTCACCAGCAGTTTTGACAACAATGTCTTATCTAATGATAATAACTGAACAAAGACAGCAAATGTCGCTAATGTGAAATTATACTACTGCATATTAACTTTACGTGTACAAACCAAAAACGACATATTTTGAAGAAAGCGAAAAAAAAATTTACCCAAACTGTTAACCAAGACATATATATATCAAATCATGAAGGCCTCATCGGTATTAAATTTTCAACAGACTTTTGTTTCCAATTTGAGAAGACCATGGCAAACGTTTAGAGACGGTCAAATCTGGTATGGTGTGTCGAAAAGTGGTACCAAGAGATTACCCTTGACCACCAAACAAGGTAACAAAAACTATTATAAAGGTACCGGTTCTTCAGGGTACGGTAAATTAAATAAGAATGGGACATATATCATGAACTGGTCCAAGGTTAGAACTTATGTTGTTCCTGCCGATTTGCATCAAACAGACTTAAAGCCATTGGTTTCGCCTCGCGTTCCTCAAATTCTTCAGCAATACCTTGGCTACGAAGATGGTGCCAAATCGCCACAATTTGCATTAGACAACATCATAAATTTTGTCGAACATGGTGAAAACTATGGAAATATCGACTTGGAAAAGACGGAGTACTTGGAAGAGTTTATCAGTAACAAGACTAAGAGCGAACTGTTTGCTGTAGCTGAAGAAAACGTTACTGCCGATGCTAACGCTACTACTGCATCCACAACCGCTTAATTATGATGTAATGATTGACTGTACATAGTAAATAAAATAGTAATTTAGGACCTTTGCTTAAGAGTAAAAAAAAAACTATATATTCCGAGGGTGATCACATGCCCAAAAGCTATTTCCGAAGGTGACACGAACAAAATATCTAATTTTTGAATAAATCTTATAATCAACTTATTCAACATTTATCAAATATGTCATCACCTTCAAGCCCTATCAACTCAAAAGTGAATGACCCTACAACAAATCCCACATCTTTAGAAAACAAGCCAGTATCAGTACCAGAAATTGAGATGGAAAATCTGGAAGGTAACATCAACCAAGTCAATGAAGTTGATATTACTGGAGATGACATTCAAAATGAAGAATCAAAAAAAGAATATGATCAAGATGAAGATATAGAAGATTTAGCTGACGAGCAATT
Organism: Kodamaea sp. yHQL449; assembly: GCA_030582715.1. Classification (NCBI taxonomy): domain Eukaryota; kingdom Fungi; phylum Ascomycota; class Pichiomycetes; order Serinales; family Debaryomycetaceae; genus Kodamaea; species Kodamaea sp. yHQL449. The sequence continues at coordinate 414,700 of JAJMGT010000001.1, read as the reverse complement.
CTTATCACTTCCAATATCTAAAATAAAAAGAATTTTTAAAATGGACCCAGACTATGTAAGCTCGTCTCAAACTGCCGTATATGCAACCGGTCTTGCTACAGAATTATTCATTCAATACCTTACTGAACAGGCAAGTTTACTTGCAAAGGCTGAAAAGAGAAAAAAAATCGTTTATAAGGACTTTAGTAATGCCGTTGCTTCACATGATTCTTTGAATTTCCTCAATGATACAGTACCGAAAACACAAGCAATTGGTGAGTTGATACAAAAGAAAAAAGTGATATTGAATACAGATAAACATTCCTTAGAAACACCCAATGAGGCAGAACAAGACAATTTACATTTAAAGGGAGAAACACACAAGAAAACACCAGCACCACAATTGGCAAAGGGACAACAAACTCTCCCATTTGGAATCACCACTTCACCTCCAATTAGGAAGGCCATTATTGGTGATTTGGTGAGTGTAGAAAACGAATCTGAGAATAAACCTAGAGACCAAGATGTTGAAATGATCAATTAAGCGAGAGATCGTTTATATTATTATTTATTAAATGCTATTAATGTATTTTATTGTTATGTTTGACAACATGTAAAATGTTTATCATGTCCGTACTTAGTTGGAAGTCTCGAGGGATTCCCAACCTATAACATATCAGAAGCATCTTGTATTTTACTAGATCGGAAATGGTTCTTTCGTAAATAAATAACCCATTCATGACAAAACGGGAATAAAGTTGATGAATAATTGGATTCACAGATTTCAATACTAAGGATCTATTTGTTAAAATCAATTCTTTTGTTTCGTTTGATTTGATATTATTTTCTTTAAACATTTTGGAATAATTGAATAAGAAATCCCAAGATTCTGCAAACTTTCTAGCCAAAAACCGTTCACTAGTATCCGTTCTGATAATTTCAATTATAAATTCTAATGCTGGTATGATCAAATTTTCACTGGATGCACTTAATGTTTCATCTTGGTAAATAGATACCGAATTTGATCCACTTATTAAACTCATTAAAATCGACCAATTGTTAGTGATAATAGGTAAAACCAATTTATAGTCTGTACATAATAATGGATATGTCTTTTGTAAAGTTTTCAAAATTTGTATTTTCAATGAAGTCGAATCATGAGTTAATAAAATTAAACCATAATTAAAAATTCTTTGAATTAAAAAATATATGTTTTGAGGAAGTACAGATATCCATTTTTCGTCTGTACTTGTTGCTTCTTTATCACCTTCTTCTTCTTCATCATCTGAATCTCCAACATCATTTGGTTCGATTTGTTCACCGAACGGAGTATCAGGAGTTCTGAAATATTCTTTCTGTGAATCATAATCACCCAAATCAATAACTTTTTCTTGATCACTAATTAATTTAATCAATTGATTAGTACTTGTTAATCCCCAAGGTTTATATGGAGAACTATTTTCTATTTCAAAATTAATTTTATTAAAATCTTTTAAATATTGATTTTGGACTTGTTTTATCAATTCTTCAAAAACAATGAAAAATCCTTCAACAATTACAGAATATCCATTAAAAGAATCAATAATAACAAACATTTCACTTAAAATATCGGCCAATTGATTAGTTTCTAATAATTTGATTCCTGCTATTTTAATGACTATTAAAAGTATCCCTGAAAGTGAAGGTGTCAAATTACTTGTCACAGTCAATTTTAAACTCAATGAGTCAATAATATAATCCAGATTATCTAAGATCATAGATTCTATTGATCCTTGATAATAGTTATCTATGACTGATTTTATTGTTGTCCAAGCATGTTGTTGTATTAAAGGATTTGAATTTAAGCTTAATGCCTCAAGCATGGGATATAAATAGTTCATAAGAATATCACTTCTGAAATCTTTTAAAGGTAATAATTTTGATAAAACACCTATTGAATCAAGAGATGCAGAGTATGCCATTTCTAGAATCTGTATGTCACTCTTTTGTGCAGAGCTAAACAAATCCATTGTTTGCTCTAACAATTCTTGTGATTTAACCATAAGCAAGTAACATGCTTCTTCTAAAGCAGAAGTTTGTTCGGTGGTATCATCAAATTCCAAAAATTCATCAATATCAAAATCCCTTGTCACCTTTTGTGTACTCAAATAATGATTTGCTAACCAAAGATTAAAAGTTGATTGAGAAATACAATTTATCGGATCGTCAATGGTTGAAACGTCTAAAATATTTTCCAATAATTCCAATTCAACCTCATTTGAAAAAGAATTCAAAAAATTGATAACTGATATGATCTTATTTTCAACCGAAGTAGTATAAATGCTTTTTAAATACCCTGATGAAATTGAATTGAAGTTTTCTGAAATCATGGCTGGATCTTTAAATTGTTCGGCCAAGATGAGTAAATTAGAAGAATGTTCAGCCTTATTCAACTTCTTTGATTGTTTTTCAAATTTGGTTACTTTTCTAGCATCAATACTAGGTGGTAATTCAATATCATCTAGTTTATTGGTTGGTTGATCTGATGACAGTTGTTTTTGATCACTCAAATATGAAATTAAATCATCTTTCTTAAACTCAATGTTTTTTTGTTGATTATTAAATATATAACCATCATGTAATTGTTTACTTAATTGTGTAAAAATCTTTAATTTTAAATTAGTTAAGTTTTCAATACCTAAATTATTCAAGATATTAAAACAAATCTTAATTGAAATTAAGTAAGAATTTAATTTTGAGTCATCTGTTGAGAACACAAGTATAGACATTTTACTATCAACAAGATCAATTAATTTCGGTTTGATTATTGAGAATAAATGGTTTGGGTGCTCAACCATACAGATTCTATTTGAAATATCACGAATATTATTGCTTTCTAATTCATGATTTTCATTTATTATTGCAACTGTTAAAGCAAGAATATCAATACCCAAAGGAATAAATTCTTTGAAAAGTGATGCAAAGCAGTTCCTGAAAATTTCAATAACAAAATTGATTATTGCTTGTGATAATTGAAATTTTGTTTGTACTTTTAATTTATTTTGAGCTGAAGAAATAAGAAGATTCTTAAATAATATAGAAAGTGAAAGATTGATTTGTTTTGTAGTAGATTTTATCCATGCTTCATCTCTAAATTGTCTTGTACTTGGTATTTCAATAGTAATTCTTTCATTAACCAATGTATCACTCGATTCATTCCAAATCGAATAAAATTGGGATAAATCTCTAACCTCATGATCTTGTAATTCAATTTTTAATTCTTCATCATTAAACACTCGAATAATAATATTTTGAAACAATTTTAAAGTATTAACCAAAATAGTATAATGTAAGTTTTTGGAATTTGAAATAAATGAAACTAATTTGGATATTATGCCAGGCAAAACATGTGCAACTTTATCAGAATCTAATTTTTTGGTTATTACGTTCAATGAATTTATCAGTTTATTAATTAAATCTATCAGCTCTTGTGAATTGTAAGGATTAGATTCGATAATCTCTAATAAAAACGTAACCGAATCCCCCAATAATGAAAGTCTTTTGAAATCATCGTTAAAATAATCTTGTGGTAATACCTCAATTAAATTGGAAATACAATTGGTTGATTCAGTTTTGAAATCAAGTGATTTCAGTATTATTGTTGAAGGCTTTTTTTGTAAGTCTCCAGCTGATATAAATATTATTAATGGATACAATTGATCTATTAAATTTAAGTCAATTGAATTACTCCAAGAATATCGAATTAAAATGGCCAAAATCAGTAATATATGTTGAATAATTGAGTCTTCCAAAGTATCCCGCTTTAGTAAAGTAGAAAGTGGGAAGAAAATATAATCCGCCAAATTTGTTGAAATGACATAAAGTTTGTCTTTTTGAGTGAATCTTTGACAATGGTTCTTAAGAATGTTCGTGATAGAGCTGAGTAATGATGTAATAGCTGCTGTGTCTTTTGACTGCGCAACATCACTTAGTTGTACACAGAATGGTTTGATCTCTTGAAATAACAGTGAGGATAAGGCCCTTATATATTCATCTTCACTTAATTCTGACATTTGAGAGTAGATAAACCGTATGATCTTGAATTTGGAAAGTTCGTATAAATGATTTTTGGCAGCTATTCGTTTCTTAGTACTGAAACATACTTACAAGGTATGTATATCGCAGTATTTTTCAGTACCCGTTTTAAATTTTTTTTTTTGTGAACTGAAAATTTTTTTTCATCCGTTTGGCAACGACTATTTAAGTTCGTCCAATTCCGCTCATCTTTACAAATTTTTTTAAGATATTATAATATCCATTTATCAATTTAATACATATACAGTACGTAGTATTTTACTACAGACTAAAGTATCGTGGTTGATCCTCCTTCTTAAACAAGGATATGAAAATCCAGAAGTCTTGAAAGATAATATGAACTATTCAATAATCCTAGTTGGGGTGGTTTAGACGCATATAATTTTTATTTGCCTTGTTTGATACGTTCAAATAAAGCAAATGGATATCGATATTGTTCAACACAGTATTCAACTTCCTGAGACACTGGATACCTCATATACTTCTGAGAATGGCTCATGAATCCATATTCAATGGACACTCATGGTGCTTATGTTTACCGAGGAGGAGTTTTTATATACTAACAATTTTTTTTAGTTAATTCACAATGACCAGAACTTCTGTCTTAGCTGATGCTTTAAACGCCATTAATAACGCCGAAAAGACCGGTAAGCGTCAAGTCTTGATTAGACCTTCTTCCAAAGTAATTGTTAAGTTTTTGACTGTTATGCAAAAGCACGGTATGTTTTCTTTTTGTTTTGTTTTTATGATTTTTATAATCCCCGAATTGATAACTGGATGGTTTGATCGGTGTTCAGTCCCTTTCTGTCTTTTAAGTATTCGGGAGAATGATATGGAAATGCTTCTTACACGATCTGGTAATACTTCGGTATGCTCATTGCCCTGACCGTTTACTTTTCCTAAACATCTTTATCTCTATCCAAAAAATAACATTACTAACAAAACACAGGTTACATTGGTGAATTTGAATACATTGATGATCACAGATCCGGTAAGATTGTTGTTCAATTGAACGGTAGATTAAACAAGTGTGGTGTCATCTCTCCAAGATTCAACGTCAAGATTGGTGACATCGAAAGATGGACTGACAACTTGTTGCCAGCCAGACAATTCGGTTACGTCATTTTGACTACTTCTGCTGGTATCATGGACCACGAAGAAGCTAGAAGAAAGCACGTTTCTGGTAAGATCTTAGGTTTCGTTTACTAATCGTCCCTAACTAATAGTCTAAACTTTGTATATTAATAAATTACCCTCACTGAAATAATTATTTGTAAAGTATAATATCTCTAATTATTTATCTAGTTTATCAACGAAAAAATGTCTAGGTAGAAAACTTATCCGATTTCAAAAAAAAAAATTGAAGGTCAATTATGAAAGGGACAGAAATGTGGAAGTTTGCTTGGACCACTCTCTCATGGTCGATACGAGTGGGGTGTGCTCAACATTTAATACACGAATACGTCTATGAATTCACCGAAACAAGAGGCGAATCAATGCTCCCCACATTGCTGAACGTTGGTGATTACATTCATGTCCTTAAAAGGCACAGACTAGGAAGAGATGTAGATATGGGTGACTGCATAGTTGCTGTTAAGCCGAGTGATCCGAACCATAGAGTGTGCAAGAGAATAACGGGGATGCCAGGTGATGTGATTTTAGTTGATCCTTCGAGTTCATCATTGCTCACTTCAAGTCTTACCAAAGCTAATGAAAACGATGGCTTCAACAAATATATAACGGTTCCAGAAGGTCATATATGGTGTACCGGTGATAACTTGTGTCATTCCTTAGATTCAAGGACGTATTCGGTGTTACCCATGGGACTTATTACGGGGAAAGTTGTCGCTGCAAACTCGATAAGTGGGTTTAGTTGGAAAAATTGGAATTTTAAATGGATTAATAATATTTTTGTTAGTGAGTAATTATAGGGCATAGGATATAGATATTTAAGATTTAGATACACCATAATGATAATGATTTAATTTATTCATTTAATATAAATAAAGATGAGATATTGCGCAGATTTAAAATTTACCAACTTTACGATTTGAAGCTAAACCTTTCAAAACCTTAGAACCAAAGTAAATACTTGGTAAAGAAAGAACAAATCCGTTAAATAAAGTAGCAAAAATAGATTGACCCAAATAATATTGAATAAAAGTGAATTCGAAACCAAGAATTGAAGCCAAGAAAGCAACATTGTATGTCAATTGAGTACCACTAATAGTATTGAAGGAACTGTACAAATCACGAGGTCCAACCAAGCCAAACCATGATCCAAATAAGGCCAAAGTCAAAACGACAGCACCACCAATGAAAGCAAGAGGTATGATAGCATTAACGGTTTGAGGGTCTTCTCTGAAAATATGATGAATTTCTGGCTTGTAACCAATTCTGGATGTAGCGGTGTATTTAACACTCGCTTTAAAATCTTGAGAAGGAATAATTTCCACCAAATGCTTGTATAATTTTTTTCCACTATCAGCAATTATCAAGTCCAAAGATAATTTATCTTGAATCTTTAAAACATCAGGTAATTTGCCCACTGGAATAGACAATTTAATTTGTTTTGAGTTGGATAAAGTTGGCACGAAATGAGTGACCAAACTTGGGTTTTCAATACTCGAAAGAGAGATAATCAATTGATGTGGGATGGTAGCTGCCTTTTCACTCAAGTCCAAGGCAACGTCAATTTTTTGCTTTGGTAATTCAATCTGTAATTGTTTGACTTCTTGCGTGTTGATTTCACCGAAATGGACTGCATCAGAACCGACTTTAACGGTACCTTCAGAAATACTATATGCATATATAGATCCACACAATTGTACCAATGGCAATAATATCGATAATCTCATTATGATGAATTGAATTTATAGGTTTGAAATAGATTGGTTCAAGGTTTTTTTTTTTCAGTTTGTTGTCATATTTTTTGTACGTGGTCTAAAGTATTGGTAGCGCGCTCGTACATAAAGAAATTAGTTAGCATGAAATCATTGATTTAAACTTAGCTAGCCAGTATTATAGTACCTTTCCACATTGAGATTCCTTGAGTTAAAAAATAGATCTTGCTTCTTCTTGTTTCAGGTTTAATTCAGAGACCTCCTATGGAATTGTATTGGACTCTTGATTATGGGGTTCTTCTCGCTCTGTTTCTTGCAGCTTCTTGAGCGATTCTAAAAGTGGGCTTGGTTCAGTAAGATCATGATTAATATTTCCACCTTCTTTAATCGCATCTTGATAAACATCCTCCCATAATGACATCTTTGCAAAACTCAAATTATTCATATTATTTGTATTTTGAATTTCTTCAGCAAGTTGACTATCTTCAGCTGTCTTCCAAAATCTTGATCTCAGCAAAAAGGATGCTAAAAATGACTCTTCTTTTTGTTGTTGCTGAAAGGGTGCGAGCATAAATGCTAGAGCCATTAATATAAATACAAGAAGCATAATCGGAATTAAAAACATGGAAACCACAAGGAAAAACAGAATGCCAACCATTGAAAGAAATGCAATCATAAATGAAGAAATACCTATCATTGTAGAAAGTGTAAAAAATAAACAAAAAATGGAAGGTGAAAAGGCGAGGAATATGAACTTTGTTTGTTAGTATTTGTACCTAAGATCGGACCAGGAAAGAATACTTACAATAAAACTTGCAATACCAACTCTTCTAGTTTTTAAAAATTGATTAAATCTATTAAATTGCAATCTCCCCAAAATATAAGTTTTTAAAATTAAACTGGATTGTTAGTAAACATAATATAATTTTTTGCAGCAAAATTGAAGAAATTAATATAATTTACTTACCCAATGAGTCGACTAAAAACGATTGAATGTTCGCTAAGCCACTGAACAATCGAGAAAAGAAAACAAGAGACTCTTGCAATTGAGTCTGAAAAGTAAGTAAGTATTTTGTTCGGATTTTCTTCTTGTTCTGGTAACATTTTATCCGTTGAAAGTTTTCTAAATTTTGGTTGTAAATAAAACTCTGCGAGCGAGATTTTTGTACCTTTCCTTCCTCGCTTATGATTCAGACGGAGAAGTTTTGAAAGCTTATTATTATTTAATTTTGAACTAGTCCCCATGATGAATAGTGAATAATTGAAGAAAATTTTGAAGCGCTATTCTATCTTAATTTCTCTGGTTGCAAAAAAAAATTATAGTGCAAAAAAAAAAAGAAAGCAAATTACACTAGTAATATTTTATTTATATACCGATTCTACAATCATGTGTATAATGAGATTCTGTAATACCATGATCTAAAGCGAAGTCGGCATGAGGTTGGTCAAATAAGTGAGGTGGTATTGGTGGTATTTTATCAGGAGATTCGAAGAATACGGCCCCCATCCCACCTGCTTGATGACTTAAATTGTGACAATGTAAAAGCCATACACCGGGGTTATTTGCAATGAATCTTATTACTGCATGACCACCTGGCAGAATAAGTGTCAGGTCATAATGAGGAGGATTTTTAAGATTAAGATTTGTATAATTAGCTGCAATGGCTTCACCTGTAGTATTGAAAGGAAAATTCAGGTTGTTACTGAAACTAATCAAATAAAACAAATGACCATGTAAATGCGTTGGATGATTGAAAGCTCTATAGTTATCCATAATGATATCAATAATATCACCTTGTTGAATATTATAATTCAAAGAAGTACTGAAATTATCCACATGAGTTTTATTTTCAAATAATTGAAACAAGAGAGGTTTTTTCATTTCATATATTAAAGGTAATTCTGAACCATCTTTAAACATTGAAAAATTGATTACCCCAGTTCTATTTAAAAAAAGCTTGAATGTATGATTGGCCGGACCATTATAGTCGAAATCACTTTGAAATGGATATAATTCATGAATATCTATTGATGATGCATTATTAATTGGATCTCCTTTTAAATTTTGAAAAGAAACACCATTTTGAATATTTAAATTCTCTTTAAAATGATTTTTTTCCCCATAAATCATTAAACCAAAACCTTGTATATATTGTGGACTTCTAATTGCAGCAAATCTCATTTTATAAGGTTTTGAAGGAAAATCATGATTTTTTGGATTTGTTTCAATTAATAAAGTTATACGAGTTCCAACTGGAATTTGGATTTGTTCTACTAATTTTGGTTCAACAAAAATCCCATCTACTGCAATTATGTATAATTGATGATCATCGATTGAAAAAGCTTTATTATATTGACTTCCCGAGTTAATCACTGTTAAATATTGCCATTTATTATTATTTGTGAACATTTCAAATAAATTTGAAGATGTTGGTTCACACAGCATAATAAACCCCGGATTTCTCATTCTATAATTATCTAAAGATTCTCTAATTTCAGCATACCCATTTGATTTATAATCTCTTATACAACCATAAGTGTCAACAATAGAATTCAAATTCAAACTTGTGAAATCTGGACAATAAACTCTTCCCTTACCATTCACTAATATAGCTTGAATACATACAGGTTCAATTCCATAATGAAACATTTTTGCTAAATTATCATCCATTGGAGATTCAAATAAATCATCAACAATAATATTTAAAGGGTTTTTTTCAAGAGTTTTGATTAAATCTAAATCTATGGAATCATTTGTTATTAATGAATATGGTTTTGATCTTTGTTGCAGAGGTCGAATATATATCGGTCCATATAACCCATCTGCTGAATACCCTCTAAAATGAGCATGATACCATGCTGGACCACATTGATTTACTTTAAAATGATGAGTAAAAGATTCCCCACTTAATATAGGATATTGAGTTATTCCAGGTACACCATCATAAAAGGGAGTTCCATTTTGTAAGATCCCATGAAAATGAATAGTCATAGCCACTGGTAAATAATTATTAATAAATATTGTTACCCAATCTCCTTCATCAACTTCAATTAAAGGACCTGGATGTTGACCATTAACCAAAAACCCACTTCTGTAAATTCCACCGGGAGAATGATATACATGAGTTAAATTAAAAGTGAATTTTTTGATTGTTGAGTTTTGTGGAGGTAGATCATTACACTTGACGAGTATTAAGGTATATAAAAGTAAAATAAACGTATATAAGATCATAATGCATAGATCATAAGATTTGTGTTAAAAGTTTTTGGCAGCCATTTTTTTTTGCAACTGTGAAGGCAAAAGCGCGTTCGATTAAAAATTTTCAAATTAAATTAAAATTATAAATATCTTTTATTATTCATTATCATAATGCAGTTTTTAACAGCAAAAACAGTTACATATATTAGGATAATATTCCTTATTTTTATTGCATACTATCTTTCTAAGGATGTTTATGTTGTCACACATTCAAGTTTTGTTGTACTTTTAGGTCAAGCTATGGAAGTTGATTTTGCATCAATAGATCCAAGTAATCCATTATTAAGTGTTTGTTCAGTTTTATTTTCAATATTAGCAATAAGTGATTTAATTCCATTATTAGCTGAAAATATTGCATATTTTGAAACTATTGTACCATCAAGATTAATTATATTTTTCAGTCTTGCAATTTATGGTTATTTGATAAAAAGTTCAATTTTAAGTAATAATTTAATTTTTACATATTCATTTTTTGAAATTTGGTTTAATTTCTTAATTTATAATAATTTAAAAGATGAAAAATATTATAAAATGAAGAAATTTATTGAAGAAAATGGTGAAGAAATTAGAAAAATGCAAGATGAACAAATTAGAATTATTAATGAAGAAGATTAGTTGTGAATTATAAATGAAGATTAGCTAAGAATAATTAATGAAAATTAGCTAGATTTATTAACTATTTAAGAAATTTAAAATTGACCAATCTAAACATTCGTCGATATCATCAATATCATTAAAATTTATTTGTAAAACATTTAAACCATTTGAATTATTTTCAAAATCTTTGGAATTTTCAAATTTAATTATATTTAAATTTATAATTAAATTAACAAAAATTTCACTTGTAGTTAATTTTAATTCAATTTTAAGATATTTATCTAATTGATTTATTAATAAAATATTTAAAGTTGAAATTGGTCTTTCAATTGATTTTTGAAATGGATTTATAGATTTTAAATTTATATTAATAAATTTATTTAATGAAATTTTTGTTGATTTAAATTGATATTTTAATAATAAATTATTTACAATATCTTGCATATTTGAAATATTTAATTCATGTTTAATATTTCCAATTAATGGTCTTAATAATAAAGGATGAGAATTTGATTGTTTCCATTTTGTATATGAAGTTGGAATTTTTTGCTTTAAATCTAAATTATATTTATAAAAACAACATAACATTAATTTAAAATAATTTAAAATTAATTCACATTTTAAATTATTAATTGTTGAAAAATTATTAATATTTTGATATTCTTCATCATCTTTATTTTCATCATCATTTTCTTCAAAAATTATTGATTCAATTTCAATTATTTCATTATTAATTTCAATTATAATTTTATTAGAAATTATTGAAACATTATAATTAATTAAAGTTTTTGCTTCTCTAATTAATTGATAAAATAAATCTTGTTCAAAATGAAAATATCTTGTTTTATTAATTTGATTTATAATTTCAAATTTATTTTGATTAAATTGTTGTTTAAATTTTGATTGACCTGTTATCATAAATTCATCATCATTTTCAATTTTACTTAAAATTTTAACTTTTAAATATTTGAAAATTTTGGAATTTGTTAATTTATTTTGATTTAAATTTTCAAAAATTGTTTCACCAGTTGTTTGATCTTTTCTTAAAATTCCAATACCTTTATCAATAAATGTTGAACCCGAATCTTCATAACCATATTTAATTCCAATACTTCTTGAATTATTAATTGGATCTCTTGTTTTAAATAATACTTCATCATTACTTTTAATAATATTTATCATATTCCAATATTTTTCTTCTTTAATAATTTGTTGACGTAAATTATTACTTGAATCTTTAAATAATTTATTAACTTTATTTAAAGATTCTAATTTCCATAATTCTCCAACTTTTGAAGAAGTTTGTTGATTTTCATTTGAGTCTTCATTAATTAATCTATCTGAATTTAATGAACCTAATGGTACATTTTTAATTAAATGTGGAGAAATTGTTGATTTTGAAATATTAGGTTTAATTGATGATATTAATAATGATACAAAATCTAATGAAAGTGAAGTTTCATTTAATGCTATATTAATGTTTTTTGATAATTCAAATTTTTGTTTATTAAAAGTTTCTAATGGATCTTGATTTTCTTCAAGTATAACGATATGTTCTTCTTCATCTTGTTTTGATTCTTCTAATGAACTTCCAAGTTCTATTTCTTCTTTAAGTGATTCTTCTGTTATATTAAGAAATCCTTGTCTTTCAATTAATATACGAGGTATCAATTCTTCAATTGTTAATTTATCTCTTTAAAAATGTTAGTAAAAAATCTTTCAATATTAGCATGAAGTAACATACTCATCTTGAATAAATGGATCTTTATATCCTTCACCATAAGCAGCGGAATCAAGATCTATATTAAAGGTACCATTGGTGATCATTTTGATTAACTATTTATTGAAATTTCAACTTTTAACTTTTTTTTTGTACATATAAATTTAAACCAAAAAAAAAAAAAGAATTATACTGCGGCAACGGATCTTTTTATTGTGATTAAATTATATAACTAGTTAACTACTTATTCCATAAAATCATCTAAATCACCTTCTTCAATTGCCTTCATTAAATCAATTGCATCTTCATTATCCAAATTATTTTCAAGTAATTCTTGCTTAGTTTTATCATTATCATTTGGATATCTCATAGATTTAACACTATCATTATGTAATGATAAACAAAATTGAATTCTTTGATTAAATTCATTTTGTGGTAATTTAGTTGAATAAATATCTAAAATTTCTTTAGATTGCATAAAACCTTTATTATGATTAATTGTTGCTTCTATAACTCCATCTCTAATTGCTTTTGAAACAATATATTCAGTCAGTTCTTCAGAATCTAAATGTAATTTAATACAAATATCTTTTAAAGAAATTTTAGAATATGATAATGAAATAATTCTAATACCAGTTTTAATAACATTTTGACGTAATCTTGAAATTAATGTAAAATTATCATCTCTTTTAAAAATTTGTTCATATTGATTTAAAACTTGACTAAATAATTTTAAATCTCCCAATTTAACTGCTTTTGTAACTGCAAAATATGGTTTAAAAATTTCAAAATTTAAAGTATGCTTTTTAAAAGTTTGTAATTCTGGAATATCTCCCATTAATAATTCAATTATAATACTTAATTTTGTTGCACTTTGAATAAATCCATTTGCTAAATTAGTTTGTGGAGTTTTTCTAATTGATGCAATTACAAATTCATTTGCACTTGAATAATTTAATTGAATTGCATTAATTTTTGCCAAATAATAATAATATCTTGCAACAAGTGAATTACCTGCATTTTCAGGAAATTCAGTTTTTTCAACTAAATTTGATGCTTGTTGAACATCATGTAATAACAAATAATTTCTTAAAAGTAAAGTTATTACTGATCCAGTAGTTTCTGTATCATGTCTTAAAGTTGCAGTTCTTAAACTTGATAATAATTCTGGACGTATAGAACATAAATCATTACGAAGTTCTTTTGTTCTTGCAATATAAAACCATATTTTTGCTTGAATAAAATCTAATGAACGTCTATTAAAAGATTTTAATAATTGAATAATATAATCATTCAATTTATCAAGTGAATCCAATTGATTTTTATCCAATAAAAATACTTGAACTAATAAATGAATATATAATTCAACTTCTGGTAAAACATTATTTGTTTCTTCTAATTCATTATCAATTTCCATTTTAGAAGATTTAATATCATTGGCATTAAGAGCTTCTAACAAATATAATTTGGAAGGATGTTCACCAGAGTATAATTGATTGATAACAATAGGTAATACATCGGTATGCTCAACTAATTTACGTCTTAATGGACCTAAATCACGGAAAACCTTGGATATATAACGATTATCAAAGTTTGAAGCAGCTTTAGATAAAAGGGTGAATGATTGTTCAATTTCTTTGACCAAATTTTCAACTTCATTAACGGTAGTGGTTCCGTTTTGAGAAGAAAGTGTTTCAACGTCCTTCATCTCGACATCTGATTTAATTGTGTCAGCCATCGAATTGTAATTTGTTTGATAAATTATTTTAATTGTGGATTTTATGTTTTCGATCAAAATTTGGTGGCAACACCAAAGTTTCTCGAAAATCTAATAAAATCGTTGATTACCCAATGCGGAAGCAAGACGAGCCCAATGTGTATAATAACTAAGGGGAAAAAAAAAAAAAAGATATCGCAAAAATTAAATGTCGTAAAGTTGAAATTTAACCTGCACGGTATTTAGTGACAGGATTATTTTCCTCGATCTATTTGCCACGAGCCAACAGTAAGATCTGCTTATTTATTGAGCAGGCTTACTAATTTTTATCGGATATATCGCTAGAATGTATGCATTCTTTCCTAGCGGGGTACGTCATGATCCTGTCTATTTTCAATTGATTTAATGTTTTGACTTAAATGAACTCATTCAAGATATGGGCTGACAAATACACTTGATTAGTATATAAAAGAATAAGTTTCTCTTTACTATTTTTAATTCTTTACTTAAAACCTTTAAAAAATAATAATGTCAGCTATTGATCAATCTGTTGCCCCAACTACCGCACCAACTCCAAAGTTAGTTCCTGTTTTTAGTTTCAATTGGAGAACTTCGAAATTCCCAGAAACTCTTTTCAAGAATGTTGGTACTGATACTGAAGTTCAATATACTAGATTAGTTAATGGTGAACTTAAATCTGTAAAGAACGAATATGGTCTTGAATTCGAAGCTAACAGTATTCAAGGTCATGACAGAATTACTGCCCAAATTTCTCGTGGTATCGCTAAATTGGACTGTGTATTATTTGGTAAGACTCCTAACGGTTCTCATGTCTATATTAATTATCCTGGTGTTGTCAAGTTAAGTCAACTTCAAGGTGATTTTGATGAATCTTATGTCACTGCAACTCCAACTATTACTTTAGGTGACAATGCCGAAGAAGAATATAAATGGGTCCAAGATGAATGTCTTGTAGGTAAGGGTAGATTCATTCAAGGTAAAGATGGTGAAATGTACGTTCAATATTTCATTTACATTATACGTTAAACATATTATTAAAAAATAGCAGATTCAATAATTTCATCTAATTAATAAATATTTGAAGTTTTAAAGCTTTGTAGAAATATTAAGAGTAGTATAGCAAACTTTATTAGGGATATGAAAAAAATTAAAACTATTTAACAGCATGAGCTGGATTGATTCGAAGTCAACGATTGTCCCCTCAAATTAACATTAGATTTACCATTTCCAGCGTTGGCACCACCGGTATTGTTGGCGTTGACGGTCATTTGTGCCTTGATCTGTCTGGCCATAGTGTAGAAAGCTTGTTCAACGTTGGTGGAGGATAATGCCGAGGTTTCCAAGAATGGGATATCTAAGGCATCAGCAAATTCCTTTGCAGCAGTGTATTCAACGATCTTCTTATCGGATAAATCAGCCTTGTTACCAACAAGTAACTTCATCACACCACCGGTGGCATAACGGTCAATTTCTTGTAACCATTGCTTGACATTATTAAATGATTCTTGATCGGTAACATCATAAACAATGATAATACCATGGGCACCACGGTAATATGACGAAGTGATAGTTCTGAATCTCTCTTGACCAGCAGTATCCCAGATCTGTAATTTAATGTTCTTGCCATCCAACTCGATAGTTCTAATCTTAAAATCAACACCAATAGTTGAGATGTAGTCAGGTGTATAAGTATCATCAGCAAATCTTAACAATAAACATGATTTACCAACACCAGAGTCACCGATTAACAATAATTTAAATAAGAAGTCGTATTCGTTGTTCATCTTTTAGTGTATATAAATTAGTAGGGTTTATATTTTTTCCTTAATTTAAATGATTGTTTTGATACGTATGGGTTTTTTTTTAGATTACTTAAGGATTTGTATGACAACTTTTTTTTTTTGTCGTTTTTGATGAGAATTTGCAGGTTAAATCAATAAAAAAAGAGACATACAATCGTATTTTAATTTTACAGGTTGTAAAGCAAAATCAGTTTTCAAGTCTATTCTACCTTCTTTTTAGACGAGCCCTTGATCTTCTTTCTTGCAATTCTGAGCATCTTGTAAAACCAGAAAAGGTTCAAAGAATCCAACAAAAGATTTAAGCCCAATACTGTAATAGGCAAGAAGGCTGGCAATTGACCCCAAATTTTGTACATATCAGATATTAATACAATAACAGCATAAAAACCCCATACAATTCTGACACTGAAAAAAGTAACAAGCAATAAGAGTCCATTAATGACAACGAGTGTGTTATTCAAAGTTCCCTCAGGTAATTTGGATGCAAACCAATTGATATTAACAAATGGGGTACTTAATTCAAACAAAAGAAATGCAGGAATCCAAGGCATACAGAATGGGTAAAGACATGTACCAAAAACATATAATGCAGATGCACCATGAACAAGAAACCCAACTCCGAAAAGCGAGAAATACTTGACACATACAAAAAGATCCCATATGAAGTAACCACAACTTAATGCAGTAACAAGCCCACCATATGGAGAATACCCCAAAACTGAGGAAGCAGGATCGATATCTCTATTGATCCATAATGGATGATTCCACATTGGGATCAATATCCCAATTGAAATGAAGCATTGAACCATGGAAACAACATGAATGTCAAAGTTGACACGAGTTTTTAAATCTAAGCTTGTATAAGTTTTGCCAAAAGCCCACGTTGAAAGTGGTTTTGAAATGAGCTGCAATACTGTATAAAAAACCACTGAAAAAACAGCTTCATGCCAATGTTTTTCAAATAAATTGGCAGGCTCAGCTGGAAACGGCCTGTACTTTAAAAACGGATCTTCATTAAACACAGGAAAATACTGGGTGATAAAACTCATTCTCCTTTCAATTGGTGAATCATTTATAAATTAAATACATCTACTCGCGGCTTTTTAAAAAAACTTGGGGATTCAACAGCGACATCCCAAATTCAACATTTTGAAACAATTCGCGACATGTTTAAAAATCACAGGCCGAAAAACTATACATATACCCAAAATCTCGATCATCTGGAACACAACAATTATGGTTTAAAAGAGCGAATAGACACTTCTGATCTTACATTCTTTAATTATACAAAATAAATTTCATATCTATTGTACTTCCGATCTCCTTATTTAAAAATGGAAATTTTTACCCCCTTGAGATCGACAAAATTATGCGATTACTCGTGGGTTCGAAATGATACGACGTAATATGAATTTTTTTTTTTCTTCCACTACTTATAAACGACGAATCTTGAATAATTTAATACTCTTTTCTTCAGTACAAATTAAAAATGTCTTATCCATTAGTTTGTTTAGGTAACCCATTGTTGGACTTACAAGTCGACGTCGAACCAGAATACTTAGCCAAGTATGAATTAGATCCTAACGGTCTTATTTTGGCCGAACCAAAGCACTTGCCAATCTATGAAGAAATTATCAACAAGGAAGGTTTGCATTTGGTTGCTGGTGGTGCTGCTCAAAACACCGCCAGAGGTGCTCAATACATCTTGCCACCAAAGTCCGTTGTCTACTTTGGTTCCGTTGGTAAGGATGCTTATGCTGATAAATTGATTGAAGCTAATAACAAGTATGGTTTAAGAGCTGAATACCAAGTCCAAGAAGACATTGAAACCGGTAAGTGTGCTGCTTTGATCACCGGTCATGACAGATCTTTGGTCACTGACTTGGCTGCTGCCAATCATTTCAAGGCTGCTCATTTGGACAAGCCAGAAAACTGGGAAATTGTTAAGAATGCTACTCACTACTACATTGGTGGTTACCATTTGACTGTTTCTCCAGAAGCAATTAAGAAGCTTGGTGAACACGCCGCTGAAACCAACAAGGTTTTGGCTTTGAACATCTCTGCTCCATTCATTGCTCAATTCTTCAACGAACCATTGAACGCTTCTATTCCATACGTTGACTACATTGTTGCCAATGAAACCGAAGCTGCTGCTTATGCTGAAACTCATAACTTTGAAGAAAAGACTGATTTGGTTGAAATTGCTAAGAAGATCGCCAAGTTGCCAAAGGCCAACATTAAGAGACCAAGAACCGTTGTTTTCACTCACAACGTTCAACCAACTGTTACTGTCTCTTATGACCACAACACTGACAAGTACGAAGTCAACCAATTCCCTGTCAAAGAATTAGCTGCCGGAAAGATCGTCGACACCAACGGTGCCGGTGACGCTTTTGCTGCTGGTTTCATTGCCTCTTTGGTTCAAGGTAAGGGTCTTACCGAAGCTGTTGAAGTTGGTCACTGGGCTGCCTCGATCTCGATTCAAGAAATCGGTCCATCTTTCCCATTCCCTAAGGTTTCTTACGCTTAAATGTTTTTAGATTGTTTTAGATAGACTTTAATTGATGTAAATTTTGATAAGAATTCAAATATAGATTATATAAGTTATTTTGTGTATTTCTAATGGTTAATTTGTATATTTTTCAATAACTACAATAATTGATCGTTTTTTCGTGCAAAAAAAATAGCGATGAGATTATTTTACTTCAAGATAAGACTTTAATCTATTCTCCATAAATATGGCTGTTCTGAGGGACCACTACTATAGACTTGCATCTGAGCAACCAGATGAAAGGATCGAAGCAGCAACCAAGTTGTTAGCTGAATTGGTCAAGGAAAACACTAAAGAAGAATGGGATTATGCGTTGAACAGATTGGTAAAAGGATTGATCACTTCGAGACAAAGTGCCCGTTTTGGGTTTTCGATGGCTCTTACAGAAGTTGTACGTGAGCTTGTTCAACGTAAAGATATCACAATTGACTCGTTTTTGGATTTGGTGTTATCCACTACTCAAATCAAGGCATCAATGAAAGGTAAAGAAGAAAGATCTGTTTTGTTTGGTAGATTATTTGGATTTCAAATCTTGATTAATTCGGGCGTTCTTTTCATTGAAGATTTGATTTCTGAAGAAGTTTTATCCAAATTTATTACTTGTATCATCGAATTATCGAATTTAAAATCATGGTTAAGAGAAACAACCATTTTCACTGTTTGTCAATTCATAAAATTGGTGCTTGCAGACGACTGCAAGTTAGCTTCTGACTTGAAGGAGAAGGTTTTGGTACAGATCTTGCAAATAACAAACGATCAAGGCTTGAATTTGTCGACCGAAGGTATTTCGATCTATCTTTCGATTCCTGCTGATGAAAGACTTGTATTGGGTAATCAGATCAAAAATACAAAGGCAAACTGGAAGAATTGCGACCCATTATCAAAGGGGAACTTACCAGTGTTGGCCAAGGCGTTGAAAGATGTTGAAATTGCCGACCCAGAAGCAGAGGGTAAAAAGGCTCAAAAAGACAGTTGGTCCCCAAGACTTTCATTTGTTTGGGATTTAATTATTGAAAGTTTTAAATTCAATATAAATAGAGATGACCAAGATGAAGAAGAAGAATCAGTATCTACATCATCCAAAAAAAGAAAAAAGTCACATTCTAAAAAATCATCAAAGAAACAAAAATCAATCGAAGATGTTAAATATGTTTCTTTACAAGAATTTTGGAAAGTAGCAGTTGATGAACTGTTATTTTCTGACAAATCATCAAATGAACGTAAATATTGGGGTTTAGAACTTTTCCTGAAATTTATTGACTCGATTATATCTATAGAAGATATCCAATACTTGTTTACACCAAACTTTTTGAGATGCGTCATTAATCACAGCTCACATGCTAATCGTTCGTTAAACAAAGCATCCCAGCTTACATTGAAGAAGATGGTTGATGTGTCTAAGGAAAAATATTTGAGGGCCCCAATCATCGCTTCTAAACTTTTGAATGAAGATAATGGTGGATGTTGGAACTTTGATTTATTAACCAAATCTAAGACCATTGATAGTTTGTTGACAGTTTTGAATGATAAGTCGAGTGACAATGTCAATCAAGCTGAAATAAATATTGTATTAAACCAATTTAAAGATTTGTTGGTTGGTAAATTCAAAGACTTGGTTGAAACACAAGTAGAAGAAGGAAGTAAATCTAATGATAATGTTTTAAGATGGTATATGGATAAATTAATCTTGCTTATTAGAAGTAGCAAACAATTCTTCACTAAAAAGGATGTCAATAATTATGAAGCCGTTGAAGATATTATGAAATTGTTTATTCGCCATGGGTTCTTTTCCAAAAATGAGATTAAACCAACTTATTCCAAAATCTGTCAAGATAAATTGAACTCGTTATTATCTGATGTGATTATGATGAAAAGAAAAGATTCATCATCTTGGTCATATTACTGTGTTAAGTATATTATCAAGTTGGAATCTTCATCCAAATATAAAAGCTTGGTAGAATTTGATAATGAAATAGCTCAAATTAAAGAAGAAACAATCTCCACTTTAACAAGTATTCATGACATTTCGAAATCAAGTAAGTTATCTTCCAACAAGGATCAATTCTATTGTTTCGAATTGTTATTCTCAATGGTTTTAATTCAATTATATATGGGTGATGATGAAGCGGTCTCTGTGATGAATGATTTGAAGTTTTGTTACGAATCAACCTTTTTGGGCAAGATCGACGATGAAGAAGATATGAATAAAGATGTTACATCGGATATTATTTTGATTGAAATCATCTTATCTTTTGTTGCTCGTAAGGCAAGCTTATCAAAAAAATTCTCTCATATTGTTTGGGAATCCTTTTTATGTGGTAAGGATGAAACCACAGGTAAATTGAAATTGCAAAAGGAAGGGTTACAATTGTTATATAATGTCTTAATAGCCAAAGAAAATAAGCAAGGACAGCAAGGATTATTCGATGATAATCCCGAAATCGAGGCTGAAGACGAAGAAGACGAAGAAGATGAAGATGAAGAAGAAGAAGATGATGATGATGAAGAAGACGAAGGAAGTAATGCAGACAGTGAACAGTCTGATGAGGAAGAAGAAGAAGAAGAAGAAGGATCTGAAGATAGCGAAAATGAAGCGTCCGACAAAGAAGATCAAAAGGACTCCAAGGCTAAAGCAATGGAGAAATTGGACAAGGAAACAAACATCAAATTAGCCAATGCTTTAGGTATTCCTACTGGTGTATCTGGAGAAGTCAAATTTGCAGACTTGGGTTCGGAAGAAGAAGATGATGACGATTCATACGAATCTGATTCAATGGATGATGAAGAAATGATGGCCATGGATGATCAATTATCGAAGATTTTCAAAGAAAGACATGAAGCGATTTCAAATATCACCACAGGTAATAAGCGTAAATCAGAAGTTATCGAAGCTAGAGAACAAATGATTTTCTTTAAGAGTAGAATCTTGGATTTACTTGAAGTTTTCAATAAAGTTAATCCAAACTCGCATTTAAACTTAACTGCACTTCAACCATTAATCACTTTGATTAATTTAACCTTGGACAAAAATTTGGGTGTTAAGGCCCATAAATTATTAAAAACTAAAATCAGTAAAACAAGAATTTCACAAGAAGAATTTGAGATTTATTTCCCAACTAAAGAAGAACAAGTCAATTACAAAGATTCTTTATTAAAATTGATTGAAGACTTACAAAAAGAGGCAAACTCAACAAAATCATCGAACCAATCGCACTTATTGTCCTGTAACCAAGCTTGTATCATAGTGACGAAAAACTTGATCCATTTGGACCCTGAATACTTAGAAAGAGTTATTGACTTATACTCCGAATCTTTAAAAAAATGGGCCTTAAATGCTGATAGTAAATTACTGGCTACTATGTTCTTTGATTTCATCAACTGGTTAAACTCAAAGAAGATTAAATAGAATTTGAATATTAGAAACTTCATAGATTATAAATTTGTAAGTATATGCAGGTGATCATATGTAGTCTAGAAGAAAAAAAAAAAAAAATCCACCAATTAAATCGTCCAATGCACGCTTCCGAAAAAAACAGTGAACATTTTTTAAAAGATAAATCTGAGCTTTTTCATTTAACTTCAAATTTTCTATACATATACATATTTATCATGTCTGCCTACAAACAAGCTGGTATCACCTTAAACAAGGCATTGGCCATTTCTGCCAGAACCGTTAGAGCTGCTTTAAAGCCAGAATTTAAGGCTATCGCCGAAAAGAGAGGTATCACTGAAGTTAAGGCCATCAAGATCGAAAATGGTGTTCAAAGTGAAGCTAAGGCTTTGGGTAACTAAGTCTTATGATCAATCTAGTCATATAGAAAAAAAAAATACAAGTACTGAATGTGAAGTTAATTAAGTGTAGATAGTTGATTTATTAAAATTACATGCGGGTTATTTTAATAATAAAGGAAATGTGAATATATACAATGAATAAATAAAATAAAATGGAAAATTGTTTATCTATAACTTTTCTTGAGAAGTCAATTCTGAGTGTTTCATATCTTTTTCAAAATCTTTTGTAAGTTGGTCTATTAATTGCTTTCTGATATCATGAGGCAAATCGTCAATTATTGATCTAACTTCCAGTAATTCCATTGGCGACTTTTGTATTGTTTCAATAAACTCAGCTTCATGGTTTAATCTTTCTTGCTCTTCAATATCCAGATCAGACATTTTATCATCTTCCTTCATATTTGTTGATTCATCTAATAATTTAGATAATTCTGAATTTGGGTTACTGTATAATACAACAAATCTACCCTGTTCAACAACAAATCCTCCCTTACCTAAAACAATAACATTTTCAGATTTAGAAATCGTAGATAATCTATGTGCAATTGATATAATAGTCAATTTTCCTTGAGAAGTCAATTCTTTTAAAGTTTCATTGATCAAGTTTTCTGATTTTGAATCCAAAGCAGAAGTTGCTTCATCTAATATTAAAATTGTTGGTTTCTTGATCAAAGCTCTTGCAATTGCAACTCTTTGCTTTTGACCACCAGATAATGAGGCACCACGAGACCCAATAATTGTGTCATATCCATCTGGGAAAGAAATAATAAAATCATGACAATTTGCTTGTTTACAAACTTGTATGATATCATCCATTGTTAATTCATCAATTTGTTGAGGTGTAAGACCATAAACAATGTTTTCCAAAATACTTCCAGAGAGTAAAACAGGTTCTTGTTGTACAATACCAATGATATTTCTTCTCAATTCACGTACTTGGAAATCATTTATATTTTTACCACCAATTGTGATTTCACCACCAGAAGTATTATAAGATCTTAATAAAAGGGAGGCAATCGTTGATTTACCACATCCTGATGGAGCAACAAAACATGTACTTGAAGAACCTTCAACTTTAAAAGAACAACCATTAAAAATAATATCTTTTGGTCTTGTGGGATAACTAAAAACAACATCTTTAAATTCGATTTCGTTAGTTAATTTAGAAGAAACCTTTTCACCTTTGACAGGAGGTACATTACTATGATAATCAATCAATTCGAACAACTTAACACCGGCACCTGAACCTTTCATCAATTCCATATATGTTGTTGTCAAACTATACAAGGCCAGATTGAAGAATTCCAAGTACATTGTGAATGCAACAACATCCCCTGTAGTCATTCGACCGTTTAAAATCAAATAAAGACCAAGGAAAACACAAGAAAGATAACCAGTGTGATATAAACTGTAAATAGAAACGCTGTAATTGGATTGAGCCAATGCTTCCTTTTTGGCAACTTGAACAACTTGTCTCAATTGATCAGAGTATTTAGACATTTCTTTTGGTTCACCAGTGAATGCTTTGATAAGTTTGACAGAATTTAAAGTTTCTTCACTGACTTTTGTCAAGCCTGCAGTTACATTTTGTAAACGAGTTGATAATTCTCTAATCTTTTCACCATACCATACCGAGCCAAAAGTAATTGGTGGAGAGATCATTAGCATAATACAGAAAAGCATTGGATTGATCGAATACATCATGTATGCACTGATTATACCAAACAACATATTTTTCAACCCATCAGGTAAATTACTCGTGATTGATTTTGAAACAACATATGCATCACTTGATAAACGTGAGATCAAATCACCAACCTTATGTTTCTCATTATCATAGAAAGCAGAATCATGTCTTAATAAGTTTTTCATCACACGCAATCTTAATCTGGCAACCAATCTTTCACCTAAAAGTTTCAAAACCCAGATTCTAGCCCAAAAACATGTAGCACTCAATACCATAAATGGTACCATCACAGAAAAAACAGTAGTATATTTATATCCCCATACTATTAAGTCAGAATCTTCATCTATATTACCAGAGTTATATGCGTCGATAGCAGATCCAACAAGTTTGACGAGACAAGTCGGATACAAAACGGCAAACAAGATGAATGTCACCGCATACATGAATAATTTCCAATCACTTTTACCTAAACTTAAAATCCGTCCTATAGTGACAATATTTTGCTTAAAACTCTTTTTTTGATTCTTTTTCTGTTCGATTTTCTCTTCTTTCTTTATTTCGAGTTTTTTAAGACGAGTTTGTTCCAAATGAGCCTTAAGAGACTCAGTATCTGCTTTATTTTGTACATATTGTGATATTGAAAAGTTTCTTGATAGGTTTAAACGGTCGTGTAGTATACTCGAAGGCAATAATGGTTTTCCAAACTTTAAAGCGGTTTTTGATTTAAAACGCAACGATACAAGATGATGTATCGGCGAAAGCACAGGGAGCCGCTTTGGTGCTATTAATCGTAGAACTAAAGACATTTTATGTGGGTTTAATTCAAGAACGAAATCGTTATTCTAAAAGTATAGAATCAATTGTTGATTAAAAAAAAAAAATATTCAGATCCGAGATCGCACGTGACAAAATTTGTTAATTTCATAATGCCATTACTATTTAATATACATATACCTTATACAGCTCTGTCGACATAGGATTGAATCATACCAACTTCGGATTCTTCATATTCGACAACTTCAACCGAACCATCTTTAATCACAGTGTTAGCTTGGATCAATTGTTTACGAGGTAACTTCTTAGCAAGAACAACGTCTCTGAAACGTGAGTATTCTTCGGTAACATTGGTTCTTTCATTGTAGAAGGCAACACCACCCTTGACATCACCAGAACACTTGAAAACATGCAAGTTGTTCAAAAACTTGCCCATAGAATCAATTGCAACGTTGTCCAAAGTCGATTCATCGATAATAATTTCCAAATCGGAAAAGTCTTCCTTGGTGTATTGGAACTTGAAAACACCATCTTCATGCAAAGTCTTAGCAATTGCGAATCTGGCTTGCATATGAGGTTGACCCCATTTGGTCGATGCTGGGTCCCAGAATTCCAAACTGAGCAAACCGGCTCTGATCATCGAAAGAGTCGAGACGTAAACAAGATCTTTTTGGTCGGCAGCTGAAATACCAAAGATTGGTAAAACTTCGGCTGGTTTACTGAGAATAAGGTAAAGAGCAACGGCTTCAGCACGGCATTCTTCGAAAGAACCAGCAACAGAAGAAAAGAGACTACCCCAAGTATCATGAGGACCGTACCAAGACTTAATTTCTGGGTGAGCTTCCTTGTCAAAATTGAACTTTCCATCATCTAACTTTTGTAATAACTTACCGGTACCATGACCCAACAATTCATGTAAACCAACTTGTGCTTCCCAAGAATCATCTCTCCATTTTTTGTATTTCTCAACAATTGATTCATTTATAAAAGTGACGACTTCATTCTTTTTAGGTTTCTTTGGATTAGAAGAAATCACGTTACCTAAGGAAACGTTCTTGAAACCAACATTTAATCTAACATCATCATAATTAGGAATGTTGATACCGGCTGGACAACCGGAACCGGCAAAGGTCAACACTTCTAAAGAGGTGAAATCTGGAGGAGTGAAAACATCTTTTTCATAAACCTTATCCCATGGCAAGTAGGCAATATACTTTTTGGCATCCTTGACTAAAGCAGAGAATTTTTCGGTTCTTTCTTGGTTGACCATGGCGACTAAACCTTCCCATTCAGCTCTAACACCAGATGGATCTCTGTAAGTTTCGATGAAACCAACATTTGATTCGACAAGAGGCATCATGTCCTTGACCCAATGGATTTGAGATTGTTTATGAGCGTTCATAGAACCGGTTTTGAAAGATTCGATATAACTCTCAATCATTTGACGTTGAGTGTCATTGGCAGCGTTCTTTTGGGCGTCTTCAAAGAATTGAACAATGCTCTTGAACTCATTTGAATGGTCACCGAATTGGAAGGTAACAGAAGCACCCGATTCGGTCTTGATAGCTTGTTGTGGGTAGTACGAAGTAGTGTTTGTTTTTTCAGCACTGGCAACATGAACAACGAATTCAGTTTCAGACCTCTTTTCAACCCTTGTGTTTTCAGGCATAATACCGTTTTTGGCCATGACAGTATTGACACCTTCAATTTCATCCTTTGTGATTGTTTTTGAATTTGGGTAGTATGAAGAAACTTGACCCTTATCTGGCCAGCCCAAAAGAGTGACATCAGTACTATACAATGATTCTCTTACTGACTTGTACAACTTTGTGACTTCTTCATCACCAACCAATTCGACCAATTTGTCAAAATCTTCGACAGATAAGTTTGGAATAAACTTTTGGTCACCATAACTTTTGAAATTACCCAAATTGGCCAAAAATTGAGATGAATATTCTAAATACAATACAACCTTTTCAGCGTCTAATCCAGACAACTTGGTTTGGTATTCTTCAGTGCTTGCTGGACTTCCTAAAGCAGTGTGAACCTTCAAAACCAAGTCGTAAATGTTTTCAGATTCGGGAGAAACAGATCTTAAAACGGCTCTGGTACCAAAGTGGCATGCTCTTGACAAGTAATGGGCGTACAACTTGTTTTCGACTGCTGGTAACTGATCGAAGTGCTTTTTGGCGGACAAGACCACGATAGGTGATTCTCTATCAGCTGCAAATAAAGACATTGTGTGTTTTGTTGATATTAATAAGGTGTTCCAAGGCAAAAAAAAAGTGGTGCAACTCTGCTTATATTTATACTTTGGTGTTCACTGCCAAAAAAAAAAAAAAAAGCCGTTCTCGAGCCATAAGGCAAAATGGCCCGCTACCGTGTTTTCAATAGGAAGAGCCGTAACACAAACGACAATCTTAAATTAAGAGGCTCGCTGATCGGGCTTTTCCCGATTTATCATGACACAACATTGATGTTCATTTTGTGTGCTTATAAAACGCCTTTTTTGTGCACTTGGTAGCGGCCGTTTATCTCTGCGGAGGTAAACAAGGATTTTTTCTGCGAATACTAAAGATTCTTTTTAAGCACAAGATGCAAACCGATAAAGAACTTGATGGAGATGTACCTCAAAAACATGAAAAGGTGATAGAAAGAGACATTAAACGAACAGGAAAAGACAATGATCTAGGCGTAGAAGAGAAACCAATTGAAGAGGAGTATAATGAAGAAGAAGATGACGACTATGATCCAGATGCCAAAGTAGATGAACAGAATGATGATAATGACGACGACGAAGACGATGAAGCCAAAGACTACTCAAATATTCAAGCAAGCATAACGCAAGTCAAAACAAGAAGCCAAAGGAACCAGCCAGAAGAAAGCACCCAAATCGGCAACTTCTCGACCGATTCTCTCGGACTAGTACAATTAGACACCAACATCGATGTGAACTCCATATTCAGCGACTTGAATAAAGGCAAAAGCAATGAATGGAGCTTATTGGTAAAAGAAGATACACCTACAAAAGACACTAACGATATAAAACCGGAACAATCCGAACTAGATCCTCAAAAAATCAAAATTGAATCGTCTTATGCCTTTGCCGGCAAAGTCATTACGGAAACAAAGCTTGTCGATGCAAATTCGGCCGAAGCCAAGGCATATCTAAACTCAACAGCATCAATCATGAAAATTTCAGAAAAACGCAGAATACGATCGTTCGTCCCGGTAATCAGAACAATTCCGGGAACCGATGAACAAGTGGAGCTTGGAATCAAATTAAAAAGACCCTCTTTGATCGACAAATTTATGCAAACAATCGGTAGTAAAAAGCAAAAGTTATCAACGTTGGAAAAATCACGTTTGGACTGGGCTAGTTTTGTTGATAATAGAAAAATAGGTGATGATTTAAAGATTGGTAACAGAGCAGGGTTCTTGGATAAACAAGACTTCTTGGGCCGTGTGCAGTACAAGAGGGACGAACAATACCAAAAGGCAAAGGACTTGGAAAGACAGAGACAATGGAAGTTGGAACAACAAAAGTAGTAAAAATAACTATATAAAAACCTTTTTAAGCATTTAACATTTAATTTATAATTCAGTAATTAAATATCAAAAAAATCGTATACATTTTAAGAATCCCGATGCGAAAAAGAGGACGAAAAACATTTAAAAAGTTAGCGAAAAATCAAAAAAAAATTCCTTCAATACTCTTCAACAATGTCAGATAATAACAGCAATCTAAAGCGTAAAAACGAGGAGTTGGATCTGGCTACCGAGGACCAATTGAACAAGAGGGTCGCCTTAGACAGCGAACAATTATCGTTGAGCGAGCAACAACAGGATCATGCTCAAACAGCCCCAGCTATTGGCGGGGCAGAAGAAGAAAATATTGCCATTGAGGATAATGCAACTTCTGTTAATGCAACTAGTGGCAGTATCGATACAGCAGGTGAAAATGTTTTGGAAACATCGTATCCAACCACTGAAAATCAAAATGATACCGCTGCTGCTGTCGCTGCAGCTGCCGCAGTTGCCGCAGCTGTCAGTGGCAATAGTTCAGACCCAAGTCTTATGCATCCGAGCTCGGCATCTTCTGTTTATATCCCCCCAACGTCACAGTATAATGATTCGGACAGATCCTCACAATCAAAACCCATTTCCAATCACAGTCAAAAGGACAATGATCCCACTTATGTTGCTATCAGAATGTATTGTCCTGTTAAAGAAGCGAGTCTTGTTGTTGGTAAAGGTGGCGAAAAGATAAAACATATCCGAGAAAAAGCAAATGTTCGTATGGATGTTAGTGAAAATTTGAAGCAAGTACCAGAAAGAATCATCACTGTTAGAGGCCCCGCTGAAAATGTTGCTAGAGCTTTTGGTTTGATAACAAGAACTATTTTGGATGAACCAGAAGATGAACCGGCTTCGATGATGAGTCAACAGTACCATTTGCGTATTTTGGTACCTCATCCTTTGATTGGGTTTATTATAGGTAAACTGGGATCAAAGTTTAGAGAAATCGAAGAAAATTCGGCAGCAAAGTTGAAAGCAGCAGAACAACCTTTGCCTTATTCAACCGATCGTGTCTTATCTATTAATGGTGTTGGTGATGCAATTCACATTGCTGTATACTACATTTCTCAAGTAATGATTGAACACAAGGATTGTTTGAAGAAAAACAAGATTTTATACTACAATACAGCTAATTATCACAAAACTCAAGAATCAGCCAATAATGGAATTTCTATGTTGCCAAACAATAATATGATGCTGATGATGAAAAATAACAACAATATGTATCAACAAAAGCCACATCATCAACAATCCCCTCCACACATGCAACAGGAGCCATATGGGCAAAAACAGCCATACAATTTCCAGATGATGTTTCAACCTTCTATCCACCCACAACAACACTATATGGGTAACCCCATGAGTGGCCCAATGGGTGGTCCTATGGGTGGACATATGGGAGGTCATATGGGTGGACACATGGGAGGCCATATGGGCGGTCATATGGGTGCCGATGTAGCAAGTCAGAATCCTATGAATATCCCTACACAAGCCTCTTATCAAGATGAACATGGAAACACAATTGTTGGTGATGTTATTACTAATGCGCCAGTGCCAGTTGGGAACAGTGTTGATAAATTCAACCAAGATATCTTTGTCGCCAATGCTAGCATTGGTTCCGTGATTGGTAAAGGTGGTGGTAACATCAGACAAATTAGAGAAAAGTCAGCATGTACTTATGTTAAAATTGAACCTGATAAGGGTCAATCGATCATGTTGGGCGGTGGTAAAGGTTTGACTAATATTAGAAAATTGACGTTGACCGGATCTATGGCCTCTCTTAACATGGCAATCTATTTGATCAACCAAAGAATCAGTGCTGATAAGGAAAGAAACACGCATTGAAATTCATCGAGACTCCTATAAATTAAGATTTTCCGGTATTTTATTTTCGAATCCCATCCTCAATTTTATCAATTATTTTTGTTTTGCTTACTTGGCTATCTTCCTACACAAAACTTACTTCTCATTGATTTGAATAAAGTCTTCTGACTTGGTCCTTTTTTGGTGTTTCTGCTTCTTTTAGTTTGTTTTGTTTGTTTGAATTGCTATTTGATATTACTGTTTTTTTTTTCTCTGTATATTCTATATAACAAATGGGACTCTACTCTCTTATGATTCTTGCTTCTGTATTCTAATTTTGTATTCTCAACATCACGGCTTTACGAAAAGATCTATAGACTAATGATTAATGACGATGAAAAATATTTATACTACAACGACAATTGATATTATATTCTATTCTATATTCTTTTGTGGTATTTTAAAAATGTCTTACTCCCATACTGGTTAATAACATAGTCACACCTGAAAACAAGCCTTCGCCCAAAACAAGACCACTACTGAATATGATCATTCCGACCTTGCCATCCTTATTCTTGGTCAAAGGCTTGTAATGGAGCCACCAGTAGGCAATCACACCACCAATGAAACGAGCTAAAGTGAAATTAGGACTATTATAAATACCAATACCAACCGCAACACCACTGGGCAAGTAAACAAGATACTTATGATATTTTGAAGTTTTAGGCACCGTATTCTTCAATAAGGAGATAATACCAAAAACAACACCAAATATAATCGAAAACATGAACGCATATGGTGGCAAACCTTCACCTGTAACTAACCTTGAACAGTCGATCCAAATGATAGCTGTGGGTACTCTAAAGACATTACTTGGTATCTCATAAACCGCATTGTAAACCTTGTACATGATACTGCTTAAAAACACAGAGTATAAAGTACCAAATATTTGTGCAACGAATTGTGCTCTTGGAGAAGCACCTACAAGATGCCCTGTCTTCAAATCTTGCATTAAATCACCTGCTTGTTGGGCACCTGCTTCAGCAATACCACCAGCGATCAAGTTGATTAAAATTTTGGAAGGATTGTTTGCAGGAATGACTAAGGCAAAGATTAATTGTGATAATTTACCGATCCCACTAACAGGATTTAAATCGGTCTCACCCAAAGCTCGCACTGCCAATACAGAAAACATCAAAGCAAGGAAGATAGCAACGACAGAAGCATATATCGGAACTAAGTCACCACAAACCATTTTGATCGAGATGATACAAAGGATCGAGGAGAAAATTACTCCAGTGATTGTAATCTTATTACTTATCAAATGGCGCAGTTGAATATGTAACAAGGCATTTTCGTCGACTTTGACACTGCCATCAGTTTCCAATAAAAAGACCTCTTCAATTTGACGTTCCCTTGAACGTTTCAATTTTTTCAATGCGTTATTCAAAGACTTTAAAGTTATGATAAGGAAAGAGATTATAGCATCACTAATCATGACACTCAATGAAAGCCACAATATCCAACCTTGGCCACCATTGATCCAATCATCGATTGGACCAGGAGCCCATCCCATGTGCTTTGAATATGGTGCCAATATAGCCCAACCAACTATCGAACCAAATAACATATAAGAAACAGTGGGTAAACCCATGATTATACCCTGACCTATATATGCTGGTGAAGGTTGCAAATTCCATTTGTAAACATCGGACAAATGGTTCCCAAAAATAGGTAAATTCTTCAAAACGGGAAAGAAGTATGAGATAAGTGTATATGCTGAAGAAACCAAAAAAGTATATAATAAAGTGTTAATATTCGACAGATAAGAAGATAGAGAAGAACTTTCTGTCGACCTTACATCTTCTTCTTGATCTTCAACAAAATAAGCTTCCATATCATCTGAAACTGAATTGCTTGGTTTTGTATGTTTTGAAAGTGAGTCATCAAAAATCTCAGTGCCATGCATTACGGAGATCAAAGTTGCAGTTGCACTACCAGATGGAAAGGGTAACTTCTCTTTAATGATAACTTGTTCCCTCAACGGCACTGCAAAAAAAACACCGAAAAGACCTAACCCAAGGCACCATAATATCAAATCTTTTAAAGAGAAAACAATTTTACGACCAATTCCAGATTCTTCAGGTGTAAGAAACTTTTCTATAGCAGGCACAATTCCTATAAGACCATATGTCAACGGACCAGTACCAACGGCAACGGCCACACTTTGCACGAAAACGTTTTCGACGTCAGTAAAATCGTTTGAAAATGGGGATATTTTGAAGATAGTAAAACCCAAAAGTGCGGATGGTAATGACATCATCGAAACCCATCCAGTTTGCAAACCGAATTGGAAGTTCGAGACTAACACTATCGAACCAATTGCCAACCCTGCAACCGTCGCTCTAAATGTGACTTGTGGTAGATTGATTTTATTTGCAAATGATTTGATGACTCTATTAGATTCTTGACGGCTCTCTAATGAGGAGACGGGTTTAACGGGTTCTGCACGCGGCAGCCCTTGTTCCTGTTGGATATTGTCAAAAGCTGTAGGGTCGGATATGTTTGCCATCACTTTATCATTTATCTATATCGCCCCTTTTATATCTGTCAATTTACAAGAATCAAATGGAAAAGAAAAGATGAGAGATCAAAATTGCAAATGATAATTCATTTACTTTAATCTTTTCCAGTATTTCCCGCGAAGAAATATTTTATGAGAGCCGCACAAACATTTGTCCCCCACTGATTACTAATATTAACGAGACGAAACTGATAACGTTTTTTTTCTTTGGTTTTTAGCAAGTGTTTCTGTTTTGTGCCAGTGCACTTTTTACGACTTCTTAAATTATCGAAAATTAGATAAAAAAAAGAAAGAAGGTGCAAGAGACAACTTTCTGCAAACCTTTTAAAACGCGCATATATAGATTTACGATTAATTTATTTAAAAAGTGAAGAAAGAAAGAAGATTAGTCCTCACCAAATAAGATGTAGTTCAAGATGTCACTCAATGTTATTACCGAGATCAACTTGCATTCGTCGTCCACCACAAATAATCTGTGTAATCTCGATTTACGTATAGTGTCCATGATTGTGCTTAATCTGTCGTTTAATGTACATGTATGAACACCTTCAAAATCCTCTGGTCTTCTTAACAATGCATCGCCAACGCTCAAGTCAAGGTCAGTATACATCCCACCTTTAACCAAAGCAAGAACATCAACTGCTTCGTAAACATTGATCAACTTACCTTGATCGTCAACAATAGGTACCGAACTAACAGACTTATGTGTCAATAAATGAATCACCTCGATTACAGGGGTATTCATTGTGCAAGTTGAAATATCCTTGATAGTTCCTAACCCTTGTAAACTTTTGATTGGTTTCAATAACATCTTTGTTTCTTTACAATTCAAGGCAACAAACTTCAATATTCTATATTGTGTTAAAACCGACACAACGATTTCACGATGTGTCTTTTCATCTTCATCAATCAATGGAATTCTTCTTGCCTTTGAGTCAAGCATCTTGACACATGCTTCATAAAGCGATTTAAAAGGATGAATAGATGCGGTTTCAATTGGATCAACTCCGATTGCCTTTTCAACATCTCTTAATCCATCCAAAGTGAGTTGATCAACCAATTCAAAATTTTCTGGGAACTGGAAATAATATTGAATAACATTAATAAAGTCACTTGAAGTTAATAACCCTGCAAATCTCGAACTTTTACTATTCCATAAAGGTGCACTAACGATATTGTTCTGTAATAAAATATTTAATGATTTCTTAACTAGTAAACTCGTATCCAAAACGACCAAACGATAACTCACCGGTAACACGTCATAAGAAGTCTTTGATTGTAAGAACAATCTAATTGCTCTGATTCCTATTTTTTGGTCATGCTCTATTTGGTCCGGTGTTAAACTTAATATATAATCATTTGGTGTCGCTGATGCATTTCTCAAGTCAGCCATCTCGTTGTATAACTTTCTTCTTTTCAAATTATTTTTGTTTGCTATATTATGACTAGTAAATTTGATCTATTAATGAAAATGTCTTTTTAAAACTTAATCACAATTTCAAACTACGATTGAGTGTGTTCATTTTGTTTTTTAAAACATTTTTGTTCTTTGCGTATAAAATGAAACAAAAATAAAAATGCAAGTAACTTAAATACATGTCGTTTTAAATATTTCACGACATTAAATATTCTAATCACTATTGAAAACTATAGAGATGAGATTATAATAAAACACAACTATCATTAATGAATTTCCCTGCACCGCCTCCTAAACCTGAATCGCTTACTAAGGAACTACTACAATCTATTGATGACCGCATATCTCTCGATCAAACAAGTAATACATGGATTTTCGATTCTGGTGATACCGATTATAGATATGATTATACACAATCAAAATGGGTTCCTTCATTAAAGCGACAAATAGATGAAGTTGAAAGAGATGAAGAAGATGAAAAATTAGCCGAGGAAGAAGAGAAGAATAAATTGGAGCTAAAGAAACTTAAAAAGGAAAGATTACTGCAATTAAAAGAAGAAATCAATAGACTTAAACAAGAACGAACGCAAACGACTCAACAAACCTCTTCCGCTGTATTTGTTTCGAATTTACCCTTGGATACTACGAAAGAAGAATTAAAGTTGACATTTAGTAAATATGGAGTTTTGTCAGAAGATTATACAACTGGCGAAGCTAGAATTAAGATGTACTCTGAAGAAGATACAGATAAATTCAAAGGTGAGGCGCTTATTTTCTTTGTAAGTAAAGAAAGTGTTCCTTTAGCAATCGAAATGTTAGATGATACTCAATTTCGACCTACTCTTGATGATAAAATCAAAGTTGAAGTTGCTAAATTTGACGAATCAAAAAAACATAGATCACAAACACCGCTTACAGAAGAGCAGAAAAAGTTAATGAAACAGAAAAAGGACCAAATGGTGGCAAAACTTAATAACTGGGATGATGAAAGAGATGAAGCTTGGAAATTACAAAAGTTTAAAGACACAAAACGTAAAATATTTGATAAAATTGTTGTTATTGATCAAATGTTTCGGGTTGAAGAACTCAAAAATGACCCAGTTCTTGAAATGGATCTAAAAGAAGACATTCAAGAAGAATGTGATAAATTAGGTATAGGTAATGATATAACAAAAATTACAATTGGTGAATTAACGGGACTGATCACCATAAAATTCAATAGCCCAGAACTGAGTAAGATATGCATACACAATTTCAATGGAAGATACTTTGACGGGTTGAAGTTGAATGCGCATGTATATGATGAAAAAGATAGAAAAATTTAGCAAAATAAATAGAAGTTATAATCAAAAAGATCACTTTTTTTGTTTACATATTACTGGTATATTAATTCTCTTTAAAATATATTAATTCAAACTAGATTGATGATAACAACGAAATATTTGGAACTTTTCAAATTTTCAATTCATTAAATGCATTTTCTAACTTGGACTTTGCAGATTGAATTTGAATATTCTCTTGATCCAAATGATTCAATATTTTAGAAAGCCTTTGTCTCATATCGAGCTGTTTCAACTTTTCGGTTACCATAGACCTCAAGTCTACATCTGCAACCTTCAAGGTTTTAATTAAGGAGGTTGCTTGAGCAGACAAATTATTCACTTGCACAGAAAGAGAGTTGTCACCATTTTTATCATTTAATTCTTCAGTAAAAGTATTGATTTCCTTAAACCACTCTTTTTCAGCATTCGAAAGTGGTAAAGCCTTATTTTCCTTCGCCTTGAGAGCAATACTTTGTAACTTGTTTTCTAATGCTTTCAAACGTTCCTCTATATTTTTCTGCTTTTCTTTAACATTTGTAATTCTCTCTGTATTTTTCTTGACTTCTTGTTCTGATAAAAGACTTTCACTCACACTATTCAATGCCTTAATTGATGCTTGCATTCCATCAACTTGTGAATAAGCTCTGGCATAGAGTCTAAGTGATACAGATGTCAAATTAGATACACCTTTTGTTGCTAAATTGGAGATGGAATTGATGTCTTTCAAAAAATCAACATTTGATTCGATAGCTTTACCTGCTGTCCTCTCGCTAATTTGTTTTCTAAGTTCAACGTCGATATTTTTCAAGGCAAGTAAATCACGTTCTAATTCTTCAAGTGGTTCATATATCTTTTTGAGTGATGGCTTAACAGGTTTCAATACTGGGCCTATTGGAACTAATTCTTCTTTTTGAGTTTTTTCCGGTTTCCTTTTGACTAATCTTGTGACACTCAAGTTATTTTCAGTCTTAGAAGTGCATGAAATGATATACTGGCCGCTAAAAGTGTTGGCATCTTCTATAAAAGCAGTACCAATAAGGTCAGAGGCATCATCACTAATTAATTTATAATAAGTTTTTACCTTTAATGAATCTTTTTTGATTCCCTTTGTAATTCTTGATTCAAGTTGAGATGTCCAATTTCCAATGTTAGCCTCAATTAATTGACCATTTATAAGAATCAAACATTTGTTCTTATGTTCATCGTAAGGCCTTATGTATCCTATCTTTTGATCCTTGTTATTAGGGAAGTAATCAACTGCCAAGGTAGATATTTCTGACAACTCGGTTTGCATGAAGTTTTGTTCTGCCTCATGACGACTTTGTCTGAATTTCACCAATTGTTGTCGTTTTTTCAATTCGGTTTGCTCATCTTCTTCAGAATCATCACTTAAATCGATGAAACCAAAACCTTTCTTAGGTTTAGAATAACCATGCTTTTTTTTCTTCTTCAGAAGTTCGGATAAAATTTTTAATTCTTCCATTGATTGAAGTTTTAAAACATCCCACTCCATCAATAAAGGTTTCAATTGAACGTGGTAATTAACAAACGAATTCTCAATATTATGAGATAACGAAACCAAACAGCTAAACTTGGAATTAGAATAAGAATAATGAATGTCCAAAAGTGAGGTTGCATTGTCTCCTGTGTAAACAGGACCTTGTAATGTTGGAGAAGAATAAGACTTCGAACTTTGTTCCAAAAGACTCAAAGAATATTGAGTGTCAGAAGAAATACCTCTGATTTCACTAGGTAATACAACTCCAGACTTGAATTGATGCTTTAAGGCAATAAAATATTCATATTGAGCTATTGCTCTCTTTTTCAAATAACTGCTTGCGGTTTCTAAAAGGGTAGAGTGCGGGAACTTTTCTTCAATGACTTCTAATATCGAAACTGATTCCAGGATGGCTTCATCAACATCATCTTCTGTGGTGGCCAATGCTGCATTCTGCGGAATAAATGGGTACAATGCATATAATTTTGCGTCAGATAACGATGCAACGTACAAAGTTAAGGAGCCAATCAAGTTTTTCTGAGAACCAAATGAAATCGAAGCATTGTTTTTATTCTTAAATTCAGGGTATGTAGTCAAATCAACATGTAAAGTAGGCTGTGATATGGAGTAGGATATGTCAAAACATTTAATTTGCATTTTATCAGTTAAAACAACCAAAACACAATCTCTTCCCACAACAGGATGCCAAAGAGTTTTTATAATTTTCCCGTCGATATTGGAAATTGGAAATGACTTAACCGGAACAACCTTATTGTTGACACTTGACAAAAAATTTGGGAGCGTGACAACAACAATGTCATACTTACCAATGACCGCTAATAAATTACTCAGTGAATTCAATTGAAGTGATTCAATTTCAAAATGATTCAGAAGACCCAACAATTTGAACGCAGTTTTCAAAGGGCTTATAGTGCAACATCTGACGTAATTTAAACTTGCAAAATATAACTCGGAATTGTTTCTACAAACGAGACGGCTTTGATATTGTTTATGCGAAGATTGTGATGATTTGACGTAAAGTCTGTTGTAGGCTGTGAATATTTTCTGCTCGAGTATATGCGAAGCAAACTCTGTGCTACGATTCGATGCCATATTTCTAATAATTCAAGTAGGATGCGACTAATTGGTGCAATTGGGACTTGGTTCTTTATTCTGGTTCGTTTTAATGAAGAAAGAGGGTGAGAATAATTCATTTTTTTCTTCTGAGAAATTTAACTTCTAACCTGCAAAAATATCCACCGTTTTCCTAGCATATTAAAACTGTAAATACTAAAAGAATGGCCGCAAAATATTAGAACTTGAATTCATCGCAATTACTTTCTGAGGATGTTGCAACTCTACTCCCTTGAAGTACATAAGAGCCAAATGGATAATCCAATTGTTCTTGTGTCATTGGCCTATTTGGATGATTCTTACTGTATGTAGTAGGATATGCGCAAAGATAATCTTTCAGGAAAGATGTCGTTTTCCGACCTTCGATATGCTCGGATTTCATTCTACTTATCTTTCTCAATCTCAAAGTTTTTGACAATCTTTCTCTAACACTCGAGTCATTAGAAATTATAAATGATTTTAATTCAGCTTCTGAATCGTTTTCAACAGAAATGGTATGACTTTCTAAACTCAACATGCTTGTGAATAAATTGGAAACAGACCTCGTGATCTTTAAGTTTTGAAAGAGCAGCGTACGTTTATCATTTTTGACTGCGATCTCACTTTCTTGAGTTTGCTTTGCAACACTTTCTTCGAAATTTCCTTTTTTAATTTTACTGTTCAAGCTAAAATTGCTCACCGAATGCCTTAACATTTGACTTCTCTCCCATTTAGCATGGTAAGATTTGGGTAGATGTTTCAGTGGTGCACGAATCTCATAGTCATGTTTATATCTTGCAGTGAAAGAAGTTTGAGATTCGTCAGAGCTAGGTCTTTCGTGAGTTTTCTCCAACGATATTTTGTCTTGATAAGAATAGTTCTTGGAGACATTTGATATTCTGTCAAAATTTGAGATCAAGTTTGAATTTGGCAGTCCGATTTGGGGATTCCGCTTTGTATCGGATCCAATATATAATGAAAAATGAGATACTTCATTCTGGAGCCTTAGAACAGGAGAGAATATACTACTCGAGCCTGAATCAGTTGCGAAGTCTCTAGGGCTATTTCCATGTTCAGCTGTTAAAGTATCACAGCTAACAAGTGAAAAATCACTCTTCATTAATGATCCAACTTGTTTTTCGAATGGGATATTTGATTTGCAGCTTTTATTCTGATTCGAAAAAGAGCTGTTATAACTGTTGAACGAAGATATTCCTTCCAAAATAAACGAAGTAGCAAAATTGTCTTGCTTTTCATATTCAGTTGAGATTGTATTTATTCCAAGGAACATTTTGAGTTTATCTCTCTTTCGAAGATTCTTGTTGTAAACTTGATTGTCTTTTTCGTTCTTTGATACTGTGGTAGAAAAAAAGCCATATTTGCTGAGGTAGAAGCTAGGTCTTCGTTTCAAGAAATTTTCCATCGTATCAATGTTCTCACTTGCTTATCTGAAAGGGTATTAATCGTATGTTGGCCTGCTTAGTACGAGAGAGTTATTTGTGTAAAATATTGAAAGATCAAATTTTACAAATCTTCATATTTTCCATACAGAGATTTTCGCAGCCAAATTTTATAATGCACATTTAACGAACAATTATAACAACCACAAATCTTAACGACCACAGAAACAAAAAATCTAACAATCCTTAAGCCTAAAAGTTAAATTTCTGAATAGAATGATTATTGCTTATGAAGACATTTAAATAGTTTCAAATAGTTTTAAAGTGTATAAACTGATGTTTAAACTTTTTTTTAAAAAAAACTTCTTGCAAATTTTGTCGAAGATTTTAGATTCTGAAATTATAGTCAAAAATCCCAAAATATATTAATTCATAACGCCTACAATGTAAGAAGTCTCTTTAAAGAAAGACAGAGTATATAATCAAGATGAGGGCTCTTCATAAATTGGCCTATAATGTCGCGATAGGATTTTAGATTCATGCAAGAAAAAATTGCGACAAATATCTCTTTCATTGAAAATTGATAGTCCCAGCCAAAGCTATTCAAATCCATTTAATTATATTACAAAACATAAAGCATGGGTAAACAGTTTATATCTACTGTGAATGTTTCAGATGCACATAAACTGGACATTGTCGGTTTAGCTGTTACAAATAAATACACAATCACAGTTGCAAGCGATGGTTATGCAAACTTCTGGGACAATAAACAAGACGATGTTTCCGATCCAAATCAATTCGTGACAAAGGAGTTTGTCAATAAAATTGGTATTCACCATATTGCTGCATATGAAAATATTTTGCCAGGTGGTGTCAAAGTGGTATTATTGGCATTTGCATGCTTTGATGGGTCAGTTCAATTCAAGTATTTTATCAATGAAGATATTAAGACATTGAAGAAATTGGAAGTTCCTGGGTTCACCTCCCAATTTTGGGCACCAGGGTTTTATAAAGATCCCGAATCAAAGCAAGACTATTTTGTATGTACTCATGCAACTGGCAGCACTCATGTATACATATTGGCTTTAATACCTTCTGCAAAAGGGGATGTTGAAATCACTTTTGAAAAACACGGCGAGTTAAGCAGCAACGTTTCTTCATTTCCTACCTCGTTATCTGTTACTACAAACGAAGACAAAAAGGCCGCTATTGGTTATGTGAATGGTGATGTGCAATTGTATGATTTAGAAGTTTTAAAGCTCATCTACACATTCCATTCGACTGATTTAACTGTATCGAACAAATCGAGCTCTACCAGTGGCTCAAATTCCGTTAGTAGAGTTGTAAAGTTCTCACCAGGTGGATCACTTTTAGCGGTCGCTCGTGATAATCAATCGTCTGGTTCTATCACCTTATATGATGTAAAATATGGAGAAAACGTGGGCTCTTTAAGTACTCCTTCTCGTTCTACCAGCAATACCATAGGGGGCTTTGCCCATGAAGGGTGGATTATGGGTTTAAGTTTTGATGAAGAAGGAAAGCAATTGGCCACCTGCGGGTTTGACAAGTGTGTTCGTGTATGGAATTTAGAGTCAAGAGAAAGAGAAGCTACAATCAACATTTCTGTCTCCGACTTGGAAGACGTAAGTGGAGTCGATGCTGAATTTGACAAAAGTGTTGCTAGTGGTGTCGAATTCATAAGGAAGGGTATTAGAAGTGGTGCTGGTGGTGACAAAAATGAAGGTTTATGTGTTATTAGCTTTGATAGAAGTGTGAGATGGTATAGAGAAGCTGGTGGTATTTAGATGGAACTTATTTCTTTAAGTTTTTATCCATAAATAATTTATAGTAGCGGCGCACATAGTAGATTTTTATTATTTTTCTCTCGCTTATTCTTTAAAGTCGTGGAGTTAATCAATGCGATTATTGCGAGACTCAATAGTAAAATTCAAATATGTAAACAAGAATCTAAAGTTATGACAAATGACATATCGAGATTAATTTTAGAGCTAAAAAATGAAGACTCGAATAAAGCTGAGATATTGAATTATTTGGTGGAGAACATATCCCAGGGCCTTGAGAAAAATGATTTATACACATGCCTTGACTTGGTGCTAACGCCAAAACAGAGAGGTAGTCATATCCTATCAGTTTCACATAAACAAATTATTATCAAGCAACTATTACTACCAAAAGATGACTATGAGCTAACGCATGATGTGATATATCGAATTATAAGTAGCATTGGAACGCCCGAAGTCTACTATCATTTTAAGACAGGAAAACGAATGAAACTGGATAATCAATTACTCCCTACTTCGATTCAATTATCCTTACTTGAATGGCTTATAATCTATATGCATGCATTCGGACCTCATGTTTATGATGCATTACAAGCGATTTTACCATTATTATTCAATTTATTGTCGTTCGAGTATCTGAGAGTACTAATAGCAAACCTTATATTTATAACGTTAATGAATACGGGAATTTTAAAAACTTGGTATGTTGAATTGGTGATCGACTTGTTTTCCAAATTTCCCTTAGATAATTCTTTAAGATGTTTGATTTTATTGTTTCGATTTCTTGGGTCTACAAAAGCAGACAATATTAAATTTGATACCAATTCAAATATATTCAAATATCCCAACCAAAAAGGTCTTGATTATTACGCAAATAATAAAACATTGAAGCAGAATTTAGGATATTACAAATCATTTGAATTCAATTATCATAAAAGGTTGAAAAGGAATGGCGGTTATGATGATGAAGATTTAAACGTTATAGAATTTAAAGGTGGAAATAATATACCAAT
This sequence comes from Kodamaea sp. yHQL449, assembly GCA_030582715.1. NCBI lineage: Eukaryota > Fungi > Ascomycota > Pichiomycetes > Serinales > Debaryomycetaceae > Kodamaea > Kodamaea sp. yHQL449. The sequence goes on along the minus strand of JAJMGT010000001.1, from coordinate 372,353 downwards.
TAAAAACATAAACTCGTTGAATGAGTTGATATTTAGGTTCAAAGACATCCAATCTATAAATATTCGTGAAGTGCTTAATTCAAATGACTTGATTGTAAAGTATTTTATTATTCTCAAAGGTATTTCAGATGATCAAATGTTATCCAAAATTGACTACTATATTAGATTGAGATTTCTTGATGAAAATTTAACTGCCAGAGATTTAGATGGCTTGATAGACTTTATATTACAGGTGTTTAAGTTATCTGATGGAAAAACTCGCTTTCCACTGGTAGATAATTTTATTTTGTCTAACGTATTGTTGTCGAATCAAACATTGCTTGCGTTACCGTCAAAGATAAAGTTGTTAAGTACGCTTAAACCTCTTGAAAAAGAAAATCTTAACGGAACAATTAAAGCTGTTAAGATGCATAGTCTTATTGATGAATTAATAGATCAGGTTGTAAGTAATTTTCACAAAGACAAAACCTCATTTATTTATCTAGTTAACGAATTAGTATCATATTGGAAATCTAATATTGAGTTAGCATCCAAGGGGCTTATAAAGCTTTACAGTTTTGCCATGAAAGAAAGGAACTCTGTGGAAACACATTACATGTTCATCAAACTATTCAAGTATATTAAAACTTACAATTTGTCTACTTTAAAAGACCATTTTGATGATAAACTGCTAATGCCTGATCCGTCGATAATTTATTCATTATTATTGAGCAATGATCCGTTCGTAGTATCTGAATTATGTGGCTATATTGCGTTCCTTAAGAATCATCAATTTAATGATTGGAATATTAAAATGATCCAGAATAGTTATACTATGGACTTTATCAATTATCTTTGGAGAGATAGGTTTTTGCATTACGAGCCAAACTCCGTGAATAGAGCACTCATGCTTCATCCAAAATTCTTAGAAAATTTAGATAGGCTACCAACATTTAATTATTCAAATATAGCCACTTTGAATTCTATTGGAAGCTTATTTATTAACCCAACGTGGTGTTTTATCACAAGTCAAATAATCTGGAAATTTGAGGATACAAATGAAGATATATCCATTAGACATGAAGGGCCAATGAGCAAACAGAGTTTTGAAATGTTAGCAGTTTCTGGGAATTGGCTTGACTGGTCATACGAGCAGATGAAAGTTCATTTGTTGAATGAATTGGATTCCTTGGGTTTTGATGGGATTGCTGATTTATTTTTTAAATCTTTAAAGACTCTTAAACATAAAAGAATCAAATCAGATGATTACCTTCAAGACAAGTAGACTGGTCTAAAGGTAAAATAACATAATTGATTTGATCGGCACTAAAGATCACCCATGGTCATCTTCTCTGTTTCCGAATGATAGACGACAAGATTATGACACCTTTAAACTATGAAAACGGTATACTTTTGTTCATTGCAAATCTTATATAACATAAATTGTATTTAGGAACGCTGCATGACTTAGCGTGAGGACAAAAAATCAAGCGTTCCGAGACTCATCAGTTCAGCGAATGTTTCTACACAAGATACGCTTTTCTTGTCAGCAACTTTGCAAAACCAACAGTTAAAATAGAGGCCTTAATTAACCAACAGAAGCAGAATAGGTAATGCTTTTTAGCTTATTTTTAACTACCTGACAGACGCGAGGTATTTTTTGGCGAAACCAATCTTATTTATAGCTTTGTTACTTTGATGGCTTGTGTTCTGCAGCTTGGAAACAAGTTGTGATATATTCTAAAAGAACAATTGTATCATTTATAAACCTACGGAACCTTGTATCACAATTTCATTCTTTATCGAGAACTTATCCGTATATGAATTGTGTTACAGCGAGGTTATTCACCTATATTTTATGTAAAATATCTAATAATTTTTTGCGGTGCGAACCTACCATAAAAACTTTTCTTTAAAGATCAGATAACTTCAAGTTGTAAATAAACATTGAACCAAAAATGTTTGCAAAAAGACGAAATTTGGGTCTTCGGGTATTGTCCGTCTCAAATAACTCATATCGTCTTTATTCAACCAAGGTTCAGTTGAATACTCTTGACGACAAATGGTCAAAAAAATGGAGACAAATCTCACCTACAGGGTCTCTACATCCGTCAAAGCATATAAATAAAGACGATTCCAAAAACTTTTACTGTCTTTCCATGTTTCCTTATCCTTCAGGTATGCTCCATATGGGTCATTTGCGTGTTTATACTATCAGTGACGTCATTTCGAGATTCAAAAGATTGAAAGGATATAATGTAATACATCCTATGGGTTGGGATGCTTTTGGTTTACCTGCCGAGAATGCTGCATTTGAAAGAGGAATCAATCCAGCAGTCTGGACAGAATCGAACATTAGCAAAATGAAGGAACAGATGGACTTAATGTTGGCAGATTTTGATTGGGAAAGAGAATTGACTACCTGCTCACCAGAATATTACAAATGGACGCAAAAGATCTTTTTACTACTTCACGAACAAGGTTTAGCCTATAGAAAGGAAGCTGAAATTAATTGGGATCCAGTAGACCAAACGGTTCTAGCTAATGAGCAAGTTGATGCTGAAGGACGTTCTTGGAGAAGTGGTGCTATTGTCGAAAAGCGCAACTTGGAACAATGGTTTATTGGTATTACAAAGTACGCAGAAGATCTCAATGCTGATTTACAAATATTGAATCAATGGCCGGATAAAGTTAAAGCCATGCAACGTAATTGGATTGGCCAATCGCATGGGGCCGAAATCAAATTCCCAACAACCGAAAATGAGTATATAGAAATATTCACTTCGAGACCAGACACCTTATTTAGCGTTCAATTCCTTGCTTTATCTATGAATCATCCAATAGTTCAAAAAGAAGTTGAGCATAATGAAGAATTACGTGCTTTTATTGAAAATCACAAAGATGCTGAATCCGATTCGAAAGAAGGTTTCTTATTACAAAGTGTCAAGGCAAGTATCCCTATAAACTCCGCTAACAAGGTTCAAACAACTTTTAAAGTTCCAATATACGTTGCTCCGTATGTTTTGTCCACATATGGTCATGGTGCTGTTATGGGTTGTCCCGCTCACGATGAACGTGATTTCGCCTTTTGGAAATTGCATAATCCGGATTCTGCACCGGTTCAAGTTGTTGGTCATGCTGATGTGAAGGCTGTCAATTCAGGTGAATTAAAGGAACCTTTTACTTCCAAAGAAGGTAGATTATACGATAATTCTGTTTTAAAAAATGGCATTACCGATTTGGGTGAGTATAACGGCAAGAGTTGCAAAGAAGCATCTGAAATGATTGTCAGTGCTTTAAATTCAAACCATTTGGGTAGTAAAACTACTCAATATAGACTCCGAGACTGGCTTATTAGTAGACAGCGATATTGGGGTGCTCCAATCCCTATGGTGCATTGTAAATCATGTGGTACAGTACCTGTCCCCGATCAAGACTTGCCTGTTGTTTTGCCGATAATAGAGGGTAATAATTTCAAGAAAGGTAATCCTTTAGCAAATATGGATGAATTCGTTAATACTACCTGCCCATCTTGCGGCGGGCCAGCGAAGAGAGATACAGACACTATGGATACGTTTATGGATTCATCATGGTATTTCTTTAGATATTTGGATTCGAAAAACGACAAGTTTGTATTTGATAAACAATTAGTAACTGCTAATATGCCTGTCGACATGTACATTGGGGGTGTCGAGCATGCAATTTTACATTTACTATACTCGAGATTTATTTCTAAGTTTTTGGGTGATATTGGCTTGTGGGACGGTGGTCACTTCAAAAACGAACCAATTAAACAATTAGTCACTCAAGGTATGGTTCATGGAAAAACATTTTCTGACCCGTCAAATGGTCGTTTTCTTAAGCCAGAAGAATTAGATGTTTCCGATCCAGAAAATCCAAAGATAGTTGGTTCGAATCTTTTACCAAACATTTCTTTTGAAAAGATGTCTAAATCAAAATACAATGGTGCAGATCCTGCAACTTGTATCAAGAAATACGGTGCCGATGCCACAAGGGCACATATGTTGTTCCAAGCTCCAATTTCTGACATTTTGAATTGGAACGAGGAACAAATTCATGGTGTTGAAAGGTGGTTGCAAAAAGTAATTGGTTTAGCTCCAAAAATTGCTGGATTCTCGAGTAATTCTTCGAAGCTGTTAGAAAATGTAATCAATGTTGGTCAATTAAACTTGAATGGGTCGCTTGTGCAAAATGTTGGCTTCAACGATACTGAGTTTAAATTGTATAATGAAGTCAGCCGTTATCTTAACAGAATCTCCAATTCCATCGAAATTGACCTTAGTTTCAATACGATCATTTCTGACTTGATGAAACTTACCAATGAGATAGTTTCGGCGACAAAATCATCGGAATATATTGACGAACAATTGCTCATTGATTCTTACAAAAAATTGTTGATTACCATGAGTCCCATCACGCCATGTGTCGCTGAGGAGGGATGGCAAATACTTGGGAAACACTTAAACTATGAAACAACTTCAATTTTCTTTGAGAAGTTCCCTGAAACTACATTATTACAATCTCCATTCACAAACTTTAAAGTCATCATTAATGGGAAATACCGTGGTATATACAAGGGGTTGACCAACTTAATCAAGGACGATTCCAAGGCGGTAGATGAAGTTAAGAAACAAGCTGAATTAAACAAATATATATCCGGAACTATTGTCAAAGTCATTTTGAAACCAGAAATGATCGGCATCATTTGTAAATAAAAAAACTTAGATAGATTAAATTACCTGTACATAATAAACGACTGAATGATCAAAATAAAGGCATTTTCAAGCCTATTTTCTATTTATAAAGTTTATGATACACTATTTACATATATATGTCTAAAATCCTCTCTCCATGACGTACTTTTTGTAGTCGTTTTTTCTAATTTTACCGGCAAAGTTGATTTGGGCACGGCGAGCAACACCACGAATAGTCTTGCAAATGGTATCGTGCCCAACTTCAACTGCGGCCTTATATAACACGTTCAATTCCTTCCAAGTCCATTTGAACTGATACTCTGTACTGAGTAAAATAGCCAAAGCTTCATCTAGCAAGTTTAATTCCGTCAAACATGTAAGCATACATGCTGCAAATTGGAAATCCAACTCGTCCTTTTTGTTCCTAGATAAATCTTTGAAAAATCTAGTCTTGCGGAATTTCCCTCTTTCGACCCATATTCTTTGTGCAAACTCATAGTCACCGAACTTTCCAGCGGTTTTAAGAGCAACAACATACATTAAAGATACCCGGGGTACTTTAGTATTAGTCGAGGGCAACTGTTCAATGTGAGCTAAGACGGGTGATTTAACCATACTTTGAGTTTTTGCCTCTACAGGTTCCTTAATATCATCAATAATTTCAACTTCTTCGAAAGCATCGGTATCTTCGAGTTCTTCTTCTATAGTTATTTCTCTTGTCTTTGGAATGCCAGTTTCATCTAAATATGTCGAATTTTCAAATCTATCAATAAAATCATCTAAAGTACCAACCTCGGATGCAATATTTAAGAAGGTGGTAGCATTTGCATCATTTATGTAGTCAGGGTGGTTCATCAACGCATGGGCCCAAATTGCACTCGACTCTGCCAATATTTGCTGCCTTGTACTCAAGTCCTGTAGGGGCAAAAATGGTGACATACCTGGTTCTAAGTTTGACATGTCCGAGTCAAGAATAATATTTCTTCTGAATATGCGTCCTTTCTCATGAAGTGCTAATAAGCTTGGTTCGACCATATCGTCTTTTATCTTTGTCTTGGAGTAGGCGAGCAACAAAAATGAAAAGCTTCTTTTTGTGGTTGAATGACTCTTCACGAGTTGTAAATATAATGCTCTACTCATGGGTAAATCACCATCCTTTGACGCTAAATAAATCATGTACTCGAATGTCTCCAAAGTTGGGGTCCAGTCATTGTTGTATATTTCGAACATGAAATCCCAAGCTTTGAAATGAAGTTCTTTACGCGAAGTACAACCACGTGCAAGTGCAACCATGATACTTTGATTAGTTGGGATTCTTTCTGCCAACATTTCCTGGTATAAGTCAAGAGCTTTCTCCACGTCGTCATTGTTTATATGCGAGACGATGATATCTTGATAAGCTCTTGTTCCTGGCTTGGTGCTCTGTGAGAAAAACTTCATGGAATCAAAAATATCAACTGCTTGTTTATGATCTTTAACCTTATAAACGGTTGTCGTTAAAATGTTTAAAAACACAATTGGTGACGGAGTAATACCTAACTCTTTCATTTCAGTAACTGATTGGTTGATTTTATCCATATTTTTGTTTTTACCGTAAGCTTCGATCATAATCTCGTAGCCACGTTTCGATAAGTTACGAGATGGATTGAGTTTCTTTTGCTTTAAATATTTACAGTAATTTTCAAGTACCATAATCTCTTGGTCTGTAACCGTTGATCCTTGAACAACTGCTTTCATTAGCAGCATGGTCATCTTGGATGATTTTTTGATTTTGGCATCTGCAAGCAATTTTTCTAACTGTGGTATGATCGTTTTAAGATGCTTAGGAGGTATCGATTCGATAAATGATTGGACAACTTTGGGTTCAATATCGGTGAATCCACCACTCATTTCTAATTGCTGTATCACCATTGTCCAGTTCTGAGTTTTTTCTGAAACAAGGTATCTAACTGCAAGGCCCAATCTGTCTAAAATAGGTTCTGGTAAAACCATTGGGGTCGCGATTAAAGAGTGTGGCTTTACAATGGCAGCACCACGCTTTGGTGGCGCTATACCAATGCCTTCATGCGCATGAGTCTTATCTTCATTTAATGCAAGATAAACATCTTTCTCTTGTTTCTTCAAGTCTGATGGCATCGGTATATTTTCGAGTTTTTCTTTTGCCGCCGCCTTTTCATCGCTACGACGAATCATCTTAGACACAGTTTGAGTGAGCGATTTCAATTCTTTCAACTTCTGCTTATATTTGTGTTCTTCTTCTTTCGCTTTACGCTTGGAGTCCGCTTCAAGGAACCTATCTAAGTGTGATTTTCCTTCCTTTGCATGTCTTTTTTGTCTTATCGATTTTTTACTCTCAGAGCCAACGACAAAAATGCTTCTTCTAGATTGAGCCATATTCCCGCTTATTCGCACATTCCATATGGATATGGATGAGCAGAATCTAGGAAGTATCATCATCTAGATCTATAATATATTCTCCTCCCTGCGTTTGCAACTATTTGTGAATATTTCAAGAATTGCAAAAATTTTAGAAGATCGATGGCTGCCAAACGTATAAAAAAAAAGGTTGAAAGTAAATTTAACGACACTTACAATTATACGACATTCTCGATTAGAAAAGCTATAACCTGAAAAAATTAAGAATTAAATATACGATTCTCATTACAGTTTGCAAAATATCAAAATTGATAAAATAACATAACGTATTCAATTCAATACAAAATATAGTCGTTATGTCCTCATCGACCTTGCAAGCTCCTGGAGGGAGATCCAGGAAGCCCTCCGATGCGGACAAGGCATTTCCTGCTCCACAAGATGGGGAATTAATATCCAATAATCAGATAATAGTTCCCAGCACTGGGACAACCATTCCTGGGAATATGCCTGCTGACATTCCACCTGATATGATCCTCCTTTTACAAAAATTGGAAGACGATTTCACAGTGAACAGAACGATTGATCAATGGACTTATATCAATAGAAGAGAACAAATTATGCAGTCCGTCAAAAATTTACATCAACAACAGCAAAATAACGTTGAGCATTTGGAAAACCTAGAAAGTCCTCTATATCCACGTAAGCAAGCCCATATAGCTGATGATCCCAATAATACGCTGCAATGCCTTTTGGATATATTGAGCAAAAGAGCCAATTTATACAAAACAGAAAATGCCTTCATGGTATTGGACATTAAGGGTAAAGAAGTTTCGTCAATTACATGGGAAAAGCTTTATTTAAAGGCTGTAAAAGTTGCCTATGAGATTCAACATAAATTAACCTTGAAAAACAGTGACACCGTTGTACTTCTTTATAAAGACGGTGAAGTTACTGAATTTGCCGTAGCGCTTTTTGGTTGTTTTCTTGCCGGGGTAACTGCAATACCAATCCATCAAGACATTTCTTTAAATGAAGTTCTCGATATAATAAACCTTACTTCGTCTAAATTGATGTTATTTTCTGAGGTTGTTGCTAAGGAACTCGATAAATTGAATGCTCAAACGCATAGAATCACATGGCCAACAAAATTAGTCCGATGGAAGACAACTGAGTTTGGTTCTGCTAAAAAATCAGAATTGAGTCATTGGGTATCTAAGCAAGCTGCGATCTCAAAAGACCCGAGCCAAAAATCTAAAGCAAATTTGGCATATGTTGAATTCTCTAGATCCCCAGTTGGTGAATTGCGTGGGATTGCTCTCAGTCATAGAACTATACTTCACCAGATGAACAGTCTTAACGTAACTTTGCTGAGTTTGCCAAATAATGCAGATGGGCCTTTCCAAAAGAGTTATAAAGAATATAAACGTAGCCGTAAGGTAGTCTTGGCTACTTTGGACGTGAGGTTCTCAATTGGTTTGATTTTGGGTATATTGTTTACCGTATATTCTGGTAACGTCTTAATCTGGGCACCACAACGTACCATGGAAGTTCAAGGGTTGTATGCCAATATAATCTCCAAGTGTAGAGCCTCCTTATTGTTGGCTGACTACCTTGGTCTAAAGAGAGTCACATATGACTACCAACAATCACCCAACGCTACAAGATACTATTCAAAAACACAACGGGTTGATTTTTCATCTGTTAAATGGGTTTTAGTGAATGCATTAACAATTGACGGTGAATTCATGGAAATCTTATCTCAAAGATATTTAAGACCTTTGGGATGCCAGCATCCTGAAAATGCAATCATTCCGATGTTAACTCTCAGTGAATATGGTGGTATGGTTATCTGTTTGAGAGATTGGGTCGGCGGAAGAGAGAATATGGGATTGGAAAATAAAGATAATGATGATCTGAATTCAAATGAATTATCTGCTGTTCTTATAGACAAAGAATCATTGTCTCGAAACAAAGTGAAAATTGTTGAAAATAATCCTTCGTCCTCGGATGAAATACTGCATGATGTATTGAGGGTTGACGCCTTTGGATACCCCTTACCCGATGCAACTTTGGCTGTTGTAAACCCAGAACTGTCTATTTTGGTGAATAAAGGTGAACTAGGGGAAATATGGATCGATAGTCCATGCTTATCCGGTGGCTTTTTCGGCTTAAAGAAGGAATCAAAACTGATCTTCCATGCAAAATGTAGAGATGCACATGGCGTCTTGGAAATGGATTTTTTAAGAACTGGTTTACTCGGTTTTACATATAATGGTAAGGTTTATGTATTGGGTCTTTATGAAGATAGAATCAGACAAAGAATTAGTTGGATCGATCAGAAATTACATCAAAAGTTGAATCGTGACCTAATTATTGAAAACGGTTCAAGGTACCATTACTCCTCTCATTTGTTAGCAACATTAGCTAGTGAAGTGAGACAAGTATATGATTGTACAATCTTTGACATTTTCATTGGGAATGAATATTTACCCGTTGCAATTGTCGAAGCCGAGGTCATTCATAAATCGATGGATGATTCAGGTAATGGTGAAATTGGAGCTGCTGGTGGTGTTAAATCAGGAAGAAACGGCGAAAATGATAATCGTCCAGCATATTATTCTGCTATCCCCTTAAATGAACCAGTTTTGAATTCGATTGCCCAGAAATGTTTCGACACATTATTCAAAAGACATTTCCTCAGATTGTACTGTGTCGTTGTAGTTGATTGTGATACATTGCCTAAGATTATGAGAAGTGGTGGTAGAGAAATTGCTAATATGTTGTGCAAAAGAAAATTCCTTGATGGTACTTTACGTGCTGATTTCGTTAAATTCTTTGTTAGGAAATCGATCAGTATGGTACCGCATGGTGAAGATGTCATTGGTGGAATTTGGTCACCATATATATCTGAATTAAGAAGCGTTGCTTTAGCGAATTTTCCAGACCAGATTTCTGCAATCGATTATCGTGATAAGTCTATTGATGACAGAACTGGTGCCCCTTTGACTGATTTCAAGACTATCATTGATATTTTGAAATTTAGAGTTGCTAGCTCCGGTGACCTGATTGCCTTCCAGAATATCGATAATAGTGGTAAAAGTTCCTCAAAACCATTAACTTGGAAGAAATTTGAGCAGAGAGTTTATTCTGTTTGCCAATATTTAATCGAAAAGGCGACCATTCAACCAGGTCACCATGTTATATTAATGTATTCCCTTTCTGAAGAGTTTATTATCGCTGTTTATGCATGTTTGATGTGTGGTATCATCCCAGTTCCAATGCTACCATTCGACTCTAACAGAATTGGTGAAGATTTACCTGCTTTTGTTGGGGTCATTAGAGATTTTGCAATTCAGGAAATTTTAACCAACGAAGAAGTTGAAAAATTCTTGAAAAATGGTCCAGTTGCCGATGCTTTGAAAAAAGTTATTAAGAACTCTGCTTTAAGAATAAAAAACACTGCAAAATTAACCAAGTTATCTAGTGTTGCTTCATTGAACTCCAAAATGGCTAAATACCAAGCCAAAGTTAATTTTAGAGATGAATCAACCACTGCTCTAGTTTGGCTCAATTTCACTTCTGATCATTACAGAGTTGGTGCTACATTAAGTCATAAGAACATCATTGGTATATGTAAAATATTTAAGGAAACCTGTAACCTTACGTCGAAATCGTCCATCGTTGGTTGTGTTCGTCATGCTTCGGGTATTGGCTTTGTACAGGCGGTTTTGCTTGGTGTATTCTTAGGTACAACCACATATTTGAGTTCGCCAGTAAACTATGCAGAAAACCCACTTGCATTCTTCTTGTCATTGGCACGTTATAAAGTCAAAGATGTTTTTGTTACTGAACAAATGCTTAAGTATGCAGTTGCAAAATTTACACCAAAGGGGTTCACTTTGAATAATTTGAAGAATATGATGATTAGTACTGAGAGCAGAGTTGAAATTGATTTGTTACATAGAATTGCCAAAGTTTTCCAACCAACAAAATTGGGTGCTGCCTCAATGTCAACTGTTTTCACACATTTTTTTAACCCAATGATAGCAACAAGATCTTATATGACAGTTGCCCCTGTTGACTTATATTTAGATCCAATTGCATTGAGACAAGGTTATGTCTCAGTTGTGAATCCAATTGACTCGCCAAGTGCATTACATATTCAAGATTCTGGAATTGTTCCAGTTTGTACTGAAATTGCAATTGTCAATCCAGAAACTCGTCGAGTCTGCAAAGAGGGCGAATTCGGTGAAATTTGGGTCTGCTCCGAAGCCAATTTGATTAGCTTCACAAATGGTCCTAGGGGTCCACAAGACAAGTTCACCCAACAAAACTTTACTGGAACTATTGTTGACGGTAATCCAAATGTCACATACTTGAGAACTGGTGATTTGGGTTTCTTGCATCATATTTCTATCACAAAAAACAATGGCCGCACTTCTGGTGATAAACAAGGTGAAGTAGAAAACAATTTAGGTTATTCTTCATTCCAGCCACTTTTCGTTTTGGGTAAGATTGCTGACACTTTTGAGGTTATGGGGTTGCATCATTTTCCTATTGATATCGAAAACACAATCGAATCTTGTCACAGAGACATTTACAAGAATGGCTCTTGTGTTTTCAAATGCTCCGACTATACAATTGTGGTTTGTGAATCCAAGAGACCTCGTTTCTTGTCTTCTTTGGTTCCTTTGATTGTCAATACCATCTTGAGTAAGCATCATATTATTGTTGATATTGTTGCTTTCATTAAAAAGGGTGAGTTCCCTATTTCGAGATTGGGTACGAAACAACGAGCCAGAATCATTGATGCATGGGTTCAAGGTGTTATCCCTATTACTGCGCTGTATGGTGTTAACTATGGTGAGAACAGTATGATCAAATTGGTGAAAGATATCGATGTTGTAGCTCGTGACCATCCAATTACGGGGTTAAAGAACCCCGCTTTGTCGTACTATGATGCTGATGCAGAAGATGACTGCGAAGACGTATTTGCTGACAATCATCAAGGGCTTAAGCTAAACCAAGGCAATGGTGAAAGAGCAGTATTTAGCGTGTCTAACTACAGCAGCAGTCTTAAATCAGATGATTCTATTCTTCATTGAACTACAACCACTTTTTATTATAAATTAACTTCTTTTATTTTATTGATTTAATACCCTTTTTTAACTTCTTCTCAATTTATAATAATGAAACCTAATGAATGCCTATGTTCTTTTAAACAATAGTTTTGTGTAGATTACTCCAAACTTGCTTGATTGCACATTAAATCTGAAAAAAAATTTTGAAATAAACATCAAAAAGGGAAGCAGAAAAATTAAAAAGAAAACATTAATTAAAAGAAAACATTTCAGATTTCAAAGCTTAAAACCAACAACGATGACAAGTTTTAGGTCAGTTAGTCCACAAACTGTCCCCCAGGATAAAAACTCAACTTTAAACACTGGTGGCAGAGAACATATAAAAGAAAAGGATGCGAGATCAAAGAATAATGGATTTGGCATCGCTTCAGTATTTCCATTCATTCGGAAGCATAAAGAAAAGGAGAATCCAAGCTTGCCTCCTCTGCCAAAATCGTCATCAATCGTCAATTCAAAGTCCTCTTCTGCTACTTCTAATCCATTCAATAAAAGCTCATTTGAGAAAGATGAGGATCTACGTCTTCTTACAGAAGAACCTTTGATGAATGATTTCTCTTCAGCAAAGAAAAAGCGTATGTCGATCCAGGGACATCCAAAAAATGGCTCCATACCACGGACTACGACATTAAATAACAACTTTGGTGGTATCTACAAAGCATATTACAACGACATACAGATATCCAAAGAAGAAATGAATAATGATGTTGAACGGAGAATGAGCACTGTTTATGGAGACAGCTTTATTAAAGATGGCGTTGCCAGCCTGCAGAACGCTAATTCTAAATACTTGGAAAAGCCAGGCTTGCCCTATACTAGAGACTCCTCGCCATTGGCTGATATGCTACCTGTACAGAATCAATCGCGTTTCCTTTCAGTTGATAGTGAAACTAGCTCAAACAGCATTAATGGTAATCAAGATGAAACGCAGATGGATTATATTGAAAGCCAATACTCGAATGAAGAAGGTAGAATGCCATATATCATTGAACATGAATTTGCATCATTATATCAAGATAATGAAGGCAATTTGGTGAGACCTCCGTTTATAAATATAGACCCTAGAGAGAGATACCATCTCTTGCAGCTCAAAAAGTCGATTGAGGCTTCAGAATCATTACAAAATAGAATCAAGTATATGGTTAATCCTCAAGAAACACAAAGTGTAACCAGTGTACGCAAACCAGGTACAAAGATGGTCGAGACATCAACGCAAACTCACAATATCGACTACTTAAATACAAAACTAAGCTTTGGCCAGAAAAGAATTGCTCAATCTGATGACAATAGGAACAAAAAGAAGCGTAAGAAGAATAGCGGCTTTTCCAGTGAGTTTTTTTACGATATCGAGGAAATTGAGAACAAAAAGACTAAGCAGAATAAATTGGACGGATACTTGGCGAACGTTTCCAAACCCGTATTCAAGAAAAGTGATTCAAACCCAGATGCCGGGATTACCGTCAACATTCCTGATGACGATATCGCATATTTCAATAAACTCAGTCCTCAGGATCATAAATCAAAAAACAGAATTGGAGTTGATCAAGCACTTCTAAACGGAAGTAACAAACTTGATCTTTCACTCGATAAATCTTACATTAAAAAGTCTCAAGATATTTCTGATAAGATTAAATTAAAAGAAGAAGAATCCGACAAAAAGATGGGGTCTAAAAATTTGGTCAATGGCCCAAGTAATGGGTTTCAATTCAATATCAATAAAACAGAAATCAACTCAATTATAAATAAGGATGAGGCACCCAAGTTGTCCATGGATGAAAAAGAAACACAGATTCCAAAGTCTGAAGCTCTTAACTCATTTAGTGCTAAGAAAGATGCGTCTGAAGCTCCAAAATTTTCATTTGGTGCTAAGAAGGATGACTCTGAAGCTCCAAAATTCTCATTTGGTGCTAAGAAGGATGACTCTGAAGCTCCAAAATTCTCATTTGGTGCTAAGAAGGATGACTCTGAAGCTCCAAAACTATCATTTGGCGCTAAGAAGGATGAGTCAGAAACTCCAAAATTCTCATTTGGCGCTAAGAAGGATGAGCCTGAAGCTCCAAAATTCTCATTTGGTGCTAAGAAAGATGAATCAGACGTTCCTAATTTTTCACTCGGTACAAACGAGAATAAAGCCAGTGCTCCAAAGTTTTCATTTGGTTCCAAAAGCGAACAGAAGTCTGATGCTCCAAAGTTTTCATTTGGTGCTAAGAAGGATGAAACTGAAATTTCAAAGCAAAGCAAGGAAGAGCCATCTGTAGTTTCAAAAGTCGATGAGAAAGAAGGAACCCCAAAGTTTTCATTTGGCGAATCAAAAGCAACTGAAGCTCCCAAATTCTCATTTGGTGCAGGAACGCAGCCTGCTTCTACTACTAAGCCGTTTGCTTTTGGTGCTAACACGAAGTCTCAATCTGAGGAGGCAAAACCGAAAACATCCACCTTCTCATTTGGAGCACCTGTTAGTTCAAAAGTTGATGCTAGCATCAAAACTTCGGAAGCTCCTAAGTTTACTTTTGGTGCTGGAAGCTCTATTGAAAAACCTAGGGAAGAAATCAGTAAAAGAAAAGATGATGATGATGATGGGGACGAGCCCAACTTGAAAAGAAAGAAACAGTTCACTTCAGATTCAACAGATACTGCCAATGGTTCTCTCTTTGGAAAAGAGTCGAGTGGCTTCACATTTGGTAAGTCCAGCACTGCCCAAGCTACTAATTCAAGCTCAACAGCAACCACAATAAACTCAGCATTAGGTGCTCCTGTTGGGAGCAACACACCTAAATTTGCTTTCGGTGGAGGCAAGGAAAGTAGTACACCAAAGCCAGCTTTCCTGTTTGGTGCACCTGTTGATAAGCCAGAAGAGAAGAAAAGCGTACCGTCTCCTTTGGTATTTGGTGGTGGCGCTTCTGCTACCACTCCAGTGAGCACGAGTTTCACTTTTGGAGGTAAAGCCACAGAGAAAAATGAGACACCCAAATTTTCTTTCGGTGCTGGTGCAACTCCTGCTGCTTCCGCAAGTGGATTTAAATTTGCAGCTGGTGCTGCTGTTCCAACCCCACCTGGAAATAGTGGAACTTCATTCCAAAATCAAGGAATTCCGAATTTCGCCGCCAACACTAGCAGGGCCTCGACGCCTTCTTTCCAGTTTTCAACTGCCAATGGTGATGTAGCTAGCGTATTTGGAAAACCAACTCTGGTTCAAAGTATGGGCATGTCTACGGGTGCTCCTGCTGCCGGGTTTGGCTTCAATGCGAACACAGGCATGACAAACAGCAACAGTATGCCCAATATCAATGGATCTGTTAGCAGTGCATTTGGAAGTGGCTTCAACAATCAGAGTTCTTTTGGTGCAAATAACCAGCAAGGAATGATGAACGGTGCCGGTAATATGAATCAAGGAATGAGTAGTGCTCCATCAGCTCCACTGTTTAATTTCACAGGTACCTTATCTAGAGAAAGTACGCCCGACCCATCACGTATTTTTGGCGCAAGTACTCCTGGTCAACAGCCAGGTCAGCCTACATTTGGTTTTGGTGGTATGGGAGCACCGGGTGCTGCACCGGGTGGATTTGGCAACAACATTACACCGCCTGTTGGCCGCAGGATCCTTGTTCCAAGAAGAAAGAGATAGTTGACGATATCAAAGGAATCTGGACCATCAATAGTATAATAGAAATCGGCATTACAAAAATAAAGTAGCATCAATAAAGGTTTTTCCCCTCTTCCCCATACTTTTTTAATCAAAGAACCGAGCTGTAATCTTGATTGTTTGGTTTTGTGCTGAAGAAATTTGTTGAAAGGGTTGTTTTTCTTTTTCCCATGGATATATGGAGGAAAAAAAAGTATAAGAAACTTCTACATTCGCGGTCGTCTTGACTGTGAAATTGTAAAATGCGGAGAGGGTATATCTTTTTTTGGCCTGTACCCGTTGTTTTTCTTTTTCAATTCTGCACTCAGAGGAGATAAGAAGTGGGGACATGCAAAAGATGAAAAGCGAGTATTTTTTTCCATGTGACGTGAGACCTAAAGAAAGAAGGTTGCATATAGAACACTTGATTCCAAATGAGCGCTAACGCAGGATTAACATATAAAAGTATGGACCTCAATACATTTTCATCCCACGGATTCACTGTACCTTAAGCTGAGAAGTTTAATGATGTAGTAAAAGACTTGTAAAAGGAAATTAATGTAAAGATAGATCTTTCGGAAAAATAATGGAACACCATTTGGTGTGAATTTCTACATTAGGCATTTTGCTCTCAAATTTCATGCTCTCTATTAATTCGTATTTCTTATACAGTCCCCACTTGCGATTGGATTGATATAAATATAAATAATCCATACAGTCCTCACTTGCTAATGAAATGATATAAATATAAATAATTTGGAATCTTTTGTTAAATTGTCACCCTTTTCTTTTTGACAATACGGCTTTGCTATATCTCCTGGCAATTCCAATTTTATACTATCTATAATGCCATCTCGCGACCAAGTTCAATGGAGACCAGGTCGAATTCAATCGATTACTGCTGAAGAAGAAGTTTTGCTCAAGCAGGTTTGGGCCTATTACTTGAGCTATTTTGGCTATAAAATCAATATTCTGAACAGCGATCTACAATATACTGAATGTTTCATACCATCGACTTCTACTGTTCATTATGATCCGGCCAGTAATGGTGTGGTAGATGCCTATTTGACAAGAACAGCAACTCGCAATTCTGTGGCATCTGGTGGCTCGCACAAGACAGCCGCATCGGGAAAGTCTAAAAGAAGCTGGTTGGGGGGTAAAAAGTCTGGTACTTCCGCTCCAGCTCCGGTTCAAGCGACTGCTCCTGCCGATTCAAAACGTATGAGACAAATACAAACTCAATCTTCACAGGAAAGATATCGACCAGTCGATTGTGCTTCTGACGAAGTTGTGCACATTTTTGGAAACCATTATAAGCAAACGTTTGCTCATTCTGACAATTATATTCCAGATGATACAGAAGATGTGAACGATGCTGCTTCTATTGATTCTTTTGTCACAGCTTCGACCTCATTCACATATCCTGATTTAACCAGAACAAGACAGCAGGGTGGTACTGCTAATGGTTTGAAAGATGGTCCTAATGCTGTCTCCAATGGGTCCAAGGTTTCTCCCAATCCTCATATTTTAGGGGCCTTTGAAAATTATGAACCTGCAGAAATTCATCATTCGTTGTTTTCAAGCATAAAACATGACTTGTTTGACAATTGTTTACTTCGATTCCTCAGAGCACGGAAGTGGAACGCTGAGAATTCAATTGCAATGCTTAATAAGTCTCTTCATTGGAGACAAGCCGAGCATCCTGTGAATAAATGGTCATTTGAATCCGATGGAGTTTCCTATATCAACCAAACAAATAAAGGTTTTATTAAAAACTTCACTACTGAAAAGTCGTGGATTGGGGGTCATGATAAGAATAATAACCCATTGTTCTTTTTCCTTGCAAGGAAGCATTTCGGCGGTGACGCCACCGTTTTGGAGAACCAAAGGTATGCAGTCGTCACGATTGAGTGGTGCAAACTTTTTTTTCAAGAGGTTACTGCAAGTATCGACCAATGCTCTGTTGTTTTTGACTTGACTGGTTTCTCGTTAAAAAATGCCGATTACCATACTATCAAGTTTTTGGCAGACACTTTTGAGGCGCACTATCCTGAATATTTGGGGTGCGTTTTGATATTCAATGCGCCATGGATCTTTTCAACTGTATGGAACATCATTAAGAACTGGTTGGATCCTGTTGTCGCTTCGAAAATCCATTTCGCAAAAAATTACAAGGAATTGACCACTTTCATCGAGCCAAAGTTTATACCAAAAAGTTTTGGTGGTGCAGCCGGTTCTGATCCAACATATATTCCACCAGAACGTTTGGATGTCGCTCCTCCATTCAAGAAAGATGCAACTTTCCGCAAATTGGAGTTGGAAAGAGACGAGTTATATTTACAGTTTATCGAGACCACGATCAGATGGATTGAATCAACCAGTCCGACCGTTAGTGACAGCTACTTGCGGGACAAGATTGACTTGAATATCAAGTTGAGTGATAACTACCTTAAGTTGGACAAGTACCTCAGATGCAGAGGTATATTTGACAGAAATAATACTTTGCAACTCCGAAATTAAAAACTAAAAGCGACCCATTACTTTTTTAATCGTGTGGTTTTATTTAGATTTTGTTCCGAAAAGGATAATGATTATATACTATATGTACTTCTATATTTGATTTTGTATTCATATACATACAATTATAATAATCTGGCTGTAATTTATTTTCGCAATTTCGCAGTCAATTTGTCCTTCTATTGAGAGAGCAAAATAGTAGTATTAAAGATTTGAAGAGTTTACCGATAAACCAGATCTTGAGTTTTTCCGATTCGTTATCTTACCTTACATATGCGTTAGCTATACGCTGTCTGACTTTTTTTTAAAAAAAAATGTCTAATTTCGTATGTTTTTTGAAAACATTTTCCAAAGAAATTGCTAAATTTCAAAACAAAGGATACAAGTAGGTTTACGATTTCTTGAAAACAATATTTGCCTTGACACCATAAAGAGTAATCACCTATGAATTCACAAAAGATGTCTCCAATTTTGAACAATGTTTTTTTGACACTGGTGTTAAATAGGAATTTATACTTCCTTTAACTATTTTAGCTCTTATATATTTCTCAGCCGTAATCAAACTTATTTCTACTTCGTATTTCTGTACACAATATTAGCACTTTGGTACTGGGGAACTATTTACTTTTTTGCTTACATAATCAAAAATATTTTACCACTTGTATTTTTCCTTATTCGGACTCACCAATATACCGGTCCTTTAAAATGATTTCCATATTTATTTGAATTGAAGTCGACCAAAAAAAAAATAATAAGTAAATAGCACCATAATAATATCCACAAATGTCACGCCGTTCAGGGAGAAGAGGATACAGCCAGTATCCAGAAGAAGAAAAACAGCCGTATGGAGAGCAAATCGAAGACGAAATTGATGAGGAAGATGAAATACAGGGCGACGATGAAGAAGAAGAAGATGAACAAGAAGTGACACGTTGTGTTTGTACAAATGACGAGTTGAATTCAAATCAAGTCATTCCACTCCTTTCAGAATTACTATTTAAAGAATACCACATTAAGATTGATCAAGGATTGTTTATCCAATGTGATAAGTGTTCTGTTTGGCAGCACGGATACTGTGTTGGTCTCTTCACCAATGATGAAGTTCCCGATAAGTACTGGTGTGAGTTGTGCAAATCTGAATTACACGTTTTTATATACGAGAATAATGAAGTTGTTAGAACATTATATAGACCGGTGAATGATAAACGCAAAAAGCTCAACGTCGAAAATTTATCTGCTGGACAGCAGTTAACTCCACATGGTAATTCAAAATTGGGGAGAGCTAGAAGTAAAAGGTCTGCTGTACCTGAAATGAAAAATCAGTCAGCATCAACGGCTGGAAGAAAGGAAAGAAGACATTATGATTACGATGAACAACTTCAAAAGGCTTTGAGAGAGAGTGCTAAAGAATCTGGGTTGCCTTTGGAAGCTAATGAAAGTCAAGAATCCATCAAACTCGAAAATTCCGCGCAAAACAATCAAGATGATGCAAATTCAACCATTAATTCAATCTCAAACCCAGCTAATGATTATAATGACACAGAAGCACGGTCAGTAACTCTGAACCCTACTTCGGTTGCTTCAACTAATATCACTGGTAATAAAAGAAAACTTAAGAATGATGAATCTGATGATTCAACAGTGAAGAAGCTAAAAGGAGAAGATTCTGGTAATGAAAGGTCTAATATTGAGGATGAAAATGAAGATACAGAGACGAAATCGAAATCCGATTCTAATAAACGTGCCAAGGCTGGTAGAAGTAGAAATACAAGACCTTCAAGGACAAAGAAAAAGACACCGAACAATACACCTACATCCGATACAAACATGACTAAAGAACCTGCATTCACAAAAGAACAATTAGTGGTACAATCTTCGAAACCAAGGTATGTCAGTGATAAGTCTTCAATCTATGAATTACGCAAGAGAACTGGAGCAATACTAGAATGGCTTGGTCGTTCCCAAATAGAATTGGAAGAAGAAAAATTTAATAAAGTAGAATTGTTCAACTTTAAAGAATCAACAAACGATGAAGAAAGTATCAAGTTGTTGAACAACTACAATGAAAACTTGAAGTTGATGGAGGTACTCACCGAAAACATATTAAATTGGGAGCAAAAATTCGGTAAATATGCACCATAATTTTTTTGTATTATATATAAATATTTAATTAATTGGGACGAACTAGTCAATGGATAAAAAAAATCATAATAAATCTCTTAATTGTGTTCTATCTTGACCCAATACGTTGGTGGTAGAATTGGTATGTTGTTCATTCACCATATCATATAACTTATTTAACCAGGCATTACTATTGAGCATTCCATCACCTCCAATGATCACATTGATCTTGCTATTTGATTCATTTACTTCATGAACTAAACGAGCTTCTTCATAAGTTACACCTCCCTTCATGTAAATAATGATATCTTGAACAGGTTGAATACCATTCAAATTCCCATATTGCCTTGAAACAACTTCAGGTATTAATTCGTTAAGAGTATTGTCCTGATTATTAATTAAAACATTTAAAACTTCACGAAGTCTTGGTGTATATTGCATGAAAACATTATCATTCTTTGATGCTTGATTGTTACCAAAGTTATTAAATAAAGAATTTATCTTGTTCTTATTAAATAAATTACCAAGATTATTGTTTTCATCAACATTACGTCTTGAAGTTGCTATACTGGTTGGTTTGAACATTTTATTGAATTTCTTGACCAATTCAATTTGTGAAATGGTTGGTGATGGTTGAGTAAATTTAGGATCTTGTAATCTACTTATCAAAGCTGGTAAATCATGGGAATGATTGAATTTCATCGAGAATAACATCACTAAGATTAACTTGCTTTCAAGAGGAACTTTAAAATTTTCTAATGTTTCAATTAATTTTGTAAGAAGGTTTTGTTGATTATCTAAATCACAAATAATTAATTGTTGTAATTCACCTGTATTCCACAAATCCTGTTGTGAAATTTCTTTATCTAATTCACTAATCAAATTTAAATGCTTTAAAATATTATTAGATAATTTTTTAAATTCTGGAAATTTTGTTAAAATCTTTTTAAGTTCAACTAAATTTTGTATTTGTAAATTATCAAGTGAAGTTTGCTTTGTTTGAGTTTTATAATTTT
This sequence comes from Kodamaea sp. yHQL449, assembly GCA_030582715.1. Taxonomy (NCBI): domain Eukaryota; kingdom Fungi; phylum Ascomycota; class Pichiomycetes; order Serinales; family Debaryomycetaceae; genus Kodamaea; species Kodamaea sp. yHQL449. The sequence goes on along the minus strand of JAJMGT010000001.1, from coordinate 350,869 downwards.
CAACATATTTTTGAAAATTTTCAGTTAAATCACCATAATTCCAATACATTGATTCTTTAAAAAATTTATCTTGATTATCTGAAAGTATAATTTTATCTTGAGTTTCATTTTTCAATTCAACAATATTTTTATTAATTTCAATTAATTCATGAATCATTGATTGATATGTCCATGGAGCCATTAATGGTGTGATTGGATCATGTTTTCTATCCAACAATAATAATATTGGAGGGATATCTGATTTTGAATTTAAATCATCAAATAAATTATTATTTGAATTTAAATTAACATTATATAAAATCTCGGATGCTAATCTCTTTAAATCAGAAGATCCTGTTTCATATTTAATAATAGGACATTTCTTAACAGATAATAAAACACTTAAAATACTATTTGCTTCTTCAATTATTCCATTATTACCGGAGGAAATTTCATTTAAAGTAAATAAATTATCATTTAATATTAAGTAATCTTGGAAAACCTCAATGACACTTTCAATAGTTTCAAATTCATCTGCTTCAGCTAAATTTTCCAATTGATTCTTATTAATCAAATTATTTAAATATAATTTATATTTATGAAAATGTGGGTTACTTAATTCTCTTGATAAAAATTGAACAGATTCTTTTGTTGGTTTAATATATACAATACAATCCAAATGTTTCATTATATTCAATGTATCTTGATTTTCAATCAATTCCACTAATATTATATCATTTTGAAGCAATTGTGATTGAGTGTAACTAAGCGATATTATAGGGGTTGTATGCTTATCAACAAGTAATACTTTTGATTTACTTTCACTTCCATTATTATGTTTAGAGGAAAACAATTTTTGAAAGTAAGTATCACTAACTTTAGCCAAGTTCAATGTCATATTGAATTAGAATATTAAATAAAGTTTGGTTAAAGGAAAACCTCAATAGAACTTTTTGAGATTCATTGGAAAATACAACCAAAAAAAAAAAAATATCGGATTCAATATCAAGTTTATCACATGATATATTTTTAATCATTTACATCTATACAATCTAAAAATAAAAACATTCACAAATGAAATTGATCATCAGAAGAGAGGTAATATTCTTTCAATGGTTTCACTGGCTTAGGAATGCCACCAAATGGATAGTCACTTCTAAATGTATCAATAGTAGTGTATAGTTTACCAGTAGGGTATTGTTCTGGAACCGGCGATTTGATATCATTCAAAACTGTTTCATACAACTTTGTACTCAAGTCAGCAGGTACCTTGTTCGATTCAATAGTTTTTAAATCATTAGTAACAGCAGTAGTTAAAGCTTGAATATCATTTTCATGTTCATGAATCAAAGCTTCTAATTTGTCAGATACAAATTCGAAATCTGTAAGGAAAAGATAATTACTTAAAGAACTAAGAATCAATTTAAATTTTGAAACTTCAGGTACAGATTGTGATTTTAAGTGAAGAACAATCTTAGAAGCCTTTTTAGATTGATTCAAAATATAATCATTAAAAAACTCGAGCAATTCAGCTTTGGTGATGTCTTCTAAGATTTTAACATGGTTTTGTCTAGCTTCGAAATCAAAATAACCATCATTAATAGCATTCATAAATCTTGAAGTTTCTTCATTCAAATGTTTTAATTTGGTCAATTTAATAGCTTTTAAAGCTTTCTTGAATTTAATAAAATCTTCATCTGTCATATCTTGATTTAAGTATTTTCCAAACTTATTAATAAATTCATCAATTCTATATTCCAAATAATCAGTTGATCTTTCAGATTGAATAATAAATCTGAATCCTAAAGAAGTTCTACCTAATTTAATCAAAGAAAAAACGACATAACCCAATTGTTCTTTAGTTCTTAATTGATCAAAACATGGTTCACGAACAATAGTTGCAAATAAATCGGTCAAAACTCTCAATTTATCATTATTTGAATCAGGAGCAATCTGAATATTATAATCAATACATGAATTAATATTCTTTACATCTTGTAAAGGTAATTCATATCTAACTTGAAGGTTTTCAGGTAAAATGATATTTCTATATCTAATAGCCTTTTCTACTTGGGCATATGTTTGACCAATTGGCTTATAATCAGATGAAAATTTGATATATGATTTCTTGATATCTTGAGCAGTCAGAATATGAAAATTACCATGGATTAATACTTCTGAAAATAAACCAGCTTGCCAAATATTCTTAGTCGAAAATTCATAAAAATCATTAAATTCAATTTTTTCTAAAACCTTTAATTTTTCTTCATATGAATAAGTCTTTTCATTAACAAAAATAAGATAATGAGTACCAACTTGATTATAAGGAACATTATATCCAAAGTTTTTAAACTCTTGAGATAATTTGAATTTCAATCTTTCAAAAGTATCCTTTTTTGGTTTAAAAGTCTTGAACTTAGATAAAACTTGATCTAATAATTTAGGTAACTTATCATTATAACCTGAGATTTTTAATTGAAATCCATCTCTAGAAGTTGATAAATGAACTTTCAAACCGACTAAGGAAGCATAATAAGTGATTTGATTTAAATCATCTTCGATCATCTCAATCAATAAGCTAGTACTGGTGGATGATTCAACACCAGTATTTGCGTTTGGTAAATGAAAGACTATATCGATGTTACCTTTGGGAACTTCAAATCTATCATCTTGCTTGAACCAAACTTGTAATTGATTATTATCTTCAATCAAGTGAGGATGTAATAAAGGAGTTTCGGACTTTTTCTTGTAAACTTCAAAATTTTCTGGAATGAAATCATTTTGTATTGGATAAAATAACTCTGTGTTTAAAGAAACATTCTTGATGGTATCGATTAAATTTTGAGCTATAGGTTCATAATTATATTCGGTACCATACCATTTTTCCTTCTTTGTCAAGTCATCTAAAGTTTGAGAGATTAAAGTCATTCTGAGGTTTTCTGGAGTTAAATATTTACCAACGGCCTTAATTTCTTCTGGGTTGAACTCTCTATTGATACCAGTACTAAGCAAATATTGTGGAGGAATTTGCCCGTTTGAAGCAACAATCTTGTGAAGAGAACTACTCAATTTGGAAGCGGTAGATGCTGCATCAGACTTTTGTTTAAATTTGAAGTTGACCTTCGATATATTACTCACCTCCTTCCAAATCCATTGTTTTGGCTCATCTTCAAGAACTAATTTCAAATATTGGAATACGGTTTGAACAATCTCTTCCCAATGTTCTAACCCTTTCAATGTCAAATCAAATTCGAGAACAAAAAGAGAACTTCCTTTACACACACGCATATTACCTGATGATAACTCATTAACCCAGCCCTTTTTCTTACACAAATGTAAAATAGAACCTTCACTTTCATGACCAAGTAAATGAGAATAGTATGCAGCTGGTCTTGAAGCCCATTTAGAATCCAAATCTGATGGAACAAGGAAGTTTAATTCCAATTTATGATTATCCATGATTGGCTTTGCCTTAATGATTTTCAGTAATTCGTTTTCGGAATAAACTAACTCGTTGTTATAGTTTTGTCTTTCCAAATTATTATTTGGTACTGCAGAAAATTTTTCGACCGCCCAAGTGGTTAAAGTATCCAAATTATCTTTACCTAAAATGACCAAATTCATGATATTGGATGAGTAGCTATTCTTGTAGAAATCAATTAAAACTTCTCTCACATTTCTACCGTCATTAAGTGGATCAACATGTAAAGTCTGATAATTACCAGTCAGAAATCCATTGTATGGATGGTTTGGATTACTATTTGATTTATCTAATTGGTAAAGTCTCCATAAATCTTGTTGTAAGTTCTTTTTATTTTCAGAATCGACCGCATTTATTTCACGATCTTTACAACTCTTACTAAACAAGGGGTTTATAAAGAACTGAGCAAATCTGTCCAACCCACCTTCCAAATGGTCTGCATTCAATTGGAAGTAATAATTGGTGTTTTCAGCAGCGGTGTAAGCGTTCGAGTTACCCGAATATTTGGCAAGATAACTCGAGTATTCGTTTTCAGTAGGGTACTTTTCAGTTCCCATAAACAATAAATGTTCACAGAAATGGGCCAATCCCGAAACTTGGTAATTTTTATCACCAAAGGAACCAACATTGACATCCAAAGAAGCGGCCGCTTTATCAGTCAGTGGGTCATTAATAAGCAAAACATGTAAATCATTTTCTTTCAACTTGATGAATCTATATGAACGATCATCAATTAATGGCTTCTCGATTATAGAATCGTCGGCTAATACCGTATATTTGTCTGCTGTCATAAGTGATCTTTGGAATGGACGAAGGTTATTAATATAAAGTTTCAGTGAAATTTCGCGGCAAATGTATCGAAGACTATGAGGTCTAAGTATGAACATCAATATAAAGAAAAATAAGGTATGTTTAAAGAAAAAACTCCTATTTATAAGCATGCACTAAAATTGATGGCTTTATTTAGAGGGGCACAAATATGTTGAAGAAAAATGAGTGGGGTTTAAAATTTCACAACTATTTGATTTTCGATCGCATTTTTTGCTCTTAGTGCAACAAAACAAAGAGACTGATTACACAAGTTCAAAATGTGCTATGACGACATGAACAGAACGAGAGATTCTTGGTGAACTTTTATGGTTTCTAAGCAGTTTATATTCCAGAACTGTATAAGTAAGAGGACTGTGCTTGTTTTGTACCTCGTATTCGTAAAGGTTATTCACCTTAAAATCGATACCCGGGTGGTGAAACAATTAACATGTATAGAAATAAAAGAAAAAGAAGAAATCAAAAAAGAGACTAAAGGAAAGAGAGAAAGAAAGTACAAAGAAGCAAAGACGAATCCAGAAGAAACCAAAAAAAAAAAACACAAATTCGGCATTTTATGACTTTTCTTCCAATTTTTTGCAGTAATTTATCAAATACTAAAAATGTGTTTGGTCGTAATATCATTCAAGTGAGACACCTCAAGTTGTCCAAAAAACTACTTATTAAATACTCTATACTATCCAATTTAGTAAACACGCTGAACAACACTGGGTCCGGCAGCGACACCTCTATCTTTTTATTTACCATAACTACGTTGCCGTCGTAAGTAACACACTTGGTGATGTAGTCAATTGGCGCCAACTTGGGTCTTGCAAACCGCATTACTGTGCTGAGCAAATCGGTATCTGATTTATTAGAGTGCGTCATCTCGTTAAGTCTGTGCTCGATGTCGGCTATATTGAGCGGTGTTGTCTGCTCTGGGACAGGTGAACCACGAGAACTATGAGAGCTAGGTAGCTTCATTTCATCTCTTATTTTATCGATATATGATTTTCCGGTTTCTTCTTCTATTTGTCCCCACGGACTGCCTTTAATCTTGTGCAAATGTTTCAAGTCGATACAAACCTCGGCCTGATTTATGTACAAATCAACAGCGAGACTCGATCCCAACTCAGGTTCAAAGTGGTGAGGTGGAACCACATGCAAGGGAAATACCAAATTCGGGTCGATTGGAAGCTGTAAATTGTTTTTGGCCACCTGTATATGATCGAGCAAATCATTAAATTGGGTGGTGAATTCGGTGTGCATTGGTTCCGAACATCCGGCTTCAGAATTTAGAACCAATTCTGAGAGAATCGCAATCGAAGCGTTTATTGAATCGTTGACAACAAGGATTTGAGTAAGAAGAAGTGGTTCCTTGAGTACAAGTTTGGTGACTGTTTTATTGAAATGGTGCTCTTTGAGAGTGACTGACAATTGGTTGATCCAGGTACCATCACGAACTACTATACCTTTGAGTGTTTCCAGCTTTGTCGTCGAAACAGGCAACTTTATAGGCGGGCCTCGTTCGATATGGTTTTTGGGGTCGGGTAGCTGTGGTGAGTTATAGAGGAGCAAATTCGAGCATATTTGGAGAGTCTCAATTAGTTGGGCAAATTCTGGGATAATCACATTGCTTGTGTACCAATGGAGCTCAAGATCCGATTCGGCGGTCTGGATGTGATTGACCAGGTCAATGTATTCGGTCATGGTGGTTAATATATGGAATAACCTAACCTGCAATTTGATCAAATTGGACTTTTAAACCTGCAAACCCGCTAAAATCAGAACATAAATCAATATTTAAGCTTTTTTTTTCGTCCTGGTACACTACTTTTTCCACTTGTTGTTTTTTTTGTTTATTTATCGAGGATTTCCCACAAAAGTTTTCGCTTCCTTTATATAATCAACAAAACAGCCGCTATAGAAATATCTATACATGTGCAGGACCATTTGAACAACCAAAGGCCATTTATCAACCCCAGACTATTGCAAAGAGCTGACATTAAATTGAAAATAAAATAAAAACCACTCATTGAATATGCTGGGACCTTCTACTTCGAGCGAAAGGTCGACCGTGGTGACCTCGGACCAACAACAACAACAACAGCAACTTCATCACCAACAACAGCAGCAGCTCCATCACGATGCTTCGAGGCACGAGTATGATAGTGCTACTGCCACCGCCAACGCAGCGGTTTTAGCCTCCGTATATCCGACTGGAATGCTGGGCGAAGATGCGAGCCAATTTCATTCGCATCACCACCATCTGAACAGTTATGCACTGACTGCAGCAGCAGAGTTGCAACATCGTGCCGAATTACAAAGGAGACAACAACATTTACAGCAACAGGAATTGCACCAACAACAGTTGCAACAATTTCATCAACATGCCGCACAGCAACAAATGAATCAGATCCATTTACAACAACAACAACATTCGCAACAACAACCACATCATCACGCCCTGGCCGGTCTTGTCGGATCGCCACTGCTGCAAGGCGAACACTCTATGGACGATTATGAGACTGGTGGAATTCTTACGTCGAAGTTTTTGGAGAATGAAATCATCAAGACCTTTCCTAGCAAGCAATATTTGGTCAAGTATGTTAAGGACGTGCTTAGTTTCGATGAAAGATGTAAAATTGTGATCAACTCATCGAAACCAAAAGCAGTTTATTTCCAATGCGAAAGATCTGGTTCTTTCAGAACCACCGTCAAGGATGCAAATAAAAGACAAAGAGTTGCATATACAAAGAGAAACAAGTGTGGTTACAGGCTTGTGGCAAATTTATATCCTTCCGAAAAAGATAAGAAACGGATCAAAAGAGAAACTGACGACAAGCTGGCTGTGAATGGAAGTGGCAATGAGGCTGGCGATTTATCGGAACCCTTGACAATGTCGAACGAGATGTGGATACTTCGAATGATTGAGCCTATCCATAATCATGCTGCCGAACCATTGGGAGTTAAGAAAAAAAGACTGAAAAACTCGAGAACTTTGGTTGAAAAGCCGATTCATCGTAATGTGATAAGTGGTCAGCAAAACGGTAGTGTGAATGGGGCACCAAATCCAACTGTGGGTCAAGATTCGCAAGCAGCTGTCGCTGCTGCTGCTGCTGCTGCCGCTGCAGCTGGTCATTATGTCCCTAACGACATGGTGCATTTGACGCACCAACATTTAGCTGCACATCCACAACAGCATTTACAACACCATGGAAGTCACCACAGCCATCACGATGACCACGGCCATACTCCCTCAGTACAAGAAGCTGCTGTCATTGCTGCGATTGAGGCCACTCCAGCAGCGAACGCAGCTTTACAGCCGTCAGTTGACCCAAATATCGATCCGAATGTTGATCCAAGTGTGCAGGCACATGACCATGCCCACTTGAGACAATTACATTTGAGAAGATAAATTGTATTTTATAAGAGATGCCTTGGAGAACTTTAACTCTCAAGAATTTTTTTCTATTTCTGTTTGGCTTCCATATTTTTATTTTTTTATTTCGTTCTTGTTTTATATAACTTTTTACTGTTGAAAGTGTAGTTCTTAGTTGAGAAGGAAGTCTAAAAATACTTGAAAAGAGAAATCCTGGATTAGAGAGAGAGTGATGATTTAAATAAAATTCATTGTCATTTTCTATTATTCTGTCTTCACAATTAATTTCTATTTAGTCAATAATGTCAGTCTTCGTTGGCCTCTTTCCTTTTTCTCCACTATTTTATCTATTTTTCTTTTTGTTACACAGACTCTTCCCAAAACCTGGTTATCACACGACACTTTTCTTTTTCAATCGAGTCTCTTCTCTGACTCAAAAAAAGTACGAGATTACTGTATGTTAAGGACATCGATCGCCAAACGAATAATGTCTACTTCTCACAATGGCTGGACCGCCAGCAAGGTTAGATCGACCTTTTTAGAGTTCTTCACCTCCAAGAACAATCACACATACGTTCCATCGTCTTCTGTTGTCCCTCACAATGATCCAACTCTTTTGTTTGCCAACGCTGGGATGAACCAGTATAAGCCAATCTTTTTGGGTACTGTCGACCCATCGAGTGACTTTGCTACTTTAAAGAGAGCCGCCAACTCTCAAAAGTGTATTAGAGCTGGTGGTAAACACAATGATTTGGAAGATGTCGGAAGAGACTCTTATCACCACACTTTTTTTGAAATGTTGGGTAACTGGTCTTTTGGCGACTATTTTAAGAAGGAAGCAATCGCTTGGTCTTGGGAGTTGCTTACTGAGGTTTACAAGTTAGATCTGGACAGATTGTATGTGACCTATTTTGGTGGGGATGAAAAGCAAGGTTTGGAACCTGATTTAGAAGCAAAGGAGTTATGGTTGAAGGTTGGTGTCGCTGAAGACCATATCTTACCCGGAAATGTTCAGGACAACTTTTGGGAAATGGGTGAACAAGGTCCATGTGGTCCTTGTTCCGAAATCCATTACGATAGAATTGGTGGTAGAAACGCTTCTCACTTGGTTAATTTGGATGATCCAAACGTTTTAGAAGTGTGGAACGTTGTTTTCATGCAATACAACAGGGAATCTGACTTGTCCTTAAGATCATTGCCAGCAAAACACATCGATACTGGTATGGGTTTCGAAAGATTGGTTTCGATTTTGCAAAACAAGTATTCGAACTACGATACCGATGTTTTCTTACCAATTTTCGACAAGATCAGAGAAATCACGGGAGTTAGACCTTATACTGGAAAATTTGGCACTGAAGATGCTGATGGAATTGATACTGCTTATAGAGTGGTTGCCGACCACGTTAGAACTTTGACTTTTGCCATTTGCGATGGTGGTGTTCCAAACAACGAAGGTAGAGGGTATGTTTTGAGAAGAATCTTGAGAAGAGGCTCTCGTTATGTCCGTAAATATATGAACTACCCAATCGGGTCATTCTTCCAACAATTGGTTGATGTTGTCATCGAACAAAACAAGGAAATTTTCCCTGAAATCGTCAAAGGTGCCCAAGACTTGAAGGAAATCTTGAACGAAGAAGAATTGTCTTTTGCAAAGACCTTAGATAGAGGTGAAAAGTTGTTCGAACAATATGCTATCATTGCTTCGAAGACACCAGAACAAACTCTCTCGGGTAAAGACGTGTGGAGATTGTATGATACCTATGGGTTCCCAGTTGATTTGACCAGATTGATGGCTGAAGAAGCCGGTTTGAAGATTGATGAAGTTGCTTTCGAAAAGGCCAGACAGGAATCAAAGGAAGCTTCAAAGGCATCTGGTAACAAGAATACTGCCAACTTGGTCAAGTTGGATGTTCATTCTTTATCCGAATTGGACTCAAACGACAAGGTTCCAAAGACTGACGACTCATACAAGTATGGAATGGAAAACATCCTGGCAAATGTTGTTGCCATTTATGATGGTTCGAAGTTTGTCGAATCGATCAATGATTCTACTACCCAATATGGTATCTTATTGGACAAGACTCCGTTCTATGCCGAACAAGGTGGTCAAGAATATGACACTGGTAAGTTGGTCATTGACGGTAAGACTGAGTTCAACGTGACCAATGTTCAGGTTTATGCTGGTTACGTTTTGCACACTGGTAACTTAATTGAAGGTGAATTGAAAGTCAAAGATGACGTTATTGCCACCTACGATGAGTTGAGAAGATGGCCTTTGAGAAACAATCACACAGGTACACACGTGTTGAACTATGCATTAAAAGAGGTTCTTGGTAGTTCGATCGATCAAAAGGGGTCTCTTGTTGCACCTGAAAAGTTGAGATTTGATTTCTCGCACAAGCAAGGTTTGACTCCGAAGGAGCTCGGTAAAGTCGAATCAATTTCGAATGAATACGTCAAGTCGAACAAGACCGTTTACTCTAAGGAAGTCGCCTTAGCCACTGCAAAGGAAATAACCGGTTTAAGAGCTGTTTTCGGTGAAACTTACCCGGACCCAGTCAGAGTTGTTTCTGTTGGTGTTTCTGTTGATGAATTGATTGCCGATCCAAATAATGATGCTTGGAACAAGGTTTCGATCGAATTCTGTGGTGGTACTCACGTTGCCAAAACCGGCGAAATTAAAGATTTGGTTATCATCGAAGAATCAGGTATCGCCAAGGGGATTAGAAGAATTGTTGCTGTTACTGGGAACGAAGCCCATCAAGTTCAAAGAATTGCTTCCGAATTCAATGATCAACTTGAAGCTGCTGAAAAGTTACCATTCGGTGCTGCTAAGGAAGCAAAGGCAAAGGAATTGGGTGTTGCTTTGAAAAAGTTATCAATCTCGGTCTTGGATAAGCAAAGATTAACCGAAATGTTCAACAAATTGGACAAGTCCATCAAAGCCGACTTGAAGGCTATTCAAAAGGAAGAATCCGAAAAAACCTTGAAAGTTGTTAAGGAGTGGATCGAAAACAAGGAAGATGTTTCCGAATTCTTGGTCAGTCACGTTCCAATCAACGCTAATGCTAAGGCCATCACCGAAGCAATCAATTTCGTGAAAAAGTCAGACAAGACCAAATGTCTTTATTTGATTACTGGTCTTGAAGATAAAGTTGCTCATGGGTGTTATGTTTCTGATGAAGCCATCGCTAAAGGTGTGGACGCAACTGAATTGGCTCAAGCTGTTTCCACAAAGATCGGTGGTAAGGCTGGTGGTAAAGGTAATGTTGTACAAGGTATGGGTGACAAACCAGAAGGCATTAAGGCTGCTGTCGAAGAAGTCACCAACTTGTTCAAGCAAAAGTTGTAGATACATTTTATAAAGTTTAAACTAAATATATAACATTTAATTACTTTGGACTAATAGAGTACTTGTTTTCCTCTTCTTGGTTTATCTGCTCAGCATCTCCACCTACTGTCAGAATGATTTGATTGACCAATCCTTGCAATTGATCGGGTGAAACGTGGGGTACCTGGCCGATGATACTGATTGTATTGATGTTCCAATGGAAATGCGGATAACTACCGAGTTTGACAACACCTTTTCCGTAATCTTCATCAACAGTTTTCTGTAATTTGGTCAAAAATGGTGCAAATTCGGTTTCTTTGGTCAGAGTTTTGACAAAAAAACGTTTTAGGTTGTGCTGGGAGACACAGCGGGGTTTGATATGTGGCTCAAATGAGTCTAACAACTTTTCAAAAAGGCTTGGAATCCCAGGAAGAATATAAACCTGCTGATTGACACCTACAGTGGGAAACCAAAGTGAATCTTGGGTGAAATACTTTTCAACTGTGACATTGCTAGATGAATTTTGGGTTGGAATCGTTGCCATACGGAAATATGCATCGAGTTGATCCGGATTAAGCGTGCTAATATAGTCTGACCGGATCAGTCGCATTCGTTCAACCACTTCATTATCCAATTTGTTATCTAAACCAAAGTACTCACTGATGACTTCGTATGTAATATCATCATGCGTCAGTCCCAATCCACCGGAAGTGATAATGAAATCAACCTTATCCTGCTTTATTAAGAAATCGAGTGATTTCTGAATATCTTCTTTATCATCTGCACAAACTATTGTTCTTTTAAGTGGAATCGATAGTTTATGGAAGCAATATTTGGCAAAATTATATGAGTTCTTATCTTGAATCTTTCCATTGAGCACTTCGTCTCCAATAATGAGACATCCGGCTGAAGTTATCGGTTTTGGTTTTGCAATTGACATATATCTTCGTAAAGTGTGGCGAAACATTTGAAAATCTGAAATAATATGTGGATAATAACCACCTCGATCTTGTTCCACAGAAAAGATCTTTAATCTAGAATTAATTAATAGAAAAAAGGAAACCAATTTATTTCCCAATCAGGAAGTCTTAACCTCGAATGTCAACAAAATGATGTATAAACTTTACTTCTTTTTCCTGTATAGTTGTTACTGAGTTTTCAACTGTGGGGAAAGAGACGAGAAAGACGAAATTGTTTCAAGCTTGAAGCATATATTGTAGTCATTAAACATCAAACAGGCGACGACATCCCTTCTACAACTATTTACCTGAGCACTGTGATTGACGATACTCAAGTGCCCAAAACGTTGTTGCTGATTACGTAAAAAGCTAAGCCAATGCCAAAGGAATTATTCGGGTGTGCTTCGGGGATAGCTCGGAACCACGGAAATCAAATCCGTCTCATTTTGTTCCAGTACACGACTCTTCGCTACGACTAATCTAAGTGGCCCCTTTTTTTCGTCGACATTCGGTTCGGGATTGCTATTTTGACCTGTACAGTTATCTGTTGGGCTGTAGTCTGATATATAATATTACATATTGTATATAAATTAGCTTATTTTTCTCTAACAATTATTTACTCTTCCCGTAAAAGATACAGTACTTTTTTTTCTTCTTGTACCACGTCAAAGTATTAATAATACATTAGTTTTTTTTAATAAGGGCCGTAAAAAAATAACAACACATAAATTTTCTTAATAGCTTTTTACTCATTTCATTTTTCACTTTTCACAGAATTATACTGTTGCCAGAGACATCAATTTCATTTTAAAGCCTTAAAACGCACATCATCACAATAGAGAAATATGGGAAATAGCCCGTCTAAAAATGAAGCCCTGCCGACGTCCGTATCAAATAGCCAAACAAGCGGCCAGTCAGCCACTCCACCAGCAAATGGCGATTTAGAGCCAGATGAGTCAGCGCCTGCGCTATCTCATTTAACTAAACGTCTCAGTCTACACATCAATACGGATGTGTCCAATAACAATTATGAATTTAACGATATCAGCAACCAATCGCATGGAAGCACAAGGTCTTCTGCGATAAATATACGAAAACTGAATACTTACGATTCCAACTACTACTCCAATAAGAATAACCAAAATAACAACATCCAGAATAATAATGACCAAAACAATAACAGAATTACCAATCTTAGTACTAGTTCTGATAATACTAAAACCAAAAGGGACTATGTATCCACTTCTCCAAAAAAATCTCGCAAATCTTCGACACAAGACTTGGAGCTTGACTTGGAGATTGGGGCTTCTATGGCAAAACTATTGAAGAATAACGGTCTGTCCAATGATTACGGCTCTTCTTTTGACAGCGAGAGGTCTGTTGCTTCAACAGTCTCCCCTGTTTTCACTACTTTGGGTGAAAAGGACAAAGATGAAGACCTGCTCCTGTCCCTTAACTCGATTTCTCCTTCTACGAAGAACATCATGTACAAGAACAGTTTGGGCGACTCAAAAGATTCCTTGACTAATTCTTCAAGCACGGTCATCATGAAATTGGACTCGATTGCAGAAGGTACATATGAATGTACTACACCGCCAGCCACAGAAAAGAAACATTCGGCATTGTCAACCATCAATTTGAAGAAGCATCAAAAGGATTTAAAGTCTCTCGCTTCTCTTGGCGCACCATTAACAAAGAACGTTTCTTCATCTTCTTCCAATATCTCGAGTTCACCGCCATTGGTTCATACCGATAAGAAACATGAAATAGACGTTGGTGCTATCATCGATCGTTTGTTGGAAGTTGGCATGAGAAAACCGAACTCTAACCAAACTAGTCGTCGAAACTTGAAAGATCCATTGCCTGTCAACACTCAAGAAATCAAATATATTTTGCATAAGGCAAGATCTATATTTTTGGATCAACCTAGTTTGTTACGATTGTCTCCACCAGTTAAGATTGTAGGGGATATTCACGGTCAATTTCACGATTTGATTCGTATTTTCAACAGCTGTGGTTATCCTCCATACTCGAATTATCTTTTTCTTGGAGACTATGTTGACAGAGGTTACAAGTCACTTGAAACCATGTTGCTTTTGTTATGTTACAAGATTAAATATCCTGAAAACTTTTTCATGTTGAGAGGTAATCATGAATCTGCTAACATTACAAAGATTTATGGTTTCTACGACGAGTGTAAGAGAAGATTATCAAGTAACAAGCTTTGGAAGAATTTCGTTGATGTATTCAACACTCTTCCAATTGCTGCTACTATTAACGATAAGATATTTTGTATTCACGGTGGTCTTTCACCAGATTTACAGGACTTGAAGCAGATTGATAACATCAAAAGACCGACCGACATTCCAGATAAAGGTTTGTTGGCAGACTTGTTGTGGTCTGATCCAGATCCTCTGGTCAAAAACTTTTCTATGACTAATTGGCCTAAAAATGATCGTGGTGTTTCTTACCGTTTTGGCCGAAAGCATGTGGATTATTTTTGCTCGACCTTTAAAATGGATTTAATCGTCCGTGGTCACATGGTTGTCGAAGATGGATACGAGTTCTTTAACAGAAGAAGATTGGTCACTGTTTTCTCTGCTCCAAATTATTGTGGTGAATTCAACAATTTTGGTGCAGTGATGAACGTTGATAAGTCGTTGTACTGTTCGTTTGAATTAATTAAACCTCAGTAAACCTCTATTACCGATTTCTTTATTATTTCGCATTTTTGTTTGTTTTATTTTGTCTTTTTGTTTTGAAGCAATTTGTTGGTTGAAAGTTGGTATTGGTCTTTTTGAATTCCTTTTCATAAAGGATTCATTTTATTTATGACTCAATATTCATTTCTTCTAGCTTTATTAGTTTCCACTTTTTATATCTTTTAAACTATTTTTTATATCTTATTTAGTGATTATTTTCAAATACAGATCAGTCGACCATAAAATTATATTAGAATGTAATATCTATAAAGTGAAATATAAAGGCCCCAAACTATTAAAACAATTATAAAAATAAACCGTGTTTCTATGCATTTGATACCAATAAAGTAATTGAAACAATCGGATAAATAATTCTGTAGATAAATAGAACTAGTCTTAATCTAGAAAATTATGTGAAGTAAAGTAGTGTTTAAAGTATAATACCAAACAGCTGAGTTCAATCCCTTTCTTGAAACCAAATATGAAAGGCAAATAGTATAGGACAAACTCAACGTGAATAAATAACAAGGCAGCTATTAGAGCTTTTTTCTTTTGTAAATAAAACCAGTAATAAAATATAAAAATAACCCAAAACCAAAAATAAAATTGAAATTAAATCCAAGACGTTGCAGAATTTACATAATTTGGAAGTTTACGCTTGAGATGTGGAGAACTTGAACCGTCGACACTAAATCCGTTTGTATCGTATTGAGGATGTATATTTTGTTCGGTTTTCTCTTGGTATTGTATAGAATCATCCTCAATGTTGACATCATTGATTTCTGAATTTTCATCATATCCTTCATCATCAGAATCATCATCTGTCTCATCTTCATTTTCTGAAACTTCATCATCATCAATTTCGGATTCGTCATCATCATTGTCGTAATCAACCTCCTCCTCTTCTTGTTGACGTGTGCCATTATGGAGATGTTGTTGCTCCATTGATTGTTTTATTTGTTGTCTTGTAAAAGCTTCGTTCTTGCTTGATAAATAACGAACATTTCCTAAAGAAGTATTTTTCCCCATTAACTCAATTAATTGGGAATAATATATATCCAAGACATCTTTGGCATATTTAATGGAACTCGAACCATTAACTTGTGACTTTGTTGGGATGCATCTCCATTCTACTCTTTCTAAAAAGTCGAGTTCAAGACAATTGAGTTCTGAAGTGGCTACACCACCAACTTTTGAATAATGGTCATTTGTGTAAAAAAAATCTTCCATTGATTTTTGAGCAAGCATTGTACCCACTAACAAAAACCTATGAACTGTCCATGAATTCAATGTAAAATAAGGTTGATATTGATGAGAAAGCAAATCAATGTAGTATATAGTTGTCAATAATGTGGCAGCATTAAAGTTGTTAAATTTGGTCAATCTTGTCAAGTATGTATGCGTTGAAATAGATGGAGGAGTCCTAGAATGATATCTCGTCAAGAGACTATTTTCAGAAGACTTTGATTTAGTGCCAGAAGATGATGAAGATGACGGATTCAGAATCGAAGGATGTACTGACTTATCATTCAAAGTGATCAAAGAATGGAGCATTCTCGAGATTAAATTGATCAAAGCATCAATAGGGCATTCCATAAACTCTTGAGGCAAAAATTGAGTGATTATTTGAGGCTCGTTCTTTGATATCACTTCTCTTTTAGGCAGTATTTGTGATTGTGAAGGAATTTGTTTGACTTTAGGTGGAGAAATTAAAGCTAATGGTATATGTTTCTGTTGAACAAGAGGACTTGAACTTTTCACGGGTACTGTACCAGGAGGAGATTTCGGTATGTAATCATCGATTTTTTTAATTTTTAATTGGTCATGCTTTGGTAAGTAAAAGTTATTACTTGAAGGAAGAACAGAGTTAGTATCTTGGTGAATCAAGTATTTCAGATAAACCTCGTACAGTTTCAGTTCACGTTTTCGATTTAAAGCTTGGAATTGAAACTGTTGGTCATTTAAGCATGATGCAAGATTTCTATTCTTGATATATTGGGATAAGAATGGATCCATTGGGATTGTTGGCGGTGACATTAAACCATTATTTGATATTATGCGGGGTGATATTGAATCGATGCTATATTTGCTTATTATGGGAGTCTTTTCTTTGCTTTTATTAAATGACTTTGCTGAACCTTTAGAATCGGTTTTACTAGTAGTATTTTTTGTTGCAAGAAGAACCAAACCCATCTTAATTTTCTCTCGTTTTTTGCCCACCGGTATTTTCGTAATTCCGACCGTTTCTTTTTTCTCTTTTTTTTTTTTCTCTTAAATTTCGCGACTATAGGAGGTAAGACTTTTAGTTGAATAGTTCACTCAATGTCAAAATTTAAGAGAGAGAAATTTTGGTCAATAAACAACGCGGTTGTATTTTATTTGTAGTAAACGATGGTTACTGAATTTTGAAGGAAAAATATACAATTTAAAGTACTTTCAACATTTAACTGGGCCGCAATCAAAATTCTCTTATTTCTAATAGTTTGTAATATAAAAAAAAGTCTTATCACCACAATCACAAACTCTTTGCTTTTATATTCAATTTTGTGGTACTCCTGTTCTCGGCGACAAGTCTTGTTTTCTTGACAGATAATTTGTATTTCTCAAGACTTGTAAAATTTTAAAGGGTCGATAATTTCAATCGAAATATGTTGAAAAAATATGTTTGAGATTATACAAGAGAGCGAGTACAAATGAATATATATAAACTCGTATATGAACACGGGTTGACACTAGAGATTATCCGTCAAATTGAATATGTGTACATGACCCCACCATAACTTAATCAGTAGTTTTAAAATTTCTTTGTACTACCTGATAGACTCCACGTGTGGGTAGCAAAAAACTCAAAAAGTCTTAAATAGAACGGAGAAACTATAATTGAGACAAACGATAATATTATTATTAATGATAAAATCTTTGTGGTGCATGGGGCGTGTACTTTTGATGTGTTACCAATATATGCCCCACTCTTTTAAGTAGTTATTATTGTAGTTGTTATGGAAGTTTAGCTCAACCACGTGTTGCACTTTTTTTGCGGCATATATATATGCACAATTTTTTATTTTCGATCCTAATTCTTTACCTTTTTTTAACATTGCCTAGATCATTAATTTAGGATAGCAAATCTCGGAGTTAATTGTTTCACTAAGCCTCCAGCAATATGAAGCGATTCCATATTAAGGTAAGTAAATCCTACTTTAGAAATGCAAATTAACCTTCTGTTTGAATTACATTTATTTCGATTTGGTTTTGTGGTTACTCCACAAATTAATGTATTTTTGGTGATTCATGTCGGAGAAATGTCGTACTGAGTATTGAATTAACTTTTGTTGAATTGGCGTTAATGTCGGGCGCATTTGTACGTCACTATTTTTTTTTTTGTTTTTGCTCTCATCATTTATTTGTTTACGTTTATTTGCATTATTTGTTTTCATTTTATATAGTTACAATTAGCGCCAATTCATCATGGATGAGGAAGACTATTTACAAGAGGGTAAGTAAAGTTTAGATCTATTCAACAAATCATGTTGAGAACGATATATCACATTGTATTGCAAATATTAACATTTCTTTTTAGGATTCAACGCCAAATCTCTTAAAGTTCCTCAATTGCGGGCCATCCTTAATAAACATGATGTGGATTACCCATCGAATGCTAAAAAGCCATTTTTAGTCGCACTTTTTAATGATGAAATCTCCCCAAAAGCTAATCAATTGTTAGAAGATTACAGATCCGGAGTAAAAAACCCTAGTGATAAGGGAATCATATATATGAGATCCAATAATACACATCTGTATAATTTCGATGATTCTACAGATAATGAGTCCAATTTATCTTCGAAATCACTTAAATCGAACAGACTGAAGAATCTGAAGAGTCCAGAACCTCATGGCTCTATTTCCGAAAAAGATTCTGCATTTAAAGGTGACGTTACAACTCAATCTAGAAAAAGACATTTAGATGAGGTTGAGAAAACTCAAACTGAACAAAAAAAGACTGCAAAAGTCAAAAAATCTAAAAAGTCTAAAAAAATTAAATCAGAGGAAAAGGGAGATTCGACTTTAACTAATACACTGAACACCAGTAATGATACTTCAAATTTTGCATCTGCTAATTCTACTGGTGCTAATGTTAATGTTTCTCGCGTGACTTTGGGAACCCACAACATTCAACCTATTTCAATCGAATCAACACCAGAGCCTCAAGGTAGATCAACACCTCAGCCAGAACCTATCCATGCACCACGCCATCAGTATCTTTTCACGAAGGAATCGCCAAAGATTGAAAGTAATTCGGATACAATTGAGTTTACTCAGGAAAAACCACAACAACAAGCCGTCGATACGGACGAAGTCAAATTTTTAAAGTCTGATACTCCACAGAAGGTAACTTCTGCAAAGAATACTCCTTCGAAAACTGGTTCGGGAAAAAAATCTATAGCTAAAACTAAACCAGTTCAAGATACTCCTTCCAAAGTTGATTCAGAGAAGGAATCGTCGACTAAAGGTACGCCATTAAAGTTATCATCTACCCAAAGCACACCGGTAAAAAAGACATCGACTCAAAGCACACCATCAAAGAAGTCATCCCCTCAAACTACACCGGCAAAAGAAGCTTCTAAAAATACTCCATCAAAGCAAAGTCCGCATACACATCCGAACGTCGCTCCATTCAAGAGTACACCATTGAGGAACAACACTGAAAAACATATTAAAGATGAACCAGTCATTCAAAGTATGCAAGATGAAGAAACAAGTTTTAACAAGTCATTGAACAAGATCAAAGGTAAACCCAGTACCGCAAATGAGCTTCCAATCGACTTGAAGTTGGCCTCTGAATTGGGTATCACTTTACACGGTTATCCATCTCAACCATCTCCAAGAAATTTGAACTTGTCCACTCCTAGGAGATTGAGGTCATCTAATCCAGCAACTCCACATAAGACACCATTGAGAACCCCATCTAAGATCTTGACGCCAAAACCAAGACTTATTCCAATCAACAATGAATTGAGTGTTGTTTCTGATAATGATGACGAATTGGCTGAAACTGACGGATCAAGTGATTTGGATACAACAGAAACAAAACGCATCTCCAAAGAAATTAGAAAACTGTCTAAAGAATCTACTCCTGTTAAGAAGACTTCTGCCTCAGCTAAGAGCCCATTAACCAAGCATAAACAATATGGATCAAAAAGTAGACCCAATTTAACATACGTTTTACTTACTTTTATGGCCTGGATTGTTCTTGCTTCTCTTGGTTTTTTTGTTTATTGGTACCGCGAACAAACATTTTTGGTTGGTTACTGTGGTGAAGAAATCAATAGATCAACCTTCCCAGAGACAAACAGTAAGGCTTTACACTTTGTTGGTGAATATTTGGACAACAACTTGAAGCCCCAATGCATTCCATGTCCAGGCCATGCAAGATGCTTCCCCAACTTAGAATTAGGTTGCTTCGAAGATTTTGTCGAATACAAGCCTTGGAATAACTTTTTGAAGCCGTACAACAAGAAGTGTGTACCAGATACAAAAAAGGCAGAAAAGATTGAAATTATCATAGATGTTGCCCTTGACTTGTTAAGAACAAAAAATGCTGACAAACAATGTGGCCAGTGTAATGATATAGAGGAAGCTGGTGTCTCTTTGTCGGAATTACATGATTTATTGTTGTCTATGAAGGCCCCATACATCAGTATTGAAGAATTTGAAGAATTATGGGAAAGATCCATAGTTGAATTGGAAAAAGAACCAGACATAATTGTAAGGCAAGTGTGATTTGAAAAGATTCAGCTGTATAATTGCAATACAACTTTTGTATTGTAAATTATCTGGAATGAATATTTTGATAAAATTGACAATTTTTTATTGTATAAGACATACTTACTAACTCATAAATAGGTCGGATATTCAAATTTACCATCCCAGAAATTCAATGTTGACTTTAACAACACGGAAAGCAAAGTTGAAAACAAAAACAAAATTCTTCGATCAACGTCATTATCGCACCTTAGTTTAAAATGTCAAATCACTAATTCCATTATGGGGTCATTGATTGAATATAGATTTAAAATTTTCAGCACTTTGGGTATCTTTTTACTTATAAAATTTATTCAGTACAAATATAATCAGTACAAATTGCTGTTGGTTAAGGTCGATATTATATACAAGGATGTGCTTAAGAAATTGCAAAATCAAGCACGTTTGGCAAGACAACAGCAGCCAAATAGTCAAAGAAAGGCACACAATATTAATGAATACATTGGTGCCAATCATTTGCGTGATTTGATTTTATCTAATGAACATAACTTACAAAAGAAATTAAAGGTTTGGAATGCTGTTGTTTATAAAGTAGAAAATAATACGAATGTTTCTTTTAAGTTGATAGAAAACCATGGTGAGATTATGAAGGTATGGCAATGGATCAGCGAATTGGACAACGATTCGACTTAGATTTTCTTTATTTTCCTTAAATAGTACAGTAAATAGTAACAATAAATAAATATATACAAATAAAAAAAAAGGAATCATCTATCAGTGTGATAAGCTAATTGATTGGGCATCCCCCAACAAGAATAACCCACAGGACGTGCCAAATAACAAATTCCTTCGGTTTCAATACCGTCATAACCCTCTTTACGATCCCATGTAGTCCCGACAATATAACTAGTAGGAAAAATAATGCCCTGTTTATAAATCACAGATTTCATGAAAAGTACAGCCCCTCCAACAGAGTCTAAGGCTACTGAATAAGATTTATTATTTTTATTATTATTCAACTCATCATTCTTATTTTTCAAGTAGTTGTCAAAGTGGTACATTTGATTTGGTACATCTTGCGGAACATAATCTTTCAATTCACCTTTATCCAATAATTCTAATTGTTCTTGAGAAGGCTTTGTTCTAGATCCTTTCCATGAATTTTTATCATAGTCCTTATCAGATCCTTTTATTATTCTCGGTACAATGATATCTAATTCTGAGTTGATCATTGTCGTTAAAAAATATTGAGGACTTTTGAATTTGTAAATATCAGAGTCGATAAATACCGTGTATGTTTCAAGATCAAGCGAATTAAATAAAAGAAAGTTACGAAGTCTTGCTATTTTGCTTCTTCTATCTCTTTGAATTGCATTGTCATGTCTAATTTCGGCATCAACTTTCAATGTTTCTTCCAAAAATGGTGCCTTTAAAATTACGACTTTATTAATTTGACTATTGTCGTACGTTGATATTTTTGATTCGATAAAATCCACAACTTTTTGGAATTCGTCATTTGAACTTACCAAAAATCCAAGCGAAATAGCCAAGTTTTGATCGTTGTTAAATAATGATTCAAGAGTTTCAAAATAATCTTTAAATTTTCTTGAATTTCCATAACTCAGAGATCCATCGATTGCGGAAAGCAAAAGGACACTTGATTCGTGTTCATCAGAATGATCATTTTTATATTCAACTTTTGTATATTGGTTATTCGAAAATTGTGCCTTTTTATAGTTCAGTCCATTGAGTACTGATTTGGTATTAAAGGATGATTTTATGATGTCCCACGGTGCATTTACAAAAAATACCAATGAAAGGAGAATTAAAGTTATCACCGCTATATTTGTCTTCTTCTTCACAAACATCATTATAATGTAAACCCGGAGGATCTTCCTATAACGGAATAACTTGAAAGCAAAAATGAATCTTAAACTTGTACCACAAAAAGATTTAGAGCAGATAACAGCACGTGAATCTCCAACTTGATTTGGAACAATTTCCTAAACGGGGGAAGTTTAATCATAAGTCCCTTTTTATCTTAAAGTAAGTAGCAATTGAATAATGACGGTAACCATTGAGGACCTCAGTCCTGATATCCTTGTAACTGTTATCCCGCAGTATTTATTACCTGAAGAGACCTTCAGTTTTTCAATATTGAACAAAAATTTGTATGACTTATTTTACAATTCACATTTAACCACAGCCTTGTATAAAATCTATTACAATAAGAAATTTACCAATAATCAACAAGATTTCAAATTGATCAATGAAGTTGACTTGAATTGGACTTCTTTATTTGCATCAAGAGTTAACTTGAATCAGAAAATCTATACTTGGGGTAGAAATGAGTTTGGCCGTTTAGGATACTTAGTACATGAATTACCCAACGCAGAAGTCGTCAGTAGTGGGACTCCCAATAATGTTCATACACCAACCAATTTGTTTAATTTTAATCATAATATAATTGTTGATATCATTGCTAACGGGTTTAGTTTTATTATATTAACTAATCTGGGTGAAATTTATTATACTGGTTCCAGTTGGAAAAGGTCTAAATTTAGTTGTCCTGGTCCATATGAAACACAAGATTATTCGCCACCACCGGTTGTATTTTTTGATGCCGATAACCCAATCGCTTCTAGAAGGTCATTAAGGGGTCGTGTTGGAGGAATCAGAATGCCCTTTACAAGAGATAGATTGGGATCTGATATTCATCCACCTCAACCAACAAACGATGTTGGATCTCGTAGAAGATTACCTACTAATCCAAATTTACGATTACCTCCAGAAGAACAACCTGTATTACCTGAGGGTCTATCTAATGAACCAAAAAAAACTGAAGTTAAGGATTCATACTTTATAAACAAGTTGTCTGTACCTAAAAACAGTAAATTAATATCCATTTCTACTGGTAGAGAACATATTATTGCATTGGGTAATAATAATGCGGTATATACTTGGGATACGGGCACTTATGAATCAAAAGGAGTCAAATTAAATTTTGTTGGAATCGATTTGGACCATCAAGTAATAACAAAAATACATGCCGGTTGGGATATGTCTGGTTGTTATGTTCAAGACGTGGGATTAATTATCTGGTATGGAAGAGATCCAATTACAAAGGAAAATTATGATACAAAGAATTTGACGTCAAATGCACATTATTTTATAATTCCAGGTACCGCTCATAATGTAACTGATTTTGCACTCGGTGAAGGTTATGTTGTTTACATTAAGAATGGCAAGTTATATAAATTACATGGCATCAACCCTCGCGAATTATCAAGACTAACCAGTAGTGGTCATCTGATTCCTTATGATGAGATTTTCATGCATAATGAACCAATTGCTGGCTTTAATGTGTGGTTAGATGACTACAACCACAAAAACGACACTGCGTCGAGTTTTGTTAAATTGAATTGTTGTTTCCACTCTTTTGTTGCTTTTACCGATAATGATCAAATTTTGTTTGGTGGAACCGAACATTTGAAGAGTGAAGTGGACGAAGAACTAGAAAGTGTTCCACCTATTATTATTCCTGAACTACAAAATCAAAACATTAAAACAATTGAAATCGGTGATTATCACTTTTTAGCTCTCACCAAGGAAGGCAATGTACTTAGTTGGGGAACCGAATCAGGATGTTGCGGGTGCCTTGGATTGGGTGAAACAGTCGCATTT
Source organism: Kodamaea sp. yHQL449 (assembly GCA_030582715.1). Classification (NCBI taxonomy): domain Eukaryota; kingdom Fungi; phylum Ascomycota; class Pichiomycetes; order Serinales; family Debaryomycetaceae; genus Kodamaea; species Kodamaea sp. yHQL449. The sequence continues at coordinate 326,781 of JAJMGT010000001.1, read as the reverse complement.
ATTGAAAAGTATGGGGATGACCCAACTTTGGTCGCAAATTTAGGGAGAAATAGAGGAATGAAAGTTCACAAACCAATGCAGATCAATAACCCTCCCTACCCAGGTAAATGGGTTTCAGTCACTGCTCGCGGTTGGCATTCTGGAGGAATCTACATCCCTGAGACTGAATGACCTTGATTGTTTTGTGTGTATATGAAAATGCGGCTGGTGGCAAAAATTAAATTAGCAGAAAATTTTTTTAGGGAGGTAGAGTCACGATAATTTGCTCCCTTAAATTTCCGTCATTTATATACATTTAAATACGAATTATTTTGAAAAAAAAAACGTAGATAGCTAATGCCTGAACATTGAAGATTCATATGTAAGGGGAATGTAGTATATACGATGAGAAACAATAGTTATGTTCTCATAAAGCAGGGCTACCTTCAATTTATAAATAAAAAAAATGTCTCCCTGTCATATACTTTTTTTTTTCCCTAATTTTTTCTCATTTTAGCCGGCCATTAAATGTGCATATATTCATACTACAAAAGGGAAAATTTAATTTTTAAACTTAAACGAACATTATAAAAGACCTTACGATTAATCAATCATTGGATTAATTTATCGATCTACTTATACATACTTGCTCTTCTAAGCACCCAAGACATTTTGAAACACTCCTGCAGCCTTCTGCTTATATCCACACATCCTTTTTTTAATTGAGAACACACAACCAACAACAATGTCTGAAGACCTCAGTAATAACAACCTTGACCCTCAAGAAATTATCACCAAGCATAGACACTCCAATAGCATAAGCAGTGTTCACTCAATCACCAATCAATTGTCTCCTTCGATCTCGCGTCAACCCGCTCAAACCGTCAACACAAGACAAAGAAGATCTTCCTCGATAATCCAGCATTTAGAACCAGACAACTTGGAAACAAAAATCGACCAAGCTTTGAACCCTAATGTCAACGCTAACTGGGTCCATTTCAAAGGTGCATGGATCATTCATATCGTTCTTATTGTATTCTTGAAAGTTTTCTTTAACTTCATCAGTGTCTTGGATAATGACTGGAAATGGACGTTGACAAACCTCACTTACAACATTGGTTCATATATCATGTTCCACCAGGTCAAGGGTACTCCATTTGAATTCAACTCGGGGGCTTATGACAATTTAACTATGTGGGAACAAATAGATAATGGTGATCAATACACCCCAACCAAAAAATTCTTGATGCTTGTGCCGATCGGTTTGTTCTTGATCAGTACCCACTACTCAAACTATAACTTGAATTTGTTTATTTTGAACGGTGTCAGCTGTTTATGTGTTGTTGTTCCAAAGTTGGCCATCGCTCATAGATTGAGAGTTACTTTATATTAATTTTTCAAAATCTTCTTTTTCGGTAATACTAGGATCGACTTATCACATATATTTATAAGCATTTCCAATTCGGTTGTAAATTAGCTTATATTATATCTACATACACATAGACAACTCTCTGTGGTATCCTTATACCATTAGATGTCTAATTTTAATTTAATATATGTATCTGAGAGTATCAAAGAATGTAGATCTTTTTATTTTTCAATTGCAATATTGATTTCACCTAATGTAGAAAATTGCAACATCCAAATGATCTGAATTTTAATTTTTAAAAGAAGTTTCTAGAGTTTATCAATTTCATTTCTTGCACTTAATTTCATATTGGCATTCTTAAAACTAGTATAAATTATATTGTCTCAAAATTGACTCTGAAAGTTAAAAATTAAAACCCCGTAAATTTTTTCCAACTGAGTCAGGATGCGATTAGCCCGAAAAAGTGCGATAATGTCAAATTTTCAAAAATATATAAAGTCATTGAATCTCCTCTTTTACATATTTTCTCCTTTTTTTCCTCAAGTTAATTAACTGTTACAGTCAATTATAATCTCTCAATCTCCTCAAACATGTCATACGCTTTATCTCAAGCCCATAAGCAATTGGTTGAAGGTTCTCTTAAGGACACTGACCCTGAAGTTGACCAAATCATCAAGGATGAAATCGACAGACAAAAGCACTCCATCGTTTTGATTGCTTCTGAAAACTTCACCACCAATGCTGTTTTTGATGCTTTGGGAACTCCAATGTGTAACAAATACTCCGAAGGTTACCCAGGTGCTCGTTACTATGGTGGTAACGAACACATCGACAGAATCGAATTGTTGTGTCAAGAAAGAGCTTTGCAGGCTTTCAATGTGACTGCTGACAAGTGGGGTGTCAACGTTCAAACCTTGTCTGGTTCTCCAGCTAACTTGCAAGTTTACCAAGCCATAATGAAACCTCATGAAAGATTGATGGGTTTGGACTTGCCTCATGGTGGTCACTTGTCACATGGTTACCAAACCGACACCAGAAAAATCTCTGCTGTTTCTACTTATTTTGAAACTATGCCATACAGAGTTGACTTGGAAACTTGTTTGATCGACTACGACATGTTGGAAAAGACTGCTATCTTGTACAGACCAAAGGTTTTGGTTGCCGGAACTTCTGCTTACTGTCGTTTGATTGACTATAAGAGAATGAGAGAAATTGCCGACAAGGTTGGTGCTTACTTGGTCGTTGATATGGCCCATATTTCCGGTTTGATTGCTGCAGGTGTCATTCCATCTCCATTTGAATACGCCGATATTGTTACCACTACCACCCACAAGTCCTTGAGAGGTCCACGTGGTGCCATGATTTTCTTCAGAAGAGGTGTCAGATCAGTTAATCCAAAGTCTGGCCAAGAAGTTTACTACGACTTGGAAAATCCAATCAACTTCTCTGTCTTCCCAGGTCACCAAGGTGGCCCTCATAATCACACAATTGCTGCTTTGGCCACTGCTTTGAAGCAAGCTGCCACTCCTGAATTTAGGGAATATCAAGAGCAAGTTTTGAAAAATGCCAAAGTCTTGGAACATGAATTCATTGGCAGAGGCTACAAGTTAGTTTCTGACGGTACTGACTCGCACATGGTCTTAGTTTCCTTGAAGGATAAGAAGATTGATGGTGCCAGAGTCGAAACCATCTGTGAAAAGATCAACATTGCCTTGAACAAGAACTCAATTCCTGGTGACAAGTCTGCTTTGGTTCCAGGTGGTATTAGAATTGGTGCTCCAGCCATGACTACAAGAGGTTTGAGTGAAGAAGACTTCAAGAAGATTGTTCATTACATTGATTTTGCCATTACTTATGCTAAGGAAATCCAAGCTAACTTGCCAGCCGATGCTAACAAGTTGAAGGACTTCAAGAACAAGGTTTTGAACGGTGAAGACGAAAAGTTGAAGGCTGCCAAGGCTGAAATTTCTGCTTGGGCTGGTACTTTCCCATTGTCTGTCTAAGGACACAAGCAGTTACCTCTCTTCTGAAAAAAACATTAACAACTATAAATATACTTCAATTCATCGGTGAATAGCTCAACCATTCACCAATTTTTTTTGTTTTCCTGGGTATTTTTTCAACAAATTATAAATTAAAAAACTGTATTTCTATTATAAATCTGTAATTGTTATTCTTCAATCGCGTTGACTTTTTAACGTAATTTAACTTGCATGGTTCGAATTGTAACGTAGTAAAAATATTAGTTATAATTTGTCTAATAATTGCTGTTACCTGAGGTCAATTTTTCAGCATTTTGGAAAAACCACCTTATTCTACATCTTTTTATAATTTTAAAATATTTCTATCATTATAGTTTATATAATTGAATACTTAAGGCATCTCAAATGTCATATAGAAATCACTATCACTATAATTCCACAATGTAATTAAAAATAAACCCTGAAAAAAATTACCAAGGGCACACCTTCAGTTGATTTTGCAACTCCACTAAATCTGGGGCAAAAACAAGAAGCGGAAAGTAGGGAAAAAGGATATTAAAATAGGAATTGTTTGTAGAACGGAAGAGAAGAGGAAATTGTGGGATTAGCAAAGCTCAAGCCATTAGCTTAAACTTTAGTGGTTGGATCAATATTAGAAGCTGGAGCGGCTTCTTGTTCAAATACACCATCAGTGTCGTTTGAAGCCATTGGACCATCTTCCTTTCCAGAAATGGAGGAGGACGATATGTTTTCCTGCTTCTCAAAGTTTTCCTTTTCAAAGTCACCTTCGTAGATACCTAATTCGTTGCCTTGGTCTTCGATATCTTGTAAGGTTAACTTAGGCATGGTAGCAGCAACTCTCCATGGTTGTCTACCGTCGATAAAAGCTTTAGCGAAAATGATATCAATTTCTTCCAAGGATCTACCAGCAGTTTCTGGGTAAAAGAAGAAAATAATTGGAACAAACGCATAGTTCATAATGGCAAAAAACAAGTATGCACCCCATCTAGTGTTGTCAATAAAGATTGGAGTGAACATAACAACGGCGAAGTTACATAACCAGTTAGTACAAGTAGAAATGGCTGTTGCAACTGTTCTAGTTCTCAATGGGTTGATTTCTGGAGGGTAGACCCATGGCAATGGTAAAATGGTGAAGGCAAAGAAAACAATAAACAAGAACAAACCAACGGCGGCACCCTTGGCATTTTGTTTAGTATTATGAACCAAACAGGCGAATGTGATTGTGAATGAAATACCTTGACCCCAAGCACCAATCAAAAACAATTTTCTTCTACCTAAAGTGTCAATAAGGAAGAAAGATGGAATGGTAGACAACGCGTAAACGGTAGCAAAAACACCACCCAAAACTAAAGCCAATCTTCTGTCTAAACCAATAGTGTTCTCAAACAAAACAGTCGAATAATAAATAGCAGCGTTACAACCAGTGAATTGTTGGAAGAATTGCGAAGAAGAACCGATAAGAATTCTTTGAAAATGTTGAGTCTTACCCCCACCAAAAGTTTCCTTAAAACCCAATTGAGATCTCGAGAATCTGTTCACGGCATCAGTAATGACTGAAGCTTCAGCTATGATTTCATCATCTTCTGGGTCCAAATCCTTCAAAGCACCCAAAATCAAATGAGCTTCTGGCTTCCTGTTCTGAGCAATTAACCATCTTGGTGATTCTGGCAATTGCAAAATACCAATAAACAAGATAAGAGCAAAAATAATTTGAAAAGCAACTGGCAATCTCCAAGAGACTGAGTTATCAACGTACGACAAACCAAAATCTAACCAATAAGCGATAAAAGTACCGACGGCAACGACAGCACCTTCCATAGTCACCAATCTACCTCTGTTTTCAGCACGAGACATTTCAGATTGCCAAACTGGGATTGTAGCAGTGTTCATACCATTACCCATACCCGTGATAACTCTACCGACAACGAATTGACCTAATTGCCAGTGGCCGTATTGTGTAGTAACAGAAATAATAGTACCAAGGATAATAATAAGAGAACCGCAGATAATCAATGGTCTTCTACCTATCTTTTCACCGTTAAATAAAGCGAAAAGAGCACCAAAGAAACAACCTAATTCATAACACGAAGTAACTGCACCTTGAATGGTACCATTATTTTTTGTAGCGGGGAATTCACCATTGAATTGTGGAGCGGTGATAATACCGGACATTAAACCTTGATCATAACCGAACAAGGAAAAACCGGTGACTGAAGTAATCGTAATGAGAACTCTAAGCTTTCTACCTTTAGCACCAAAGGTATTGGTTCTTGCTGTAACCCAATCAAAATAACCCATAATGAATATTAGATATATGGAATTATGAAATAGTTATTTGAATTAATAATAAACCGTATAATATTGGCTTTGAATGGGGGATATCTCTTGTTATATATATACTTTCTTAATTTGTTAGAAACTAAGTATTATTTTACTTCTAGAACAATATGTCTGCAAAAAAAAAAAAGTTTATGTTTATGTACGATGAGGTAAGCACAAGAAAAATATTCTGTTTCTACCGGGGATGCTTGAAATAATATGAAATTTCTAAATAAGGAAGGGAAAGTGGGGGATTTCCTATTTTAAGGACCTATTGTTAAAAGCGGAATTGGCATAGATTTAATTATAATCACGTAAGTGAAACCAAGAAGAATGTATACCAAGTCAAATAGAGGAGGGCCTCTTGTTCTATGAATCGCATATAGCTCGAGGGGATTCTTAGTCTTTGGGTAAAGGTCTTGAAACAAGGTCCTTGTCCAGGTGATTACTTTTGACATTAAATTGAATAAAATACACCACACAAAACACTTTAATATAAACAAAAAATTAAAAAAATATTATTTTTCTGGGTGTTTTGTGAAAAGTACCAAACCCCTTTCAGTCTAAAGTTATGTATTATGACGTATTGGGGAATATAGCCGTGACATCAAGAGCAATGCAAAAAGTCTACCTGCAGGTTTTTTCCTTGCTCCAAACAGTTTGAACGAGTCATTTTACATTTACTATTTTACCAACGTAGCACCATTAAAACATGAAGCTGGTATATGTACTATTACACTTCTAGACGTAAGGGTGCATCCGACGCATCGCGTTAAATTCCTCTTTCGGAAAGTAAATCAGGTCGCTTGAACTTTTGTTTTACTGGATATCCGAAGTATCAGGTCACACTTAAAACAATTGGTTGGTATGCAAAAACGATCATACGAAGTATACACGCTCGCGATCATTCTGTATTAATTATCCTTATTTCGTAAGGTATATTGTGTTTGTTCGCCCAAACTCCCAATGTAACATGCAGGCGGGGCCAGTGCACAGAATATACTTTTTTTTGGATTAAGGCCACTAAACCGATCTCTTATTATTTTGCATTTGTGAATTCAGCAGATAGCTTTGAGTAACATTTCCTGTTGTTGACGCTGGCTTCTTTAGTCAGTTTCAAATCTCTAAGTGGTAATATTTACATGTTTTGAACGCTTGAAACTCCTCATTTCCCCCACCACACATCACGAACCTTTATCGTGTATTTGCAGTAATCATGGAGTGCATGCCTATTGTGAATAACAGATAATTTTGTATACCATTTCAAACACATTACTAACAGCAATTGTATGATTTCAGCTTTTCATTTTAATTTTAATTTTCTTCATAAGGTAAGGGTGCTTCGGCTTTTAGCGCATGGAAAAAAAAAAAATAAAAAAAAAAACTAATTTGATTGACTGCATGAAAATAGAAAAAAAAGAAAAGACTACTTTAGGTGAATAGTGAGTTCTTTCAAAAAGCTCGTAAACTAAGATCCATAGATAAAAATTCGAACCTAAAATTTACCTATATTATTGCAAAAGTCTAGATGATGGATGACAAATGGATGATAAACATACACGTATTTCGCGTGTCGCTAGTGCTTGTTTCTTTTCCGTCGAGCTCCCCTCGTCGCAATATTTTTTTTTGATTGTTGCAAGTCCGACCAAACAAAGTGGTAAGTCTTACTTCGCTTTGTGTATATATCTTATAATTACTACTGCATATAGAATAATGTTGCTATTCTTGCTAGAAGTTGCATATGCTGAATGCGTTTCCTGCAAGATGAGTATGTAACATAATGCATATTGATTGACATATGACCCTCGGTCCCTGGAACGGCAGAGATGAGAGGTCCAAATCAGTACCATCCAAGTAAATAAGTTTTTAGTTCTACAGTAAACATCAGACGACAAGGTAGAATTATGTAAGAGTATGTTGCATCCCACAAAAACCAATCCTTCTACCCGAACCTGCCAACATGTCTGCGCATTTTCATTTATTTTTGTTTCGGGTAAAGGGTGCGTCATAAGTCAAATTGTTTTGTCTTGGCAAAATAATTTCAACTTTAACAAATAAAAAACGGAAATGGGATGTAGTTGATTTAACAGAAGAAATAAATGAACAAAGAGGGCTCCGGTAAAATAGTTTATAATATTCCGAAGTCGTCAAGAATAACGGTAAAAGGTTCATAACACTAATAGACTAATGATAAATAATAGTCAATTATTTTCTCAACAACAGTTTATACATAGGCTGCATTGTTAAAATATTTTCAAATACTGTGACAAAAATTTAATGCCCTTATATCTATTAGCTGAACATCGTTACACAAACTGTGAAACAGTCTCGTTTGCAACGTAATCAACATTTAGCTGTGAAAGACAGAAGTAGCATTTTTTTGGACTCTCTCATTTCATATTCACGAAATATTTTTGTAATGATTAGTAAGCTTTATTTACTATTGGGAACTCTGGCTTATACGCTTTTTACTAATTTTGTTCATCTGCGTCTTTTCTATTGTTTTTGTATTTGCTAGCACTAATGCCACACATGTAAAGATATAGCTCCAAACGTACCCCGCCATGCCAAAAAAATTAAAAATTGTCCCTTTCAAGATCAATAGACCGGTTTTATTAAAACCCCACGCTGTACAATAGTCGCAAAATAAAATGCAACCATTTTCGATTGTTATCTATCATCCCCGCCAACAGTACGGATCGAAATTCCGATCCCCACTAAGTCAGACGTGGAGAATCCCCACACATCCCCGTTGTATGAGCACTTTGTCTCATCTGATCCGAGCTTATAAAGCAAAATGTTCAATCCCGGAGTGTCAACGATTAGTAATATCAAATCAAATACGATAGTTTGGTAAAGATTTGACCCATCTAGAGAGTAGGCGAAATCTAACATTACACATCCTCTTGGCGCGTCAATTGAAAATTTATACCCTACTGGCGCAAATTTTTAATCAATCAAGTTCAGGACAAACTAATAAGCTTGGCTGATTATACTTCATAAAGGAAGGAACGAAGTAAAAATAACAACATATCAAGACGCTAGAATACTAGATATTAAGTTACTCTTAAGGTTTATTCTGTTTGTTAAAATGTAATTATATGCAAAACATATCTTAAGGTTAATTAGTACAGTTATCTTCATCCTGTAACCCCCCATAGAAACTATTAATAAAATTATATCCCTGCATATTGCCCAATAATCAAATAACATTTTATTACTAGTGTTTTTTGTATTTCATCACTTCAAACTCATAATATATATATATTCTCGTGTATAAACATTGTCAGCACTTTGGGGTAGGAAATGCATATACACAACAGCAGAAACTTTCAGATAGTGTAGGGCTACCGCAATCCTTGCCTGATTATTCAGTTAGACCTCTCTTTTGAGTATTTTATCTTTATTTAAGAATTCATTTTGTATTTGTATGTCTATCTAATCGAATTCCTAGGACACCTCATAAAATAGCAAGTGTTCTCTATTTTAATCGTCACTTAGCTCAAGCTCAACTTGGTGTATTCTATATGCTTCTCTCATAAAGCAAGAATTGAGCGCCGTGGCGCAGTGGAAGCGCGCAGGGCTCATAACCCTGATGTCCCCGGATCGAAACCAGGCGGCGCTATTTTTTTCACACATTTGAATCAAATAGCTGAAAACCATTTCGTCGGTCAATGTAGTCTATAAATATTACAGTTTTGAATTAATTCGTAATCATCAATACAATGTATACATTCCCATTCCCAGTTAATATTCTATATTACCAAACATCTCCAAAATACTGAAGTAGTGACCTACAACACCCAAGACGACACAAATGTGCCACATATTATGACTTGAGAAGATATAATCAACCCACCATAAACTCAAAAAATCATTGCTGTATGGAGTACCGGTTGGTTTCTCTTGGAAATGCTTTTTAATAATTTCATTTAATTTGTCCTCTTGTGGTGATGAAGATAGGCTCGAGCCAGCTGAACCATGCGAAATAGCAGATTCGGTTTCTAATTCTTGAATTTCTTCACCAATATGTACCAACTCGTCTAACCCACTCTTATCGACCTTATTAAGTAAAACATCGCTAGTATTGTAATCAATATTGCTACATCTGTTATCATCCTCAATGATAACGTCATATCTCCATCTTTCAGGGATCAACCCACCATAAAATACAATACCAACCCAATACCAGACGAAACTTTTGTAGACCATAGGAAAAAACATTTTGAAAGTTGCCATGAACCCATCATAATAACACACAGAGATACAAGTAATAACACCCATAAATGCCAAGCCCACGAAGAAACCAATCCTAATTGATCTACATTCTGGCTTATCAAAATATGGCGACCAGTTAAATAAAACACCGGCAACACCACATAATATCGAAAATCCCATATAAAAAGTAAGTAATTTAGGGTGGTAATATAACGAGCAGTACTCTGCAATAATTACAGAAAATGTGATTAAAACGGTAATTCCGGTATAATCAACACATGCACACCTAAGACGGGTTGGTAGATGAGCAAAACAAGAATACATGTGCCATACGACCGAACTGCACAAGCATTTCATACCCGCAGCTAAGAACGCATACATAACCAAATTATCTTTAAATTGACTCTTTTGAAACATCTCAGTACTTGGGTAGTGAAATAATCCAATGTAAATCATTATAAAAAGACCAATCAAATGAGTCCATATGTTCATACTCTCGTTATGATTGAATTTAAAAAGAGACTTCCACATCTCAGAATGGTGCAAGGAAAATCTGTAACCATGAATAATATACTTGTTTTCTCTCCAACTTAAAGGAAGTTCATAATAGTGCAAATGTCTTCGTTCGGCTGATTTCAAGGCCTTGTTGAAATTAAAAAAACGTAATTGGTTAATAATAGACTCATCTAAATTGGGTGGGAATGAATCATAAAATTTATCATTATTGTCTCTAAGAAAATCATCGACTTGAATTAATTTTTCTTCAAAATATTGGATGGTGGTAATAATGTTTTTTGATAATGCTTCTTTATTTGATAAATTTTCTGTTACCGTATTTGTGTGATGATCAGTTTCGTTGAATAAATAATTATATTGATCATCCAAAGTTTTATATAAATATTCAAGATTGGTGAATGAAGACTTCAAAACAGAGTCCTTAATCACATTTAATCTTTGGTGAATCGTATTTAAGTAATTTATCGAGTAAGTTTTGAGCGAATCCAAACTAGCGCTACTGCTGCTTCTCGATCTGGTATACTGTATTTCAACATGCTCAGTTTCATATACATCGCTAGATGCTTTAAGCTTCTCTTCTTCTGATCTGAACTTGAAAAACTGTTCAAAATTATCTAAACGTGATTCGATGGAACTTAAAAATATATCTAGCTTCTCGACTAATAGTTCTTCAGTACTCTTTGAACCATGTGCAACCAGTGAACTTCTGCGAATTCTGTTTCTAAGACCCGTTCCTATATCTTCATTATCAAACATTTCTAAAATTGCTGACATGACATAGGCTAGAACAAAAGAGTGTATGTGTTTGTCTTGATATGCTATTAAATTAAAAAAGAATATAATAGTTATTTATAATGTCTATTGCAAATGATTTTCAGCGGAATGCTATTTTCAACCTGTGTTTCTTTTCGCTCCAAATAGGAGAATGCAGAGTAGAAAAAAAAAAATAAAAAAAAAAAGAAAAAAAAAGCGCTATACGATACTCAATCAAGAAAATTTCTACTGCTCTCGTTTGAGAGGGTAACAAGCTACCAAAATGTGTTAGAGACGAAAAAAATAAAAAGAAAGCTAATATTTGTACATGTTCACTTACGGTTTATGAGCAACAACCCAAAACGGAAATTCGATGTATGTCATACTTCGGAGTATATAGCAAGATAAAAGTTTTCGGCCAAAAGAGTTGCCCCGAACAAATTTAGGTGCGCTTATTTTATTGCTGCAATTTTTCTAGCTATTATGTAAATTTAGCAATCGCAAATTGAACAATGTAAATTGTATTTACTGATGCTTCAATCTCTCTATTTTTTCAAAGTCATATAATGCCTTCCTTAAAGGTTTAGAGAATTTAAAGGTCGACGTAAGTTCATTATACTTCAACTTTTGCTCTGAGGTGATGCTCTCTATCTTATCCTTACCAATTGGATCGAATAAGAATTGTTTCTCCTTTTCATGGGTATCTGTTAATTCTTTAGTGAGGTAGTATTCCACTAAAATGTCCTTATCATCAAGTAATTGAAGTGTTTCATCGTCCGTCATGGAGTTAATACGGGCGATTAAATGGTCTTTAGATAATCTATCATTAGGATCAACCTTGAATAATTTCTCAATTTGCTCTTTCATTACCCATAAGTTGAGTCTTTGAACATAATACCAATCGGCATATTCATGGGAAAAAATTCCGCTAGGATACTCAAAAATTAACCTTTGACTGAGATGTGCTGGAATGTATAATGGTACACCTCCCATCATTGAGTATCTTAATGGAGAAAGCTGCTCAAGTTTGTAAAAATGTTTACGACGATCATTGTAAACTTCATCATTTTCAGAAGTCTTTTCAATACCTAATGACTTTTTGTTTTTGTACTCATTGGGTACTTGTGCATTTGACTTGGATAATGCTGTGATATCGATATATATGCCTGAATCAACGTCTATAAATCTTGCATCAATATGGTTTTCACCACCAGAAATACCTCGATTGTGAATAAATGTTCCTATATCAATAAGAAACCTTCCGTATCCTTCAGTTGGATCTTCAACCACTAAAGTCTGGTTATATTCCCTTGCCATACGAGTTAATTCAAAAATTGGCATTTGAATATCAATATCATTATCAAAAGGAAACATGAGACCATCCCAATACCAAGATAACAATGGGCCATGTTGAATCCAAGAAATGATTCCTTTTTCTTCTGCAAATCTATTCCAATTTCTCAACAATCTATCCAATATTATATTAGTACGAGAAGTCAAATCTTTTTGAGTCCATTGATCCCGTTTATAATTCAAACCACCATTAAAAAACCTCCAGTCATAATGCCAACCCCATTCTTTTTCAACATTTCTATCATCATCGATTCTAATCGTTGCCATTTTAAAATATGTTGGTTCCTTCTCATCAGTGTACTCACTACAAGTCTTTAAACCTTCATAATATGAATTCTCGGTTACTGACAATGGAGATGTCTGTTTGGTCTTATAATAATTAATTTGGTCTCTGATTTGCGATGGAGGATAAGAAAACATGGTTTCGGTCATGTTCAATTCTCTAGATGCAGTTGGGTCTTCCTGCTGTCTTAATATTTGATACATGTTGTGAATATCCTTTGATGGGTCTAACTTTTTTGGATGAACGAGGTAATTCAACGATCTCCAAGAATCTAAATGAGAGATTTCTCTTTCTGCTGATGAATCTGGGTTCAAGTTATAATCGAGTGAATAATGTTTGATCATATCAGTGTGTAACATTCTGCATGTCTCATTTACATCAACATCAAATTCAAAAGTACCACCTTCTTTATTCAAAATAATTACTTTGAAAGGGTTTGGCAAGTGAACCATACTATATGATTTAGCCTCAATGACCCTATAATCGTTGAATGGTCTGTCTTCGTGTGAAGAATGACCATGTATAATAAATCCTGGCAATTGTTCTCGTGATTGGTACCCTAATTTCTTGAGCATGCTATCGTTAACATCATCGTTAGATGAGCAAAAATAATCTGGATTTGGGTTGTTATTAGTTTTACTTGCAATGGTTTGACATGTTATTCTGTCTTTTAATGGTTTACTCAAGTCATCATTCAAGATGGTCAAGTCAATCCAGTCAGCCCAGTTAAACGGAAGGCTAATTGGAGCAATATTCTTGATTTTATCGAAATCTGGGTCTGGAGAAGGAGCTTTCTTCACAATCTGTCGCTTTAACTCATTCAAGTACACCGCAAGAGTAAATCTAGGGTCATAATATAACTCATTAACTTTCATCCAAGAGTTCAGAGAATCTTCAAAAAAATCGGCAATGCGGACTTTGAAGTTGGTTTCAGTCAAATCAGTATTAGCCATCCAATATTTGTCATTTGCATTTTCTTCAACACGAAGAAGCTTTTCTTTGAGAGCCAAATCGAACTGAGAGATAGATAGCAATTCCGGCTTTTTTGGAGCTTTTGTGCCACCAAAGTTTGCGAGGAACTGCTGCTCTGTTGCAACCTTGAGCTTCAGTGGTTCATAAAGTTGATAAATGGTGAGATATACCAAGTTTGCTATTAAAATGATTATCAATAGTACCTTGAATATGTGTGTTCTAAAACTAGATTTCATATGGATAAATTATTACTTTGTGAAACGAAGGTAGATATATATGAAATCAAAACTAAAAAGCCTTTAAATTAGTAAACTCGTGTGAGTTTTTCTACAAACGAAATCGATCTATATTTATGTTATATTTATAAATTTTTGTTTCCATTAGTAAATTGGCCTTTTAAAACTTGCGTTAGGAACATGCGGCATTGAATGCTTTCTTCACCACTTTTACAAAAGAAGCCGTTTTTTGCAACATTTTTTTGGGGACATGCATTGTTACGCACTTGGGCTCGAGACCACTTTAGGTTTTTTTTTGCGGCGTCAAATAAAAGATAGACAAAATGTTAAACAAACATTGGGATAAAGGTTGGGAAGCAAGGCATGTAGAATGAAGACGATTTATCAGCGTGTTGGTGACTCGTGGTTAGGGCCACATATTATACTTTAGCTTTGTTCGTTTAGCTTATACTCCTCACGACCTGTATGCAGTAATACGATGCCAACTAAACGACGAGAGAACAAACAGAGTCACTACAGAATTTTCAAACGTCCAATTCATGATAGGAACCTGCAAGATGGTACAATAGGATCACACATACCAGGCCAACATAAGTTTTTGCATGAAATTATCCTTGGTACTGCAAGTTTCTGAAATTAACAATAGAATTTCGATTTGACTCCACACTTTTATAAAAGGAATTGACGGAGATAACGCGTAATCTCCTTACATTAAATTAGATGTGCATAATTGCATTACTGAAGTAAACACTTGGATCGAGAATTGGTTTTATTAACCATTTAGGTGATATATGATGTTGTATCTCTGCCAGAGCATGATTTTGGCTTTTTGACATTTCTGCTTTAGAGATCTTCCGGACAATAAGATTAGCGTTTGACTAAACTCAAGTACAATAAAGATTTTGTGCTTTATTTTGGAACACCGGAATGCATTATTTTTCCTGTACATTCAAGGGAATTTTTTGTATTGTGTACCTTATAAAATTACCTAACCCTCTATTGTTATCAAGGCTTTTTGCTTCTTCAAAGGTTTTACAAGAGTTCAGAATTCGCTCTAAATAGGTTGTTTATTATTTTACCTGATTTTATGATACTTAATAAGGGTTGTTTATTATTTTACCTGATTTTATGATACTTAATAAGGGTTGTTTCTAAGTGTTGCATGAGCACATTGATTTGTTTATTATGCCAAGAAATGGATTCATTCTTCGATAAATCTAGCTTTCAAAATTACAAACGCGGAAAATACTAAACGGTAACAGTCTCGAAGGAGACAAAAAAGATGATAAAGCGGAAATATTCCAGTATCATAGAATTCAAACCTTTATTTGGAATGAACTGAGCGTGTATTACTCCGAGTAAGGACTAAATATAATTACTCTAGGATATTAAGTGCTTCCCTTTTAAGTAATTTTCATGCAAAAAAGTAGAAATATTGGTAAATATGCTAGAAGAGACAGAAAATATTTGCATTCAACTTAGAGTTACGATAAACAGTGCCATGTAGCTTTGTATATTCTGTCCAGATGATGTAGAATATTCCCGACTCGTAAACTCCAAAGGCGCAATCAATGGAAAGTATTTTAATAGTCTAGTTTTGTACTCATTGCATATACCACAAGCACTGTCATCAAAGTTTTTCAGTTACTACAAGGCTCATTTACAACCCGCTATAATTCCGTTTATTCATAATCTATATCATTTTAGATTCTTAAGCAAATCTTCAAGCTGCGAACACACATATACGTCTAATTTGTCCAATTGATCGGTACCAAATTTTTCTGAAATTTTTTCTAAATTGTGCAAGTCTTGCTGTAACTTATTATCTACAGCAGTAACTTCCTGGGCATTGTTTTGCCTTAAATCATTGACTTTGAAATCATCCTCAGCATGCAAGTAATTGAATTCTTGCAAGTCATCATTGTTGACACCAAGACCACTAATATCAACGTTACTAAAAACATCTTGGTTCATCTGTTTCCAACTTTGGTCTACCTTACTTTTCGAATCGCTATTCAAATTCCCTTTATCTTCTAAATATTTCTTGAATAATTTTCTTTTCATGACAACCTTATTCAACCTTGAATTTAACTGCTGAATAAATAATTCTTGATCTAATTGATTAATTTCAGGATAATTATCAAAATTAAGCATTACAAGTTCTGAATTAACAAATTTACACCTAATCATCACAAGGAACAGTTCAATCCACAGAATCAACTTTAAGAACAATTCCTGATCGTCATTTTTGTATATCCTATGAATAAAGTTCCATAAAACCTTTTCATGCTTATCCAAAAGTGTCTTTAATCTGTCGAAAATTTCAATACTACTCAAGAGATACATATCTTCATTGTTTAATCTAGTTAATTCACTGATAAGGTTATCCATGAATTTTTGAAAATCTTTGAAGACTAAATGAATATCACTTTCACCAAATATTTTCATCAATGGTTGATAGAAGATTGTAAGAAAGGTTTTGATTAACCTAGTTAACTCAGGTTCTTGCCATAATTCCTTAAACAAGTTTTTGTCCTTTTTACGCACTTGCACTTGCCAGTATTGTTTTAAGTCAATGTATATTTCTGCATTGGTGATATTTTTTTCTTTTTCAATGACTTCATATGACTTATAAGCTTTTAAAACACGTTCAAAAAGTTCTGGATTTGAAACTTGGGGAGAAATCAACTTTGTCGACAAAATTGTTAAAAGCAAATCTTGTCCTTTACTAGTAGCTTCATAGGCGATATCTAAAATCACATCATTTTCTAATTCAACATAATTATCTAATCTTAAAATGAACTCATGATAGATAGGATCAATCTTTTCTTCACGCAAACTATTTAATTCTTTAGCAAAATCATTTAAATCCTCATCAAGCAACATTATGAAAATCATTGACAATAAATTTCTAGATCCCTTTGGCTTACTATTTAATTTTTTCAAATCTTCATCTTCATCATTCGAGGACCAGCCCCAACTAGGTAATGAAAATTTCGGGAAATTCACTAACAACAAATCAACAACTCTTGAAACAACTTTAACAGGATTTGTAAATCTTAAGATTCCATATACAATGCTGTATGGGAATAATCGATGGAACTTTTTACATTTTGCAAACCATTCATTTGAGTTATCTTGACCTAAAAACACTTGGTATAAAGTCGCAGCAATCTCCAATTTGCTCCATTCATTGAAAGTCTGTAATAATGGCGATAATTCTGAGATGTTTGGTGTTTCACCAATCTCTCTAAAGATTTGGGTGATCGTCTGGGGATTCATGACCAATTCCTGCTTAAAATTATCGAAATCCTTGGACAACTTCATCATTACAGCTGCAGTCTGTTTCTGGAATTCATATTGTGTTTGAAGTTTATTCTCTTCATGGTATAATCTGTACTTGTGGTCTTGCTCATCTCCCGGAGTTAATTGCGAAAAGCAACCCTTGCGAATGAAAACTTGGAACACATTTGAATGGACAATTTCAGGGAATCGAATCAACGACGAAAGATATCCACGCAAAGCTAGCCTTAATTTCTCCTTCACAAGTTTATTACGTGGGCTATTACTAGTCACCGTCGACAACATAGAAATCTTTTCAGATTCAAACGAAACAACATCAGAATCATTCATACCAGTATCTTTCCGAACTTTTTGTGGTAAATGAGGAGCCTCCGTCGACATTAAACCAGGAAATTGCTTCTTCAATGCCGATTCTAGTTTCTTGAATTCATGATATGGACGAGATATAAAGTGCGACTTGTATTCAACATTCCCTTTCTCACTCGAAACTCTGGTTGTCACTTGAATGACAAATTCGAAATGATGTCTTGGAGCGGAAGGTTGTGTTGACATTAACTTTTTTAGTGGGTTCCATTGAGAGAAAGAAGAATCACTCGAAGAATTATGAGAAGATAAGGATATGTCAATTTTTCGAACAGTTACTATGTTGATACTCAAATCATTTTCATAATTCATCTTGGAGTAATCAGATAATCCGACAGGTAAAATATTATTATCGACCTTGCTTCCTTGAATTTTATCCATTTTTCCTGTATCAGAAGGTTTTAAATGACTCTCATTTAAATAAGTCAAATCTTTTTCAGTTATTATCACCGAATTATAAAAGAGCAAGAGACCAGATAAAAATTTCTTGTTAACCTGTCTCCTCTTTGTAATATTCTCTTTCCTTTCTTCTGAGCTACTAATGCTTTTCATGTTGAAACTTTGAACAAAAGGTTGAACCGTATCTTGCCAGAAGATCAATTGGTCCTTTTCCGAATTATTGGTAACAAAGGGGAAGGTAGCTAAAAACTGTTGGAAAAAGAATGAAAGCATTGGTAACGATTTCAATTTCTCTTGCGAATTAGAAACCTTGAACGGAGGACCAAGATACTCACAACAGTCTGGATTTGTTAACTCGTGCAATTCATTGGAAAGACAATTTTCGAGCAAATATTTCTTTAAAAAATGTTCTTGTATTGGCGTTAATCGGTTTAGGAAGTTGTCATTTTGTCGAGAATTGATTAGTTCTGACTTCCGAGCACTATTATTACCACTGCCTATTGTATTGTCTCCTGTAGCAACAGGGTCAGATTTATCATTTATTTTAACATCGCTTTGATTTTCTGTCGATTCATGCATAACGAATGAGTTAAATTTCCAATAAAAGGGTAAAGAAAGGCTATCAAATTAATGAATATCGTATATATATCGTAGGAATTTTGTATTGTTAGGGCTATGCAGTAGAGTTTCTAACCTGTAAATAATTACACAAAATATTAGTTTACAGTTTGGCTGAGACTCTTTTTTTTTTTAGATGCGAGAGCTCATCGTAGTAATTTTTTTTCTAGCGATTAGGTTTATAAAAAAAATTTTCTTTATTAAATTTGTTAAGACTTTTTCTTTTCTTCTTTATCGTACGTGGTCAAAATTCTCTCTAGAGTAACAATACGGAAGCTATATCTACACAATGGGTACTCAGAAGAAAGAAAAACAAAGAAGAGTGAGAGAAAATGACACCAGAGATGGTAATCTTCGTGTCAAAGGTGAGAACTTTTACAGAGATGCCAAGAAGGTGAAGCACTTACAAATGTACAAATCTGGTAGAGCTGTGCGTAACGCAAGAGGTGATATTGTGCAGGCTGCTGCTTTACAAAGTACTGATGCTCCTACTGCCCGTGTTGATCCAAACAGAAAATGGTTTGGTAACACCAGAGTCATCGCACAAGATGCTTTGTCGCATTTTAGACAGGCAATGGGTGAAAAGAAGCTGGACACTTATCAAGTCTTATTGAGAAGAAACAAGTTGCCAATGTCATTGTTGGATGAAAAGGATCAAACCGAATCTCCAACTGCAAACATTTTGGAAACCGAATCCTTTTCTTCCACTTTCGGTCCAAAGCAACAACGTAAGAAACCAAGAGTTGTTGCTGCTAACTTGGAAGATTTAGCAGATGTCACTACTGCTGATTCAAACGCCTATCAAGAAAAACAGGAATTGGACTCCACTTTGGGTTTGATGGGTGGTTCTTTCTTAGACAAAGATGATTTCACCCAAGAAGCCAAAGAAGCCATTTTCAACAAGGGTCAATCCAAGAGAATCTGGAATGAATTATACAAAGTTATCGATTCTTCTGATGTGGTCATCCATGTTTTGGATGCTAGAGATCCATTGGGTACAAGATGTGAATCTGTTGAAAAATATATTAAAGACGAATGTCCTCACAAGCACTTAATTTATGTTTTAAATAAGTGTGATTTAGTCCCAACTTGGGTTGCGGTATGTATTAACATTTTAGGTTTGTGTTCAAAAGGTATGAAACTTTTTTTTTTAATTTCTGTTTACCAAAGCCTTTTGTCAGGGTGATAATGCAGTCGAATTCTTTTCGACTACCTATCTACTTTATTGCCTGTTACGTCTTTGGAAGAGCAATTCTGTTCGCCCGTGTTCCCAGCATCTTGATGTTGGATCACCCACCGTTCTGGTGAGTGATTTGTTCACATTAGAGTTGATAGTTTTTATCTGCTCGCTCAGAGCAGTATCGGGATCTTCTTGAGTTGAAACTTTTCGAAGCTATGCTTCCCTCTGTGATTTGTTTCGTAGTATAGAAACCGACATCTTCAAATTTTGTTTTATTTCTTTTCCATTTTTCATTTTACTTTTTGACACAAATATCGTTTTCAAGAATTATTTTACTAACAAAAGATAGGCTGCTTGGGTTAAGCATTTATCAAAATCATATCCTACTTTAGCATTCCATGCATCTATTACTAACTCTTTCGGTAAGGGTTCGCTCATTCAATTATTGAGACAATTTTCCTCTTTGCATTCTGACCGTAAGCAAATTTCGGTTGGTTTCATTGGTTACCCTAACACTGGTAAATCTTCGATTATTAACACCTTACGTAAAAAGAAGGTGTGTACTGTTGCTCCAATCCCAGGTGAAACTAAGGTTTGGCAATATATCACTTTGATGAAGAGAATTTTCTTGATTGATTGCCCAGGTATTGTACCTCCATCTGCTAAGGATAGTGAATCTGATATTTTGTTCAGAGGTGTCGTCAGAGTTGAACATGTTACTAACCCAGAACAATATATAGGAGATATGTTACTCAAATGTGAACGTAAGCATTTGGAGAGAACTTATGAACTTAAGGGCTGGAGTAAGTTTGAAGAAAACCCAGAATTATTGGAACAAGCAAGTATTGAATTTATAGAATTAATCGCCAGAAAGCTGGGTAGATTATTAAAGGGTGGTGAACCTGATGAAAGTGGTGTTGCCAAGCAAGTTCTTAATGATTTTAATAGAGGTAAAATTCCATGGTTTGTGCAGCCACCAAAGGATGAAGAAGTGAGAACTGGTGAAGATAAGAAGGCTGAATACAAGAGAAAGAGAGCCGAAAGAGAGGATAAAAGAGAAGCCAAGAGAGCTAGATTAGAAGAAGCTGAACTCGAAGAAGAAGCTGACCTTGAAGAAGGAGCTTCAGAAGAAAAGGCTGAACAAGTCGATCAAGCTGAAGAAAGCAAAGAAGACAATTAGATAAAGTTTTTTGTAAATTTCTTCAGCTCTCTTTCTCAATCTGTACATTAGTTTTACTTCATTTTGTTTTAAATTATTTAATTATTCACTATTCAGTTTTTACGTTATTAGTATTTAGACTTCACATTTAGCATATTTTGTATTTGGTATGGTTTTTTAAATTACATTGGGGATTCACAAATAAACGTTTTATATATACATAATAAAATGAAGTAAGAATAAAATATAAAAGACATAACTATCTAAATTACATGTAGAATAATGGAAGCAAAAGCAAACTATATAAAAATGGAACAAAAATAATAATAAGAATCTAATATTCTTGAAAGTAGTTAATATAAAGACAAGTAAAAACAATAAAACAAAAAAGAGAAGGGGTCGTTAACTATTAGAGTGGTCTACCAAAAATGACAGAACCAGATTTGGATGCAGCATTACTAGGCGTTGTAGGAGCAGCACTAGAATTGTTATTACCATTTGCACCGGAGCCATATGGAGCAGTACCATTTTGAGCTTGTTCTGGAATCAAATTACCCAAGCCCCAAATTAAACCTCTGAGTCTACCCAATAATCCAAAATCAAAAGAAGACTGTCTCAACAATTCTTTAAAGCATTCCATGGCCAAGTATGCCTGTAAGCTTGAAGTCATTTGTTGTTGATGATGATACTGCGATGAAAAGTGTTGTCTGATGGCTGGTGAGATCGGTAAAAGATGTAACTCTTCAGCTAAGTATTCAATCGAAGGCTTGTTAGTTGAATTTTTACTGTCGTTAAGATCAGCGCCTTTATTCAACAATTGATTCCCTATATATTTTAAATCGAAAAAGTTAGGGAAATATTTTGAACACCACCAGTAGAAATCAGATTCATCAACAGGAAGCGAATCGTTCATAAGTAAACTTACTAGAAATCCCAAGTCGTAACCGGCATGATAACTGATCCAGTTAATTGAAGAGTCCAAGAGTAACCCACTTTCAATAAGCAATTCGGAAAAGGTGAAATGTGGAATTCCCTGCTGCATGTGTAATGGGAAGTTGATTTGTGAAGTTTGTGACAACATATTTAAATGCTCTTCGTTGTACATCTCTTTGCTCAAATCATATAAGAAATTGAATTGCCAAATCACATTGTTACTAATTTCATTATTCTTAATCTTGGTCACACAGAAGGAAAGTTGGATCATGTTCAACAAGTCAGAATTCGATCTTAATGTTTGGAAGTGATAGTCTGATGAAGATTTGAAAGTACCTACTGGCCTGGCAACAATACCCGGTATTTCTTGATGCATGGCAATGAAAACCTTAGAAGTTTTATCATTGATAAATGAACGCAATGAGTGAAATTCCAGCTCCAAATTATGGGTCCAGACCTCCTTAATTATAGGCACTTGTTGTGCTGAGATGTGTTGAGAAGATAATTGCTGTTGAACATTTTGTTGCTGGTTCAATTGTTGTTGAAGTTGAAGAGAGTATTGTTGTTGCTGTTGCTGTTGTTGAGATGATAATTGTTGTTGCTGAGCCTGTTGTTGTTGCAATTGTAATTGTAATTGCAAAACAGGATTCACGCTTTGGTTAGCATTCGAAAGACCAGGACCAGGAATCGAAAGACCCACTGGTCCGTTATTCTGACCATTCCCACCACCATTCAAAGCAGTTAAGAGCGGGTTTGAATGTTGAGGTCCAGGAGTGCTTAACTGGCCCTGGCCTTGTTGGCCTTGACCCTGTTGCTGTTGTTGTAAATGCTGGTTTAACAATTGTTGCCTTTGCAATTGTTGTTGCAACTGTATCTGCGATATTTGTGGCGATTGGCCGGCAGCATTAAGAGGCTGCAGACCGGCTTGCTGCAATTGGTGCAGCTGTTGTAAGTATTGAAGATGTGGATTCACGTTCATTGGATCATATATAATGTGTTCTTTAAAATCCGAAGTACACTTGTTGATTCAATTTTAGATAGTCGTCTCTTGGGTTTTATATCAATTTCGCTTTCCTTCCTTGTATTAAAGACACAAGTAAGATATTCTTTCCTTTAATATTCTTGTTAAAGATCAAGATATACTCTGAATGGTTCTTCTATGTTCTCAAAATTGTGTTCCTCAATAGTTGAGATTTAAAGAAAGAAAAAAAAAGTTTTTTGAGCAAGACACTACAGATACAAGCTGGCATAAACAAAAGGGGATACATTTTTTTATAATTAGACTAGAACTACAACTGATCTCTGAAGTTAGTCGGAGCCGAACCCGATGCATCGGCGTTCTGCAAATAATTATGATCACCGATTCTTCTTGGTTTGAACAAGTGTTGTAATAAGAAACCGATGGCCAATACTAACGACAAGACCGCGACCACAATATAGATCACACCTAAACTAACATTACGTCCACCAAATGTGTTATTTGTAGTTATGACAAGGGTCTTAGTACCGCCAAAGATTGACACTGGATAGTTCAACCCAATCGAGATCTCATACATACCTGAACTCATTGTTTCTGTTTTATTTTGACCATACAACTTGTAGAAATTAGGTAAACCGGCAGTTCTCATCCAATTTTGCAAATGTTCCCATTGCGATAAGTCAGGTATATTAGTTTCATTGTAGCCATCTGGAAACATCTTTGCCCAATTTGGAGGAGGAACAATGTCCTTAGGATCATATTTTGTCTTTTTGTATTTGTGGTCACGATCTGAAGCCCATGAGATACCTTGATCGGACATCACGTATGTGTCATTGTTTTCACCGTTCTTAGCATTCAATAGTATTGGGTTTGAGAAAGTGTCGTTGAAATAAGAGTTCGCAATAAGACCGCAAGGATATATAACTCTCAGATCACTGTCATCTGCGTGCAATAATGGCTTGCAATTGTCCGTCACTTGGTTCGCAGGAACAGCTTCACCCTTCAATTGTTGCAAATCGTACGAAATGACGTATTTCCTGTGGTTTTGATAAAAGTTGGTCAATCTATAGTATAAAAAGATGGGTGGTTTCAAATCCTTGGGAAGATTGAATTGAACGTGACAGGTTTGTTGCACACCACCATTAGTTGTGTCATTAACCGATTTCCACTTGAATTCGGGATTAGTGCTGCTACCTTTGAAGTGATAGCTTGTGTACTTAGATGGCACAGCCTGATACTCAGTACCTGCCAATTGACCACACTTTGAGTAGTCGATG
This sequence comes from Kodamaea sp. yHQL449, assembly GCA_030582715.1. Classification (NCBI taxonomy): domain Eukaryota; kingdom Fungi; phylum Ascomycota; class Pichiomycetes; order Serinales; family Debaryomycetaceae; genus Kodamaea; species Kodamaea sp. yHQL449. The sequence goes on along the minus strand of JAJMGT010000001.1, from coordinate 302,569 downwards.
GTCAAATCTTGTGTGTTATATGTGGTGTAGATTATGGCAATACCCAATGGAGCAAAAATAACAGCGAGTAAGAAAAGCAAAGGAATAACTGACAGTGGGGTCAAGATTGGCTGCCATGCCTTTAGTCTTTGTTGTCTGAATGCGGTATTTGGAGGCTTTCTTGATTTGTGAGCTTTAGATGTGGCACCAGTATCATTTAGTATGTTATCGTCGTCATTATCGTCACTAGACGATCTTCTCTTACGCAAAATGTTCATTAGACCTAAATAACAATGACTACCAGATTAAACGAATGCTTGTAATTTATTGATTCTATTTTTGTTTAACTGTGTCCTAGTCGCGAAAAAAAAAATTGAACAGATAGTGGAAAAAAAAAATTGGAAAGAAAAAGTGAAACATTCTACAACATCGATTTCATATAATATTCATAAATGATATAAAATACTATTATATCGTTTCTTATTTACAACATACACAACGTTGTATTATATAGTTCTCTCATGCACAATCTAATATATATATACATATCAATCAGATCTTACAACTTTAGACTTTCTGATACTATTACCGTTGAGCTTTTCGAATTTGTTGGTCGTGCCTTGGGTGTTAGCGAAACCGTTAGTACGGCCAACAAACTTATCCTTCGAATCCTTCGACTTTATAGGCTTACCATTAACTGACCCGCCAGCACTTCCGTTGTAGCCATTACTATGCTTAGAAGCACCGTACCCACCGGAACCACCGTTCTTTGATTCTCTTGGTTCTAAAGAGATAGTACAGCCTTCAATGACTGTTGTCTTCGCCTCAATTGCTCTTTCTTGACCTTCTGCAGTCATCATTTCACAGAGAGCAATTTTGTCCAGCTTAACCAACGATTTTACTTCACCAAAGTGTTTGCTAAGATGGTCTCTAATCACTTGCTCGGACTTTATAGGACCAACGCCACGAATGTAGATTGGAAAGAAACTATCCTTTCTATTAATTTTACCTTGAGGAGTGATCGTAGCAACAGGTACAGGAACAGGCTTTTTAACCTTTGCAGCAGTAGGCTTAACGATAGATTGTGTGGCAACTGGCTTGGCAGGTGGTGTAACGCTGGCTTGAGAGGCCAAAGCAGCCCATGAGATTGGAGCAGATGGGATTGCAGAGACAGGAGTACTAGCTGCAGCTTCCTTCTTTTCATCCTTCTTTGCTTCTTCGACTTCCTTCTTTTCATCTTTAGCTTCTTGATCGTTTGCGTCGTGCAACTTAATTGTTTCTGGCTTTGGCTTGATTTCATCAGCTTTTGGCTTAACTTCTTCTACCTTTGGCTTAACTTCTTCAACCTTTGGCTTAACTTCTTCGACCTTTGGCTTAACTTCTTCGACCTTTGGCTTTGCTTCTTCGACCTTTGGCTTTGCTTCTTCGACCTTTGGCTTTGCTTCTTCGACCTTTGGCTTTGCTTCTTCGACCTTTGGCTTTATTTCTTCAGTCTTTGACTTAGGTTCTTCGGCCTTTATTGGCTTTACAGCTTCTGGCTTAGCCACAGGCTTGGGAGTTTCAGGCTTTGGTTGTGTTTTGGCTACGGGGGTAGCATTAGCTGGGGTTTCGACCTTAGCGAGAGCCTCAGCCTTGTTTTGAGCCAGAACTTCGTCATCTTTATTTTCTGCCTTGAACTCTGCATGATCAATGAATCTCAAGATATCATTGGTGAGATCAAAGATGTTTTCCTTCTTACCAGGAGTCAACAAGAATGTTTGGGTGAATTGGTAATATGGCGAATCATTTTTGGACCATTCACCAAAAGCTACAATAAGAATGTTCTTCTGCAATGAAACTTCAAAGACAGCCGAAGTGATGATGATTCTACTACTGTTCTTTTGAGTTTCATTGGCTTCTTGAGCGAAACAGGCCTTGATTGCGTCGAGACCTTGGGCTTTATGAATGGTTTTAGCGGCATTCTTGGTTTCAGATGCATCAAATGGAAACTTTGCGTGTGAGAGAGATGCATTTTGGTTGTATATTCTATAAATATTTTCAATGTTTGAGTTGATATTTTCATAATATGAAGTGATAAAGAACCAACCAATCGAAGCTGCACGTTCTTCCGATAATTCAGGAGAAGAAGTGGTTCCAGCAGCTGGAGTGGGAGTTGCAGCAAGTACAGGAGCTGGTTGAGAAGTCGTCGTCATGTGCTTTATCTCAAAATCTTACTTTTAATCTATAATCAATTGATGAAAAAAAATAGAAAAATTGAGCACTCAGAATTCACTTTATTGCGACTGATAAATTTTGATCGCAAATTTCAAAAATTGTCTAGTCGCGCGAGAATCGTTGAATTTTTATTGTTAATGTTGGAAATTTTGTCGCAAGAATCGACCAAAGGGTATTTTGTAGTCGAAACAAATCATTTTCTGCAGCAAAATTAACGTTCAATAATACCTAATATACATATATATTTAAAGCTACTGGGGAAAAAACTTAACCGTAGTTAAAAACTACAATTAAAAACACCTTTCAGAATGAAATACAATCTCAGTAGTATTATATAGATAGCCTATTTTCGCCAATTCAACTATTCGTGATAATGATCGACATTAATGTATATTACGTGACTTGATTATTGGCATTCTCTCAACAACTCTTCTAAGACCTTGTTCTCCAAATCGCTCTTGTTGCTCACGCCGTTGAAACTCTTGATTCCCATTCTTCTCAAAACTTCAATTGTCTTATCTCTTGGGAACCCCATGTTTTCAAATTGCGAAACGATAGCATCATCAATACCGTACAAGGCACTATCACTCATTTCAGCCTTACTATCTTTATCATCGTTCGCATAAATCTTGGTCCAATATGCGGCAGTTTCATCAAAACCTGATCTATTAGATAAATAGTGCTTGGCCACTTCGGCATCTTGTGGATCGTTTGGTTCGGGTGATTGTAATAACGATTGTAATGAAATTAATGAACTCTTCAAAGTCAAAATTGGGGTCCATGCATCTTTCAAGATGTCCAAACAAATGGCACCGGTGACAGAAGAAATGTTAGGATGGTAAATTTTTGTAGCAAACTTCATCACAGGTGGCTTGAATGGATACTCATTAGGAATGCTGATGTCAACCTGAAATAAACCACCTTCATATGGCGTGCCTGGCGGTCCCTTGAAAAACCCAGTCAAACGGGTCAAGTCATTTTCGTTATTCAATTTCAAAGAAACTCCTGATTGGGAATCCTGACGGCATTCTTCCAATTCCTTGGCAATTCTTTTGACACGGGACATTCTAATCTAATAATATATTCTTCGGTTTAAAAGTATATAAATATAAAATTCGAAAGAAAAGCAAAATAGAGATCGATTTGAACTCGCATTTTTTTTTGTTGTCTTAACCCACAATTTTGTTGCCGTTTTTGAAAAACTGATTTGTAAGATAATAATTAATCCGTTGTAACAATCACAAGATCACTACATTATAAATAAGCAAAAAATATAAAATACATATGTAATATACAAATAAATATACATGATCAAGAGACAATTACTCAGAAGAACCACCATTGACGCTTCCCTTCACATTAACGGCCAATGCATCGAAAATGTTCTTTAATTCAGGTGAAGCATCTTTAACACATGGTAAGTCAAAGAAAGCATAATCGTCATTCTTTACCAATTCAGTGAACACAATAGTCAAACCCCATGGATGTGGCTTGTTAACCATTCTTCTTTCTAGCAATACACGAATAATCAACTCCTGGACGGTTGCCTTACTATTGGTGGCACTCCAGATCGAGTTCGAACTGAAGAAATGCAAAATGATACCGATAAACCAATGGGTATGGCTATTCGGATAACGTAATTGGTTTGCAATTGCGTTGATTAAATAAAATTTGAACTCGTTCGAACCATGATTCATCAAATCAAGTAATAAGGATACTTGAGAGGATTTAGTATTGAATCCTCTAACATGGTTTGGTAAACTGTCGGCAACAGCAGAGATACCAACATGTAAAACCAAAGCATTAATCAACTTAACATTGTAGTGTAAGACATCTAAACCAAAGTCACGAACTTCCTTTGGATGGTTTAATTTCATACCGGCGTAAATCGTTCTCATTAAAGCTGGAGCAGGAATTCTTAAAAAGTTTTCCACTGGTTTTTTCAAACCAACCTTGACCAAGTCTTCAACAGGTTTATAAGCAACTTGAGGCGAGTTGTTGATCTCTGGCAATCTTTCAACCTTTAATCCTTGAGTGAATGGATCTGGAATCACAATATTCTTTGGTGTGGCTGAGACAACAATATTTCTCAATTGAACATAACTTTTTGGAATTGCAGTAATTAATTGATAGTGACATTCAACTAGGAATTCAGGGTAGTCATGGTGTAAACCGACAAAAATTCTGTTAATAGCTCTAAAGATTACATTTATAACATCATTTTGAACATTCTTGGAGTAAACTGATTGGAACTTCAAGATAGCTGTCAACAATCTAACAACTGTACTATAACCTTCTGTATTTGGAAGTTCCAAAAGTTTAGGCAAGAATAAACGATGAGCAATCAATGATATCCATGCGAAAGTGAAACCTGGGTAAATAATTGGTTGAAGAGAGTTCAAAGCATCACCGATAAACTGATAGAATTCGAGGTCTAAATGACGAGTGGCAGAATCGTCATAAATAGAAGCATCACTCCAGCTCGACAACAATGATGAGAAGAACCTGAAATAAGCACGCTCATTCCAAGACTTTGCAGCTTCATGGTCATTAGTCAATGATAACATGATGATGCTAACAATTTTCTTCAAGTAATCAAGTGCGTCATCCTTACCTTGGAACTTCAATACAATCTTAATAACCAAGATCGCCAACGAATCAACTGCCAAGTAAGTCTCATGTTGAGTTCTGGTTCTAAGTTCATGCTCAGTGCTGAATGCTGTAACCGAGATTTCAATTGCAGCTTTAAAAAATGCATGGAAGTATTCAGGGTCAGTTAAGATTTCAGTTTCTAATAAGTTTTCAATGAATTGATCTTGCAAATCATCAGTCTTCTCACCGTGGGTGACAAGCTTAAACCATTCGGCAAAAACATAACCCATCTGGAAGTACAATTGATTTGCATGTTCAAGCTTAGTCTTTTGCAATAACTCAAACAACTTGTCACGAGTAGCTTTTGCTTCCTTGTGCTCTTCAGTTGAATCTTCACCTACGTAATTCTTCAAGGCTTCCAATGTCAACCCAAACTCACTTCTAAGAGCAATTGGTCTCAATTCTTCAGACCCAAAAATGTTAATCAACAAGCTTGCGGCAAATTGAACGACAACTGGGTTTTGAGAATCACTGATAAGCTTGCTAACTGAGCCATCCAATTTAATTGGTTGAACCAATTGAACCTTCAACAAGGAGTAAATAACTGGCATGTTAAACTTACGTTGGTCGGAAGATTGTACGAGCCACCAAGTTACATCTTTAGCTGTTGATGGCGAATATTCGCACAACTTGTCCAAAATAACCACATAAATTTCATTACTCATCGGATTTTCGTTAACTTGTGTAAAAAGACAGTTAACAGCGTATTGAGCAGCCTTTAACAATAATTCTGGAAATTTCAACGCATTACTTTGAGCAATAGTTAAAGCCTGAGACAAAACCGACATAATGGGGTGAGTTGGACTAAGATTTGACAACTTAGTTTCACTAACTTCTGACAACAATTGAATTGCCTTCTCACAGTTTTGAGTGAAAGCATTGAAAAGCTGTTCAAAAGTAACAACTTCTTCTGGCATGATCAATTGCGAGTTACCCTTATTCTCTAGTTGAGGAACTGCTTCTTGTCTTGCGACCGGAGCATTGGAGCCAAACTGTTCATATATTCTAAGTTGGCTTGCACTAAGACCGTTCAGGTTCAAACCAAGCGGTTCAGGCAAGCTCAAAGCGTATTCAGAAGTGCCTTCTTCTACATATCTTTCGCTTGACTTATGTTGTTCACGAGCTTGGACGTATTTTTGCATCTTCTCATCAATTAGTTCACTTATGTTATCCGCAGCAATTCTATCGACAATTTCAACACATAAAACTACGTTGGCTTGAATAGCAGAACTCAATTCATTCAATGGAACTTCTGATGGATTACCACTCAAGATTTGCAACATGGTAGCTTCAATAGTTTCGGTCAAAAGTTTACGACCACTTGAAAGCACCATGATACGAGATAGTTGTTGAGCCATGTGCTGATAATGCTTGCGGAGTAGAACAGGATCCTTTTCAGTAGCAAAATCTTTCTTAATTAAAGCTTCTGTAGTGGTTAAGACTGCTTCAGAAACCCTAGTCAAAATTGGGATTGCACATTCACGTACAGATCTGGCTAATGAAGCTTGGAAAGCTCTTCTTAAATTTGCGTTTTGAGTAAAAATGCTATTACCAATCAAAGTACTAAATGAAGTATCCAATGTCTGTTCCCCACCGCCTACTTGTTGTGGTTGTGGCAAAACAGGTACTTGAGACTGACCAGGAAGAATCTGAGATACGGCTGTAGAAGCCCCATCTAATTGGGTGCCTGAATCTTGAGCTAAAGGATTTTGATGGACGGACGCAAGTTGAGAATGTGCATCAAGTGGAGCAGTAGTTTCCAAAGACAAATTGACCAAATCATTAGCCAACATGACGGTTTCTGATTGAATACCAAACATTGCAGCCAATGCCGTAGGACTTGGATTATGACTTCTAATCAAGGTCAGCGATTCGGTGTCTTTGACTTTCATGTTAAATACACCTAACAAGACTTCAACTTCGAACTTCAAAACAAGACTCAAATCTGCGCACTCATAAAGTTCAACCAAAACTTTAATAATACCTAAAGCCCATGGGTTTGGAGGTCTGAAAACTTTCGAATGTTTTGCTTGATCTAAAATCTTACAAACAAATGGGATAATCAACGGTAAAGATTTAAAGTCAAATGCTTCCACAAGCAAAAACTTCAAGGCAATTTGGTCTCTTCTTAAAGGCTTATCATTTGCCAAAGTAATATTACCTAACCAAGCACCCAAGTTTTTCAATTGATTCTTTTCAATTGATGAATCTTTGAAGTTTCTGATTATGCGTTCAACCTCTTTCAAAGAAATGTTCAAGATATATTCGAATAAAATCGGACTATCGAAAAACTTAACCAAAGTACCATACAATTCATGATTGTTTGGTTCGGACTTGGCTCTATCAATAACCAAGTAATTTGCAAACCAGGAGAAATAATTCTCGGACAATAGCTCCTTGAAATCTGAAACCTTCAAATTATCCTCAGTCATGTTATTTACCATAAATAATAACTTATCTGAAATTGATTCGGTTGGCTTCTCTTGTTTAACGAACCCAGCTGTCCTATCAACAACAGTGATAGATTGGTACTTAGGTCCAGACTCAGGAGTTGGAGTGACGGCTGGGGCCGAGCAAGGTATACCATTTGCTGCGTCTTTAACTATTTGGAACATTTTTGCATGACCAGACAAGGAACGGCACTCTAATAAATGTTTACAGTACAGTGGATACTCGTGCAACCTTGACTTAAAATTGTACAACGACTGAACGGCAAACTTGAACAATGGCGAATCTTGTGGTTGATTACAAGACTCCCAGATAAAATTCAAAGCAACAGTCAAAGTTGTACCTTGAATCAAATCCTTTTCTAACAACGCTCCAAAAAGCAAGGATGTTGAAGCTAATGCTGACAATGGATATTCAGAGAAGAATCTGTACTCATCAAGCAATGAATGAATCATACAAGCAAATACATCTTGCTTGTGTGGCTCATCACTAGTTTTCATGTTCACCAACATGTCAACGATTTCTTTGATCTCAACTTCTTTGTTGTACATCTTAGAATAATAAGCTTTCATCTCAGTTTCAACGTTTGGTGGGAAAAAGTTAGAAGCTTCCGCATTTGCCAAAATAGCATCATCGTGACCATTACCAAAGTTGATCAATCTAGGATAGGTAGTCAACAATAGCAATTGTAAGTTTTGCAACTTGTCAAGATCAATTAGTCCCTTATTGGACTTGATCATCTCTAATAAATAGTACACGTCAGGAATTTTCAAAACATTGTAATGACCGTTCGCTGGAGCTTGTTGACCAGGAATGGCTTGTTGACCTTTTTCAAAATCTTTTTGAGCTCTTTCATCCAAGACTTCAACCAAAGTACGGCAGAACGAGACTCTTTGCTCCGCATCTATAATCGTTGCTTCAACAAATGGCTTGTAATCAAAGCCATAGAGTGATGTTTCAACTAGGAATTTAACGTAATGTTTATAATTTAAACTCCATAAGCTTGCCAAAACCTCACCAATTAAATCCACTTTGCTCGAGTAGAACAAAATTTTATTGATACATTCGATAGTTTGTCTATTAGTATAGTAATCAACTAACTTCGTGATCGCTAATTGACGGTCCAACTCCTTAAGTGACTTAAAGAGTTTAGGCAAAGATGGGTTGTCGTTATCCATCAATAAGGTAAATAAAGTATCAATCAAGTCTGTTAAGAATTGAGTCTTTTCAGGAACGGTTAATGCAGCAGAGATTAAATACTCTGGGAAGACTCGATAATCATGCTCGAAAACCTGATTTAAGTATGCATTTAGTTGTTGGTCTTGTTCATTGAGTTGCTGCTGTTGTTGCTGCTGTTCTTGAATTTTAGTCAAAACTTGAAGCTCTAACTTACCAACATTTATAAATTTCAAGATATTCCTTCTTGGTTGTGGCTGACCAGGAGGTGGCGCTAAACTTTTAGTGGCAGATTTTTCATCTTCACCCTCGAAGCATGAAGTCAAATTATTCAGCGAAGTTATATCGTAACCACCTTGTTGAGGATCCATGGTTTCCAAAATGTACAACAACGTCTTATTGAACCACCATTCATAGTTCAAGAAAATATCAATAATGCCTTCCTTGAAATCTAAAGATGACAAGAATTGAGTAACACTACCAACCGTTGGTTGAACGTTTCTTTGAGATGATTCGAACAAATTGTCATGAACATAGGAAAATACCAGATACCAGTTTATAGAAAACTTGGACTGTTGTTCTATAAAACGAAAACATGCTTGTAACTGGGCACCTTTAGCATTTGCCTCTGGCAAATTGTTAGCAAATGTTAAGCCAGCAGATAAACCTTGAGATGATGGTATTAATATTTCAGATAATAGAAGGGCGATGCTTTGATCTATTTCATTGGGTTTTATTTGTAAAAGACTTGGTAACAACTTTTCTGGTAACAAATTTTCAGGACCAATCTCCATTAATAATTCTTTGAAAGACATATTTAATATATTTTGGAAGAAACGGTTTATGGATTCAATATTTGATTCAAAAGCCTTTAAGGAACTTAAGGTAAGAAGTTTTTGAACAAAAGGAAAAAATGGAGTGTTTAAAATGAAATCTAAAAGTAAATTCCAGTTGTAGTTTTTGGAAAATTTACGAGTATTGATATGATTTAATAAAAGGAAGGATTTATGGTAGATAAATGCTTTCACAAGGTCACTGGATGAGTGGAACTTAATTAAAAGGATAAATGAAAGGATAACGTCACTGCTGAATTTAGTAACAAAAACAATACTATTGAACTCTGGGTCCTGTTTGGTATTATCTTCGAAAAACTTTGTTAATGGGATAATAAGTAATTCTAAGTTATGAAGATCCTTAGCAATTAATTCTAATTCTTTCTTAAATAAACCTTGAACAATAGTAAGGGCGGGTGCTTCCTGTTTGGGACCTTCGTAGACTGAGAATGAAATGTAACTTAAAAGCTTTTCAATATAATTGATGTAAATAGCTGAATTACTGCCTTGCTTACTTAAGATGAATCTGATTTGTTTAAAATGGGATTCAAAATTTTCTGTAGTTAAAGTTGTAACTAATATAGAAATTTGACTGATACAGATTTTTGTTAATTCTGGATCTTCGATCTTAGTAACTATCGTCGGATTGTTGTCTGAATTAGATACCTGTTGTTTTGATTGTGATTGCTCGGATTGTACTTGTTTTTGATCTGGGAGAGTTTGCTCCTCGTTCTTTTGCTGGGCTGATGTGAGTTCTTCTTGGCGGCCCTTTGGGCTTTGTATAACTGATGAAGACACGATTTTAAATTGAAGTATAAAATTGTGATATCAGTGTTTCTAATCGATTCTGATTATGCTGAATTATCTGTAAAATTTGTTGTTATTGATTACTTTCGAAAAAAAATCATAAAACAATTATATCAAGATATAGATTCACCAACAAAATACAAATGTCTTGAGTATTATACAGAAAAGACTTTATTGAATAGTGATGGATCAATTAATAAGTACTTATTAAATTAACCAAAGACTGGATTGGATGTAGGAAGGTGGATGTGTGCACGCGCAATTTATTCTTTTCTTTGTTTATTCTGCTAAACGTATAATAGATCTAATCAGTAGTCTATAATACTTTCAATTGCGATAGATGCAAGTAACAACTTTCTAGTAAAACGATTCAAAATGTTTCGTTGTATTTTGTAGTTTTGTCGTAAGGTAGGAGAAAGAGTAAGTTCAAAAAAAGTTGGACACCAAGCGGCAAACAGAGACAAAAAAAAATTAAGTGAGCAACAGAAAATTGTTACCCGGACATGATAATATGGGTGCAAATGTCAATATTTCCAGTATGAAAAGGAAACTAAATACGATCTGATTTGGTATCAAATCATAGAATTTTAGAAAGAAATTATTACAGAGGCAATATTGAATTCCATTATATTAATTCAAAAAAAAGTTAATAACCTAAATAAAAATATATCGCTATATATCCAAAAAAAAATAGAACTAAAAAAACAAGCCTTAAATAGAAATCATACTTCGACAAACTTTGCTATTTCTACTTTCAATGCTCTTCCATCATCTGTATCACCTAATAAACCCCACGCCTTTTTCAACAAAACCTTCATAGTCTCCTTTTCGACGTCAGCCTCACTTTCCTTTGAGGGTTCTTCTTCAACAGACTCAACATGAAGTTCTGATGCTGAGGATGGAGGAGATACTGAGGAGCGTCTTGTCAAGTAGGAAAATTTAAGGTAATCAGAGAATGAAGCAGTCTTCGCGTTATTGTCTGAACTGCTCACCTCACTGATATCAGAGTATATAGAATCCAATTCGCCAGTGCCTCGTTTGGCGTTAGAAAACACGGAGAAGCTTGATCTGTTGGCAGTAGGACCGCTATCCAGTCTATATCTAAAGGCCAGCGATGAGGATGATATCGTTGGGTTAGGTGATGGTTGTGCGGAGAAAGGAATAGAAAAGTTTTTCAACTTATCCACAATGCTTTGTTGTTGTGATGTAGTAGATGGTGCTGGTTGCTTGCTGACACGAGGATCTATATTTTGCAGATCTAACGACAAGGATTCAACTTCATCTTGCACTGAAACAAAAAGAGACTCGTCCCATTTCAATAACAAGTCGCCAAAGAACAAGTCGAGATCATTAATAACATTGCCCCATTTGGATTCATTCAACAAATGCTGGTAAATAACTTCTTCATCCCCCTTGTTGAGACTCATTAAGATAGGTTTGTTTATCACAAGAAGGCCTAACGAGATCTTGAATAACCCAGTTTTCCAACCTTGCATAATACAAAAGTCCATAATTCTATTGACAATAGACAAGTCTGGCGAGTGTGAAGAAATAAAAGACAACCACCATTGGTAAAGGAAAGCTTGCAATTCGACAAAAGACGTCAAATGAGTATATAATTCTTCATCTACACTCTTGAGAATTCCTAAGAACTCGTCGTGCCAGCTTTGTAAAGTGTCAGACATAGTAGATGCAGTAAAAATGTCTCTTAATTCGTATTCTTGCTCCATAATAGAGATCAAACAATGAAAGGTTAATTCACTGTTGCTGTGGAAATGGTAACAGAGAACACCAACCAAAAACAACAATCCTTGACAATAGCCTAATTCAGCATCGTAGTTGGCGTAAACATTCAAGATTGTAGACAAGCTAGAGATTGTCTCTTCATTCTTAAAGAAATCAACTGTAGGAAATGTTCTATTTAAATCTTTACTGATTTGTTCTGATATTTCAGAATTATAAGAATGTTGGAAATTGTTAAATACTAAGTTTGATGTTTGTGGAATTTTGTTTGTATTGAGTAAAAACAATTTTTGCCAAACAAGTGATCTTATCTGGTTAGGAATACCTTGCTTCAAGCATAAGAACTCGGTATAGTTTGGTAAGGTGTTGATAGTTCTAGTTGGGTTGTTGATGAGGGCCAACCAATATGATTTTTCCAAGTTGGAATAGATGCATGACTTGTTCTTGATGTAAGCCTTACAACAAGTTTGATACATAGCCTCTACACAAAGGGATCTACCGCACTTTGAACATGTAGTGAATTCATCTGTGCTGAATTTATACTCACTAAACAACTTGTCCAAGTCTATTTCGGTGAATTCAGATGAGGAGTTATCATTATAGTCATCATTGTCGTAATAGGCACCTCTAGCACATTCGATTTTGAGTGCCAAGTTTTGTAAAAGTACATGATTGCCCGTCACTGAAGTGGATCTAAGAGATTCTTCAAACTCTAAAAGCGATTCAAAGTCAATCATTGTTTTGTTTAAAGATAACATTTGGATTATTATTCAATTGAACACTATAGTTTCTTTTGAAGGTTATAGATAATAAATTTCTGAAATATAACTTTAAAATTAATAAGGAGAGTGGATTTGAATTCTATGTTTATATTACTCGTAATAAAACTCGAATTCGATATGTCAAATTTGAAAAAGGAAAGTAACTAGTTGGAAAGATAGGGAATAGAAATAACTAATGCCCTGTTAAGGAAAGAATGGTAGTTGGTAGCTTTATCGACTGTAATTGAAAAGAATGTATAGATTTGCAGTAAAGAAAAGAAAGATCACTTCTTTTTTTTTTTATTTGTTGTTTTACTTGAAAAGGGCAGTAGCTACAAGCACTGACTTATTGTAGAAATTTCGTCTTGAGAAATTACTTGTTTAGGTTTTATTTTTTTGCACCTTTTAGTCTTGTTGCCCGCCAACTTTTCAATTGTTTATTTTCGTATTTTGTTTCAGGATAACAGACGCGCACATTTTCCCCCCTTTTTTTGTGCTTTATATATTACGTTTTAGGCAGTTACTGCTAGCGCCAGCTATTATATCTCAGATTGTTTCGCGTCAAAATTCTAAGTGAAACACTACAGGGCTGACATTCTCGAATCATACTATAGAGAAAGCTCACTATAAGACGAAGATAAGCTAACAGGCTATAATGCTGGTATTGTTAGTCAATTGTAATATTCACTATACTACTGCCTATTTGTATCAATTTGGCTAGACAAAAAAATGGATTTGAAAACAATAGTAAGACGGCTGGTAATGATTATTCTTTATGACTATTATGTTATGACAACAACAAAATAAAAATAAAACAAAGGACTTATCAACACCCTTTACTCCTACACCTGGAGTTCTACATTTAATTAGTGATAGTCGAAGCGCGAATATTTTGTGTACAACTAATGCATCAAATCACCCCATATATAAAATGTGACGTATCCAAAACAAAGATTTTCGAGAAGACCTTCATGCGTTTAAATTTTATTTACATGTTAGTCGCATTCTTATACAATCATACGACAATTCGTTTTCTTACGTAACAAGTTGAAAATGATCATATTACATTTGTTATTATGTAAGCTTTTTGCTACAATATCACTATTGCATCAAGCAAGAAGTCAAAAAACACTAACTACGTAAAAAGGTTGTGACTTTAAAGAAATTATGGTATACTATTTTAAAGCCAAGTTGCAGTCCGAGATGGACGATTTCATCACCTCCGATGAATCCAGTCAAGAAGCTATCATCTATATGGGTAAAGATAAAATTGAAAATGACCCATTGATCAAGCATTCGCATCCTAAAAACATCTGGTTTCACGTAGATAACCATTCGCTGGCCCATTTATACCTCCAGCTAACTGAGGAAGAACTTACATCCTTCAAAAACTTTGAAACTTTTCAAATAAACCCAGATATTTTGGCTCAAATTGCTCAATTAACCAAAGCAAATTCTATCAAAGGTAACAAGTTAAATAACATCACTGTGATATATACTCCTGTTGAAAATTTGGTCACAAATGGCTCCATGGATATCGGAACTGTTACATTTGAAAATCCAAAGAAGGTTAAAAGAATCAATGTGACCAAGCGTGAAAATCTGATTATAAACAAGTTGAACAAAACAAAGTACGAGATCTCTACTGATGAGTTTAAAAAGAATCAACAGGAATTGTTGATTACAATTCAAAGAAAAAGAAAGCAACAAGAAAGAGAAGCTGAAGAATTAGAAAAACAGTATGCCGCTGAAAAGCAATTTAACAAAGATCCATATGCCGATTTCTTTTCAGAAAATAATATGAAGGGTCTGTCTAACGAGTTTAGAAGTGAAAATTGGGTTGAAGATGAGTTCATGTAACAATTTTATCTCATGTTTTATAGACTACAAAAACGGTTCAATCAATTTTTTTATTATGTATGTAATGTTTTACAACGACGTTAAATTCGTATAACCTAAGAAACTTTATTTTGATTAGGTAAATCCTTATTAAACAGATTGTTAATTTTCTTGATGTAGAAACTCGTACTTTATTATATTTGTATTTGTTTTATGTATTCAATCCAAGATCAATTAAGCGTCCATGTTAACTGGGAACTTACCAGCTTCTCTTTGGTCATCCCACCTTTCAACCAAGTCAAGAGGGCATAAAGAGGTGAAGGTCTTGAAGAAAATCTTGCATGGTTCAAATTCTTCACCTTTAACAGAAACACATTTGTGGTAGTCAATGTATGATTGAGCGCAGTGCTTGGTTTGATTTTGGTATGGGAATCTAGCGTCGAATTGTGGAGTTTCGAACTTGAAGTTGTTAGCGTCAATAGCAACCATTTTGAATATGTATTTTGCTTCTATAGAAATTTAAGAAAGATTGAATGTTAGATATTAATTTCAATATCTTACGATTTTACAGCATTTTTTTTTCATCTGCTCTCGCTGAATTTTTATTGGTTGGAAATGGGTCACGTGTATGACCTCGCGATACCATACGCGCTACCAAAATATATTTAATATTCTTGCTTAATCTATAAACTTAACCTTGAAAAGTCCAACCGTTACCAAATGCAAACTTATCTTTATCTCCCTTAAAAATAAATACAAACATCACTGGAAGTTTGTAAAGTTTAGGTCCGTGCAATTCAGACCTCTCTCTTTCAATTTCATTTACCGTAGAAGGTTCTCTTTCATTCGGTATATCATCAGCAGTCATTGATGCTAACTTATCTGTTTCTTCTTTTCTCTCTTTCAATTGCTTTGCTGTGTTATAGTTTGGATTAATTACTGACTTCTGTCTGATAACTTTGTTAAAATGTGAAACTTTTACTTTTGTTTTGGCAAGTTCTAATATGCTGATGAGCTTTGGTATACTGTTTGATCTCGCTACCAAAAGTAAATTATGGTTCGAGGTATCGAAATGCTTTGTAATCTGTGCAACTTTTTTTTGAATGGAATCATTTTTCAGAATCATCAACACTTTTTTAACGTTGGTGACATTATTATCTATGGATTGCTTAACTTTATTTATCTGCTCTTCGAATGCATGTTTATCTTGGAGCTGTAGGTTGTTTAATTCCTTCTTTTCAAATTCTTCTTTCACAATTTCTGTTGATCTGCTCGAAATTAGTTCCGACATTATGATTAAAGTATAGTCTATATCTATATGTTTCGTTTATTATTGAAGTTACTACTAATATCAAATATATAATGGAAAAAAGACGAAAAACTTGATGATCAAAAATTTGGCTGCA
The DNA here is from genome assembly GCA_030582715.1 of Kodamaea sp. yHQL449. NCBI lineage: Eukaryota > Fungi > Ascomycota > Pichiomycetes > Serinales > Debaryomycetaceae > Kodamaea > Kodamaea sp. yHQL449. The sequence continues at coordinate 286,711 of JAJMGT010000001.1, read as the reverse complement.
GTTTCGCGCTACCAAAAATATCAAACAAATTTACTGAAAGTCTTACTTCAATAAAATGTTTGAAATAAAAAGCCTATCTAGGTTTCAGACTTCCATAATCACTCGATGTTTTAGATTTATTGCTGTTTTTTAATCTGTCATTGGAACCATTCTTTTGTAGCGTAGTATATGTATCCACATTTCCATACCGGCTAAACGTACCAATATTCTTTTGGCCATTAGAGTGCAAATTATTGAATAGATTTAAATGCGAGTCTCTCAACCTTTCCACAGATGTATTTCTATTTAACGGCGGAGATAAATGAATAAAAGGTATTTGTCTTTTTGCCTGCCTCTTTTGTTGTTGCTTTAACTGCCATTGTTGCCATTGCTGAAATTGTTGCCATTGGAGTTGTTGGGCTAATTTCGATTGTGACAACTGTTCTTGTCCGACGTTTTGCGGATTTATGAGAGTAGTATAATGCTGCTGCTCACCTAGGAAAGTACCAGGTGGAGAAGACAACTTGCCAGAAATGGGTGCAAAAAATCCAGGTGGAGGTAACACAATCACATTTCCAGGCTTGCCGCGACCTAGCTGGGAATACTCTTCAGGAAAACTGCCAAATATTTGGTTTCTGGCTTCTGAGTGATCTAATTTAATGCGAGGATGCGTGCTTTCAGTAAGTACTTGTGTAATTTCCCGTTGGGAAACCGGAACATCCAGATCTTTTCTTTCAGATGTATCTGATTTTTCACTTAAACCTTGGGGAAACAAGGTGGGAGATGCTCCTCTAATGTACTCAAATAAAGTATCCTCGCTATAGTTGGTATCTTGCTCTCCTATAGATAATTCTTTAAGAAGCGAATCAGCACTTCGATTGCCCTTTCCACTGCTATTTGTTTGCAGAACGACTTGACTCATCAAAACTAATGGATTCTGAGAAAACGTTTGTGTCGGTGGTGAAGGTTTGGGAGAAGGATAAAACGGAGGAAAGTTCATCATATTCTTTTCAGGTGGGACACCGTTAACTGGAGACAACTTGATAAATGGGTTGTTGTTTTCTGTTGCCGTGAAAAGTACTGCAGGCTTGAATTTGCCATTCAGATCAATTCCATCTCTTGTAGTTTTCATTTTACATAAGAAGCTAAAAGTTGATTCCATAAATGGAACTTCGATACTTGAGTCGTGCGCAATTCTTAACACACTTGAAAACAATTGAGTCATTTGGATATCATATCCCTGGCTGAATTCGAAAAAGTCGAAGTTGGATTCCATGTATTTTGGTAGATATGGCTTTTGCTGAGCGATATTTTTCCTGAAGTTAAAGTTTTCGATTTCTTTTGTCATTAGCGAATCAAGTAAAGAGCTTACTTCTTTGGCCGAATCGACGTCCTTCACAAGATTGATACTATTTTTTTGGCAAATTCTTATCATTTCTTGAAATGACCCCTTCAATATTGAAGAAGAAGATTTATCCGTTAACAACTTTTTTAAATCTGGCTCTTCAAAAACAATTGTTAGTGTATTAAGACAAAGGCGGTTAATTATATTGATCCAAACCGCGTTGACGAAAGTATTGGATGTTTTTGGAATAATATTTATTGTTTTGTCCCCTAATATTTTGTTAATGCAAAATGTTAGACGAGAAAGTGATGAATCACCCAGGTAAAAATTCGGATCAGAATCCATAAGTTTATTTGATGCCTCGATTATGATTTTCAACTTGGAACTCATCAAATGGTATGAATTAGTTTTCGCATCCACTAGCCTGCAATCTATTTGAGAAAAAATTGGAAGCACAACATTATCAGTGAAATGGTAACTTAATGTTTCATTATCTTGAAAGCAATAAGCTGTACAGTCGAAAAGTATTAATGTTTTGTTGTTGATCACTTGATTGAGAAAATTGGGCGAAGTGATCAAAAATTCGAGAATCTTAGAAGTTAAAAGGACATAATCGTAAACTTCTCCTAATTCTTCTTTAATAGCTAAAAAATTTGCAAGCTCAATCAAACTGGATAAAGTATTAAAGGGAGCAAACTGATCACAACCATCTCGCTTGAATATCTTTCTGGATTTATCGTTATTTTCTCCTTCACTTCTTGGAGTGAATGGCAAAAACGTAGCACTCCAATTTTCCTTGGAAAGAGCAAAGGTAACGTATAATAATGTCAGAGACTCTCCTATAACAAGCACACTAGGCTTTGACAACATTTTAATGTATTTCGACTTCCGATTCTTTTGCTGGTTTTCATTAAAAAGAAAAATAGTTTAACGCCTTTCGTGGTTTGCAAACTGTGCACAAGAAGCTGCGAAAAAACTTTAATTTGCAGCCACAAATGTGCGTCGAAAAAAGTTCTACGACTCAATATAGTTTAAAGTAAGGATAATATTTCTAAACGATTCTATTTAAATAGCAAAATAAAAAAACAAGGGTATTAGAATAATTTTGAACCGAAAGAGCCAATAAATGGTATAATTTTTTAAAGCCAGAAATTAAATTGAGGGGAGCGACACTTTATTTTCAACACTCTTTATGGCGACCTAATGTGGGATCTTCGAGGAAGAATTAATAGTGCCAGCCTTCTCACCGATATCAATAAATGATCTAAATTAAAGCAGATGGTAAGGAAGTAGTAGTGATAGTAATGAATGTAGAATAGAGGGCACTCTTGTTGCTGAACAGAATTGGAGTTTCAATCGGTAAGACAAAGGTTTCAAGAGGAAGCCCAGTACTTTCAATGTTAGTAGAAGTTGCAATAAAGTCTTCTTCGAAAGGAGCATCTGTTGGACCACTTAATAATCCAGTTTCTATAGGAGATGGAACAGGCTCGTAGAAAGAGGTAGGAACAGGGCCGGAAGTCTCAAAGGTGTTGATAGGAACAGGAATTGGCTCGTAGAAAGAGGTAGGAACAGGGCCGGAAGTCTCAAAGGTGTTGATAGGAACAGGAATTGGCTCGAAGAGAGAGGTAGGAACAGGGCCGGAAGTCTCAAAGGTGTTGGTAGGAACAGGAATTGGCTCGTAGAGCGAGGTAGGAACAGGGCCGGAAGTCTCAAAGGTATCGATAGGAGCGGGAACAGGCTCGTAGAAAGAGGTAGGAACAGGGCCGGAAGTCTCAAAGGTGTTGATAGGAACAGGAATTGGCTCGTAGAAAGAGGTAGGAACAGGGCCGGAAGTCTCAAAGGTATCGATAGGAGCGGGAACAGGCTCGTAGAAAGAGGTAGGAACAGGGCCGGAAGTCTCAAAGGTGTCGATAGGAGCAGTAGCTGGCTCATAGAACGAGGTAGGAACAGGAATATCGAGCGAAGTAGAGACAGGCAAACCTGAAATGCCAGTTTCAATAGAAGAAATGCTTCCAAAAGTGTTGGTTGGAACAATAGCGTTACCAGAGAAGACATCTGGTTGGAGAACTGCATTGGAAAGAGGAGGAGCCCAGTTAAGAACGTTTTTCATCTGTTGGGCATAATTGACACCGCTTTCAATGTTGTTCCAGGCAATGTCTGCATCCCACAACATAATACCCCCAAATCTAGGGTCATTTTGGAAGCTAGCCAACTTGGTTTTAACATCGGTCGAGTCCATGTAGCCAGAACCGCCAGCTGTAGAAGCTGGCAAACCAACAAACAATTTGATATCCTTATTTGGCGAAGTGTTCTCAGCATAATCCAACCAAGTGTTCCAGTTGAAGTAGTTGGTATTCATGTTACAATAGTTATTATAAAATTGAATGAAAATCATGTCGAAATCCGCGGTGGAAATGGCATTACCAACTGAAGCATCGGGGTAAGGACATTGAGGAGCTGCCGATAAGTAGTATTGTTTTGAAGCATCAGTACCATACAAAGTTTTCAATTCCTTAGCCAAAGCAGCATAGCCAGTTGGGTGGCCATTTTCAATGTCCAAATCAAACCCATCAACAATAGCATCAGCAAAAGGTCTGTTGTTTTCAGATCCAGTTCCTGGACCAAACATATTCCACAAAGTTTGGGCAAAAGTGGTAGCTTGACCGTCGTCGGAGAAACCTTCGCTAGCCTTTTGACCGCCAAGAGATAACAATATCTTCTTACCCATGGATTGACAGGTCTTGATATCTTCTCCAATTTGAGGACAGTACAAGACACCATCTGCGGTGTATGCACCTCCACAAGCGTTAGCAAAGTTCAAATCAATTTCAGGGAAGTTGTCCATAAAAGCCAACATGATAACATCAGCAGGGGAGTTCTCACAATAGGAAGCCAAAGGTTGTTGAGTACCATGACTATCTTGTCCCCAATAAACAGCAAGGTTGTTGTTAGCGTTGATGTCGAAAGCAGCACCCAAGAATGCATTCAACATAAATGTTGCAATTATTGCCAAAACATCTTTAGTGAATAACATGATAAAAGCAAAGAAAGTAAATTGTTGGTGAAAAGAGTGTAAAGAGTTAGTCTAGAAGCTGATGCCTTTGATACAGAAGATATAAGAAAAGTAAAAGAGGCGAAACTTGTCTGCTATTTATGCTCAAAAGGTTGATCATCCAAACTCTCAAAAATAGCGGTTAAATATCTGTGTATTGATACCATAAAACTGCAATTCACACATAAAAGTAACATTTTGTTGCTAGATCATTGGAAAGGTAAACAAGTTGCAAAAAAAATCACTGTATCATGCAACGTCGAAGCAGCTTCAAAGTGCAAACACGAAATCCTGTAATTGTTCTCATCCGAGTTTCATTTGTACAAGAAGTAAAATGCATTGTTGCTTGGTATGTAAAATGCGTAAAGAAGTTGTCGACAAAAGTGACCGCTTAAACTTACAAACGTAGTGACAACAATGCTTTAAGGTTGGCCACGTCAAAAATAAAAATAAAAATAAATTTCAATTCAAGAGCGCTGATTGGCATATCGCAAATTAAAATGTCAAGTATAGGATAGATGCTTTTATTTTTAAGTTCTTTGTTATAATATTACGTAAAAATGTACATTTTGACACATATTTTTCATGCAAAACTTCACCATGCATCGAAGTTTCTCATAACCTTAAATTCAGAAAATGAAAAATGGATAGAGACTTAATCACTTTGAAGAAAGGTAAAGAAAACATTAAATGGTATCATAAGAGCCACTTATCTGGAGTCGAGTATTTGAAAATGATTCTAATTTACTTAATTGATTTCAAACGTAACAGAATATACGCTGTCCTTTCATGAATTTTTCTGGAAGGATAATAGATTTTCTACGAAGAATTATACAAGCACCTTGTGTAAAATTATTTTTCATGTCAAAACAATTTTTGCTCACGTAATATCACTTACGAAGGTACAAGGGCTTAGCATATTATTCGTTTGCAGCTGCTATTGCTGACTTCTTGTTTTGATGACTTTGTTTGTTATGAGTAATCTCAAAACATCGATCCGGGCCATCATCATAACCCCTTTTATTTGGAGCCGCTCTTAATTTTTAGAGTGAATATCGATGTATTGAGAATATTCACAGTTCCAAATTATGCTCAAATTAACGTTTATAAAAGTTTAAAGAAGCTCACTGTTTGGTAGACCCTTAACTTATATCTTTTCGCTATTAATTTGTGATCACGTTCAAAGGTTGAAGCTTTTCAACGCAGCTTGAGTCCTATAGCCGAACAACTGCACGTTTGGTGCAAAAGATTTGCACGTCAAAACTTGACTTGCAGATACTATCAGCGAACTAATTGAAAGTTTGTCTCTCAATCGCTGTTAAGACGCTTAAAGTTGTTTGTTTTCGAATTTAATTTTTGTTTCTTTGTTCGAAATCTTAAACACGTCATTTCCAAGATGAGCCGTATAGGAATACAATTAAGATATGCAATCCTATTGTTGCAAATATACAGACTTATTTTTTATTTCATACTAAAGAAGAGTTGTGGGTCTATTTAGGTAAGAGATGCCGTAATATTGTATTCAGTAAAGTAGACGGAGGTTTAGAGACGATTGTTTAAATTTAAAGCCACCGAAAAGAATTCAAGGTCGGTGCGGGCTGTTAAAATTCCTCTGCATCCACGACGTGTTTTGTGCTTGTGCAATTGCAAAGTTTCATTGTGATGTAAACGTGATCATTATACAAGCACTTCAAGATCGTCATAAAAGCACTTCAAGATCGACAACCTTACGACTACATACATATTTAGTATAAGCCCGAAGAGCTTCAGTGGTCTTCTTTAAAGAAAGCATTGTTTTAGCAATTTAAGTGTTTACCTCTTCGACGATTACAGCATCGATATTTTGTGTAATATAAAAACAAGATACAAATTGAAACGTGAGATACGCATTTATCGCTATCAAACTTACGAAAATAAGTAATTGTTCCCGCGCTACCATGCTCAGTATTGATTGCCAAATTGAATATGTAAATTAAAATTGATTTAATTAGTCATTTGGAATTTCTTGATTGGATGACCAAAAACTTTGCAATGATGTACTCAATTTCGCATCGAATGTTTTAAAGTATTTTTGAGATTGCCATATAAACTTATCTATCCTTGAAACCTTGAAATTGAGGATTTTTTAAATAATTTGTTTAATTTACGTTGCTCGGTCCAGTAAAAAATCTCAATATTTAAATATTTTTCAGTTTTTCGTAGATTTTTTGCAAATTTACCTTATAAGAAATACAACTATATTTTAGGATCTTAGAATTTAATCTTGTTATAAATGGTCTTTTACTTTATGTATCAAATACGTTGTATAAATTAATGCTGAATCATACCCAAATACCTCATCATTGACTAAAATTAACTCGGTGCTTAGAACAGCCATTTCTCCGGTTTTGCTTGTTTTTTCCGCTCTCTATAAATTTATACCCTTTTCGGGTATTCGGATATCTCCATGGGTTAATTTGCGGGTGGAGTCTATCATGCAGTATTGGCTATGACTACAAGAGTGTATAAATCTGACTTTTTTTGATATCGAATTAATATTGCACCTGAATTTTTGTTGAGCTTGTGATATATGTTAATACTTGAACAATCAATTGTTAAGATCCCTAAATTCAAATTATCAACGAGATTACCTTTTCGCAACACAGCCAATAGATCGTATTCGCTCACTAGATTATTCAAAGCAAAAATGTCGACCTATAAACAACCAGAACATAAATTGACCATGATTCCTGGTCCAATTGAGTTTTCAGATGGTGTATTGGGTGCTATGTCCACACCATCCCAAGCTCACACATCACCAGAATTCGTTGCCACCTTTCAAGCAGTTTTAAAGAATTTGAGAAAGTTGTTCAAGTCTACTGCTACAGGTTCTCAACCTTTTGTCTTGGCCGGGTCCGGTACCTTGGGTTGGGATGTTGCCGCTGCGAACTTGGTCAACCCAGGCGAAAATGTCCTTGTTTTGGCAACTGGTTACTTTTCTGACTCCTTTGCTGATTGTTTGAAGGTTTATGGTGCCAATGTTGATGTCATCACTGCAGAAGTTGGTGATGTCGTCCCATTGGAAAAGGTTGCTGCACAATTGAAGTCCAAGAAGTATGACGCTATCACTATCACACATGTTGACACATCCACCTCTGTTGTCACTGATGTTGAAGCCGTTTCTAAAGTAGCTCGTAAGGAGTCTCCAGAGACTTTGATCATCGTCGATGGTGTTTGTTCCATTGGTGTTGAGGACTTGGAATTCGATAAGTGGGGTATTGATTTCGCTTTGACTGCTTCTCAAAAAGCGATTGGTGTTCCAGCAGGTTTATCTATTTTCTATGCCTCTGAAAGAGCACTTGAAAAGGCATTAAACAGAGAAAAGGAATCAACATACTTTGCTTCCTTAAAAAGATGGACTCCAATCATGAGGGCATACGAAAGTGGTTCTGGTGCTTATTTTGCGACCCCTGCTGTCCAAACTATCACCGCTTTGAAGGTTTCTTTAGATGAAATTTTAAGCGAAACTTTAGACGCGAGATTCTCTAAGCATGAACAAGTCTCTACTCATTTTAAGTCAGAAATGGAAAAGTTGGGTTTGAAGATATTGCCAGTAAACCACGGGGTTGCTGCTCATGGTTTAACCTCAGTCTACTTTCCAGAAGGCTTAGACGGCCCAGCTTTCTTGAGCAATTTGGCCAAGAAGGGGTTCACCATTGCCGGTGGTATTCACAAGGCATTGGTTGGTAAGTATTTTAGAGTTGGCCACATGGGTTACTCTGTATATGAAGGCCACGTCGACAAGGTCACTTCCGCAATCAAAGAAGCTTTGGTCGAAGGTGGTCACAAGTAAATTTACCAAAGTAAACTCAAAAGATCAATATAAAAAAAAAACTATGTAAATGCAAAAAGAAAAGTATCTTTTCAAGATGTAGATTTAATTAAATATAGCAATTGTGCTTTATTTTCGTTAAAAGTATAAACTTCTTTAATTATAAACATTCCTGATAGATTTGGTTGAACGGCAATCTAATAATTTTTTTCTGCCTCGTTTCGCTTGCAGTATTAAAAAATCTTTTGGGTGCAAATTACGTAATATTTCATTTGGTTGGAATCTACGAATATTTTGAATTTTCAACCAAAATAGGTACACACACGACAAAATCTATTCAAGAAAGCCACAGTTTGTGCAAAAATTAATGAATAACCTCAATAGTTTCGAATACTAAATTTATCAATATTTTCATTAGGCTAACTTTAATATGATAAAAGGTGGGTTACCTTTAAGGCTTCTTCCTTACAGACCTAGGGTGGCTTATGCGAGACCGCTATTCCGCAATTTTGCGAGTTTTAGCAAGGTTGAACCGGTGCTATTGCAACCGACTTTATCACAAAGATTTGGAATCAGAAACTTTGGTACTTCAACTAGACGATTGAATGATACAAAAGATGGTAATTCGACACTTTTTGGTCGTAAGATTTCGACTTCCGAAGGGAAGATGGTCAAATCATTATTAGCAACCATATGGCCAAAGGACAAACCTAGCTTTAAGATCAGAGTTGTGCTTGCACTCACCTTATTGATCGCGTCAAAGGTTATGAATGTTCAAGTGCCTTTTTTTTTCAAAAGCATTGTAGATGATATGAATATCGAATGGTCACAAGAATTGGGAACTGTTGGTACTGTCATTGGTAGTATGATTTTGGCATATGGTGGTATGCGTTTTGGTGCTACTTTGTTTGGTGAAATGAGAAATGCCGTTTTTGCAATGGTATCTCAAAGTGCCATCAAGAGAGTTGCCTACAACACTTTTCTGCACTTGTTGAATATGGACTTACAATTCCACTTATCTACACAGACCGGTGGTTTGACCAGAGCTATTGATCGTGGTACTAAAGGTATTAGTAATGTTTTAAGTGCTTTGGTTTTCCACATTATTCCAATTACTTTTGAAATTTCTGTCGTTTGTGGTATATTGTCCTATAATTATGGTGTTCAATTTGCAACTGTTACATTTTTCACTATGTTGGCTTATTCTATTTTCACTGTCAAGACTACCGCATGGAGAACTAAATTCAGAAGGCAAGCCAATGATGCAGACAACACAGCTGCTTCGGTTGCTTTAGACTCTTTAGTCAACTATGAATCCGTCAAATATTTCAACAATGAATTATACCAGGCCTCCAAATATGAAAATGCATTAACAAAGTATCAAAACGCTTCGATCAAGGTTGCAACTTCGTTAGCATATTTAAATGTTGGACAAAACTTGATCTTTACCAGTGCATTGACTGCGATGATGTACATGGGTTGTCAAGGTGTTGCCACCGGTGCATTGAGTGTTGGTGACTTAGTTTTGATCAATCAGTTAGTTTTCCAATTGAGCGTCCCGTTGAACTTCTTAGGTTCCGTATATAGAGATTTGAAGCAGTCTTTGTTGGATATGGAGAACTTATTCGAGTTGCTGAACCATGAAGTTAAAATTAAGGACGCACCAAATGCTAAACCATTGATGTTAAACACCTCTCGAATTCCGGGTGAGATCAAATTCGAGAATGTCAGTTTTGGTTATCATCCAGATAGACCAATATTGAATAATGTCAATTTTACCATTCCTGCTGGCGAAAAGGTTGCCATTGTTGGTCCTTCTGGTAGTGGTAAGTCTACAATTCTCAGGTTGTTGTTCAGATTTTACGATGTTGATCAAGGTAGAATTTTAATCGATGGTCAGGATATCAGCAAAGTCACGTTGGAATCATTGAGAAGGGAAATTGGTATTGTCCCACAAGAAACTCCTTTATTCAATGATACCATTTTGGAGAACATTAGATATGGGAGATTAGATGCTACCGATGCCGAAATTCGAGAGATGATTGACAAAGTTCAATTAAATTCCTTAATAAAGGAATTGCCTGGTGGACTTCAGACCATCGTTGGTGAACGTGGTATGATGATTTCAGGTGGTGAAAAGCAAAGATTGGCCATCGCTAGATTGCTCTTAAAACGTGCTCCAATTACATTTTTTGATGAAGCCACCAGTGCTTTGGACACTCACACCGAACAATCGTTGCTTAGGACCATTAGAGATGTCCTGAAGATCCATCAAAGCACCAATGTTTCTATAGCGCATCGTTTGAGAACAATTGCTGATGCCGATAAAATCATTGTGTTAAACAAGGGTCATGTACATGAAGAAGGTTCGCACTATTCCTTACTACAAACTCCTGACTCGTTGTATTCACAATTGTGGAATATTCAAGAAAACTTGGATATTGAAGAGCAATTGAAAGAAAATGAGGCCGAAGAGGATAAAGACTCAAAGAATTAAGAAAGCGTACCGCATATATCATCGAACATTAATTTGATTTTTGATAAACATTTTCATTAAATACGTTACACGGAAAGATTCCTTGCCGAGGCATTAATGTCTAATGAAAGATCTTGAACCATTACTTTTATCATTTTTCAAGGTTGAACGTTTGTACTTCGAGGTTTAATTTGGCTTAGTCTGCACCATTTAATAAATAGATAGACTAATTTAATAGAGAGTTAAATGGGTGGCAAAAGTAAGATTTCGTATTTGCTGAAACATCCGTAATATCCAGGTTGTTGAGACCCATCCAGAATTTCTTTTTTTGTGCCATAAATAGTGAGTCTCATCGTCTAATTTTTAAAGTTGAAATCAGATAAAAATTCACCAAGTTTACATATAAACCCTTAAACACAAATAAAGAAATGTGCAGACCTACTACATGCCCTACTTGTCGTAAGTCATATGACCAATTTGCATTGAAGTAAAGATTTCCGAACTCCTCTACCCCTATAGTTGAAGAATGTCATGGAATGCTTCGAGAATTTATGCGAATTAAAACTGAACAAAAAAAAAAGAAATACTTCAACGTTAAACGAAAAAAATAGTCGATAATACTAACATTAATATAGAAAACACCACCTGGGTTGGGTGCGGCTACCATATCCCTGGCGCCATGAGCCAAGTTGCAAAGGAAAATTGGTGCACATGTACCTCCATTAGCAACACTGACGTTGGTAGTTACCCACCAAAGGCTGGTGATGGCCAAAAAAAGCTTTGAATAAAGTGATTTTAGTATTGCCGTGGAAAATGTATAATTAATAAATGCATTCGTTACGAAAAAATGTAGACGCCACTGCAAACCGATAATTTCCTTTTAGTTTTGTGCTCTCGATTTGTCTAGATTTGGAATAACCAGCTCTACATCCAAATAGATTGCAGGAAAATGAGGGGCGGGGGGACCAATAAAGACAATCTTTTTTTTTATTGTTATCAAGTAGCCTAAACCTTGAAATCTCTATTACATAGGAATACAATAACAACCATAAAATTTAGCGAAAGTATTCAAAGAAAATTAGCGAGAAACATATTAAAAAACAACACCTGTCAAGTGATTAAAGTGGTTAGTGATATTGAATGCTGATTGTCCTTTCTTGGTGACGATTGGTTTCGAGTACGAACGGGTTGATATTTACAAGTTTTGTATACCTTGAAGTGTGCAAGGAGCTTTTATCGTTTTTACTCCCCTTTCTTGTGTTTATTAGGTAAGTCCTCCTTTTTTTCAAGGCTCGAAGGAGTAGGACGCGAGATAAAAAAATGCGTATCTTTAAGTTTGTAATGCACACGAACGTAACTCTGGCACCGCGGCACTCGCCCCTAATTTTCAAACGATTACAGTTTTGGTCAACAACGCGGAAATAAAAAATTCCGCAAATTAGAAGAGTATGAAACAATTGGTTCTTATTTGTAGAGACTTAGATAGGAGATCCATTTTTAAATGATTGTGTTATACATATTGCAGGTTGGATATAATGCTTTCAAACAAATCTCGCATAGGTTTCTTTGTCTCCTCTTTTTTCCACAAACGATGCAATGTCCCTAAAAGATTTAACGGCATTTAATGCATATAATACTGTATATAATTCGAAGGTACGCACAAAATAATTATGCCCGAGACAACTTTATACACTATCGGCATCATAGTTGTAAGGTGTTATACGCACTTTGATCTACTCGTGATTGTGTACGCAGCGGCACATATTTTTTAAATCTGTTACTTCCACATTCTAAATTTCTTTTCAATTTAAGATCAATGTAATAGATATACTTTTATATATAAGTTCTATCTTCGTCATATTTGTTTCAATTAAGCGTACTAAAACTATATTGAAAAATCAACGTGTAACATTAATTTAATGTTGAATAATTCAGACATCAATTCTTCACCGAAAACTTCTAATGCAAGTACTCCGGGTTCAACTCCGAGACGGACTAAGAATAAATTGAAATTTTTCAGAAAAACTTCAGAAGAACCAGTTCTTTTCAGCGGTCCACAATTTAGCAACGAGTTTTCGCTGGTACCATACACAGAAACTGACTCCGTTGATACCAATCCAAGAGCAAGATCCAATTCATTGCCCAATTTCAAAGTCTTTGGAAGAAATGGGTCACTCAAACTTAAATCGAGAAAGCATTCTGTTTCATCTCCATTGATTTCTTCTCCTGCCCCTTTGATGACATCGCTTTCATCATCGAGTTCCTTTTCTTCCACATTTTCGCACGAATTACAACAGCCAGACGATCAGGACTCTATGTCTTCTTCTTCAAGTACACTTACAACATCAGGAAATATTTCAATCCCAGCTTCAATTACAAATCATTCTTTCTCTGCAACACTGTCAGATTTGCATCAAGATTGCATCATTCCACCACCTCCACGAATGCATGTTGCAACCCCTACAAATTCATTACATAGTGCTAGCATACATTCGATCATCGAGGAAAAAGTTTCCCCAACTCAAGCAGGAAATACCGACGACGCAGAAGCAGAAGAAGAAGAAGAAGAAGAAAAGAGCGATTCGGATCAATTGGCTGACTCAATTTTGAATAATGTTTATAAAGATAAAGGCATTAAATGGGTTGTTTGAAATTACCTTTTGAAAAATCATTGATATCTAAACTAAAATCTTCAATTCTTTATCCTGGCGATAACACACTTTATAGAATTATAATTATACTTTAACAAAAGATAACTTTGTGATGTAATTTTCATTATACTATTGTAGTCACAAGATTTTTAATTTTTGCAAAGATTTCACATTTTGTTTCGGATCAATATTTTTTTCCCCGTTTCGAGGATCAGTCCCACTTTACAATTTTGAAACGTTTTAAATTATTGTTTTTGGTTAAATTTATTCGTATAATTTTTATCTTCATATACACGGTCTAGTTTAGATCTATTTACAAGAAAAGGTCTTGGCATACTACTCAGATCTTTTCGACTAGTTTGTCGTAGAAACTAGCAACTTTAAGTTTTTCTTCATTTTGGTCAGCTAATGATTCAATAAGTTCAACCAAACCATGTGGAGGTAAACCACCTGTTTTCTTTTCATTTATAAACTTTTCTTTCAAATTAATCAATTCTGAATCATATTGCATTAAATCACCCAAGATTATTGTTGAGATATTTTTCAATGTCATCGACATTTGCTTTGCCCAATCAGAACCTTTTCTTAATGATTTCAAGACCCATTGATCGTAGTGCAACTTATACCAGTTGAATAATCTTAATTTACGTTCTTTCAGCTTGGAGAATTGGAAACCAATCAACCCCAATTCAATCAATTTGGAATCGATATTAGTCATGACAAAATTCATCGACTTGTGAAGCAAACTATCATCATTAACAAAAGATAACGATGATAATGCAATCGTTTGTAATTCATGGTTGGTCAAGTTAGTATTGTTTAAAAATGAGACATTTGAATTTTTAACAAATTCTAAAATTTTTTTATATTCTTTTTGATTAGCATTTCTGATTGTTAAATTAAATGTTGAAGTCATTATTTCTCTTGGAATAAAGTTCTTGTTACTATTGGAACTTAAAAAGGATTTAAATACTTTTTTGGCAACTTGTTGACAGAAATTATTATCAAGTCCAAATTGTAAAATCGAATTCTTAACTTCAATCTCATCTTTAAAGTAATCAGAGGATTTAATTTGAGTTAAAATATCCCAATCATCGATTTTATTGCAAATGGCAATCGTGAAAGTTTGTAACCATGAATCAAACTTGCTGTAATCAGTAAAGTGTAACAAGATACTGTTGATAGTTTCTAAATAGTTGAGCACAACCTTGAGAACAGTATAATCCAATTTCCAATTGTCGTGGGTCAAACTATCGAATATTTTGATCATCGATATTAATTCGTCACTTTCAGAATTAATTGTACCTAAAATTTTACCATAATCATTAATAATAGATATCAAATCAATACTATTGATATTATTTTCAATAATATTTGGAATAATGGATTTTTCAATAATTTCTAACGAATAAATTGTTCTATAATATCCAGTACGATTTGAATTAACATTAATCAATTGATTCAATCCAATTTCCAAGTCTAAAGATCTATCAGTCAACATTATGTTCAATAACTTGTCGTTTGAGCATTTGATTTGTAATGGTAAATGGTATGGGTAGTCCTCCAAATTAATCTGCGATGGGTTCAAATTGTATAAATAAATATGTTGCTCAAAATGTAATTTATCATCACGCTGTTCAACTTTCAATATTGGGTATCCTGGGTATCTTAACCATGAATGAACCATCGACAGAACTTCCACCGGAGTATCCTCATTGAGGAGATTCCATATATCAAATGCCTTAATAGTTTTGAATTTATATTGTTCAAAAACTTTAGTCAAACCTTCAAAAAGTTTGTCATAAGTTATACTTTTCGCCAACATTCCAATTAAAATAATACCTTTTTCATATGCATCGCTATTGAAAAGAGTTTGAGTCGAACTATTGTTGTCAATTTTTAACTTGGACATATGTTCATGAATGCTTGAAATTGATAAATTTTCATTTTCATTAATAAAGCAATCCTTATCGAAAAAGGTCTCATAATTATTTATTTCACTAAGATCATAATTATAGTTTGGATCATCTTGATTAATATTTGATACATAAATGACATAATTACCAATCCATGTGGCGAAAGATTCATTTAACCACAAGTTATTCCAATCGTCGAATGTAACCAAATTACCAAGCCATTGATGTATTAATTCGTGTGCAATTAATTGTTGTAATCTTAACTTATCATTCAAATCCAAAGGATTCATAAGGATTTGATTTGCCAAAACACTAATCAATCCCCAGTTTTCCATAGCACCATCAGAGAGGAATGGTAATGCAACGAAATCTAATTTAGATAAGGCATAATCGATTCCAAATAACTTTTCAACAACAGGTAAGAATTGGGAAGCAAGTGAAAGAGCATAGTTAGCTTGTGAAGAATCCCCAATGGTGGTATAAATTCTAATTGGCAATTCTTTATTTTTTAAATTAATAATTTTTTCAACATATTCAAAATCACCAATTATGAATCCAAAAACTGAAGATGCTAATGGAGGAGTTTGTTCAAATTTAAAAATTGCATTTTCAGTGAAATCAATGGATTCTGATTCTAATAATTTGCCTACGGATACGACTTTAAACTTTGATAAAGTCTCTATCGATAATTGAATGGGGATCTTACAGTTCAATTCATCAATCAATGGATAGACTAATCTTGCATAAAAAGGTTGAAAATGAGTGGCCAAAACAAAATTATTTGACTTGCCCGCTATCGAGTCCAAATAGTTTGTTTTGAAAAGTCCTTGGGTGTTGTCTTGATATGTTTGAATAGAGTTGATCTGTCCCATATAGTTAATGACAACTTTAGCATTGACAGATTCGTCGAGAATAATTGGGGCTTTCAATGTAACTTTTTGATTAGGTCTATCATATGAAACACTCAATGGAGTTTTGTTACCATTAAATTCAATCAAACAATTTGTGAGAATTAATTTTGAAGCATGTAAAGTTAAGTTGAATTCTTGATTGTTAGAGTCCAAAGCATAATTTGAATTATGTTCAAGATCAATTGTCAATTTACCAGAAAAATTGGGTTTTGTATGGTTGACATTTAGATGTAAGTTGTACAACGATGGCACATACCTATTTGTTAAGGCTAACAATGGCTGGGCCATTTTTTTTTGTTGAATTTATATTGAAGTTCAAAGTTTATTTGATTTAAATATCTTGCATACATTTTTTCATAATGCGAAATTTTAAGAGAAGAAATTAAATCTTTAAGAGAACCTAACTTGGAGTCAAATCACATGACTCACTTTGATACGATTCATATCACTTTCGGCAAAAAAGAAAGTTTTTCAATTAACGGCCCAACAATACTTTGATTGTGAGCGCGCTTGAAAGGATATTTAATTTACTGTTTTCGAAATCATTACTAAACATGCGTTATCATACCATATGATCCTTAATCTAAAATAGGGATTTTGATATTAAATGAAATGTTAAAAAGTTGGAATTTATTAGTTAAAGTCCAAGTCAATATACATAAATGTATGTAGTTTTACATTGAGCCGAATCTATATCGTAAAATAAAAATACTTTACCGGGAAATTTTGGTCCTCGGACTTTGAAAAAATCTCTGTTGTGAAAGTTAAAAAATTTGTGGGAAGCCAAAAAAAAAAATCTTTCGGGGCGGCGGCCCCAAATTGTATACGATAAAATTTGAAGCTGCGATATATAAATCTAAACGAATCACTTAATCCGCATTAATCAATTGATAAGTTTCAACAACTATTTGAACATGTTGAAGTCTGCTTGTATATATTCCTTATAATTGATCTTCAACTTAACATTCATACTTTTCAAAAAAATACTAAAGAAATAAATATCTATCTACCATATAATATCGAGACTTATAATGAGAAGTCCACAAGTTAACTTGGGTGAAGCATACCCGGGGACAATAAAGATAGACTGTTCTGGGGCTTATATTGCAAATGACCATTTGTTAAGAGATAGTACTTCAGATACTTCAGGTAATTCTTCATCAACAACTCCTAGTCCATCACCTGAATCGAGCTCTGAATCAGAAGATGACGATCTGACCGCAAATCAACTGGCTTTAGTTACAAGCGCCGCCGAGGAAGAGGAAGACAATGATGAAGAATTCGATTTGACCAAGAACATTACATTACCAAAACATAATTCAGAAATAATACATATGTCGGTAGACATTGGAGGAACATTGACCAAGTTGGTTTACTTTACAAAGAGTAAACGAGTATTAAATGGCGGTGGTAAATTACATTTTAAAGATTTCCAAACTGAAAATTTCCATAAGGAAGCACTTGTTTATATGATTAAGTTGGTACAAAAATCAATGCAAAATAAACAATCTCAACCTCCAATTACATATATCATGGCCACAGGTGGTGGATCACACAAATTTTCTAAATTAATGACTAAATCATTTCAAAAGCATAAATTACCAATGAAGATTATAGCCAAAGATGAGATGGAATGTCTTATTAAAGGTTTAGATTGGTTAATAACAAAAATCCCAAATGAAATTTTTACTTATGATTTGGTAGAGAAAGACACAAAATCAATGAATCATTCATTAAAAGAGTCAGAAATATACCCATATTTACTCGTTAATATTGGAAGTGGTGTTTCTATAATTAAAGTTACTGGGTCAGGTCCAAACGGATTTGAAAGAATTGGTGGTTCTTCTCTTGGTGGTGGTACTTTATGGGGACTTTTGTCACTTTTGACAGATGCTAAAGATTATAATGAAATGTTAGAAATGGCTCTGAAAGGAAATAATGACAATATTGATTTACTTGTTGGTGATATTTATGGTACCAGTTATAATAAAATAGGTCTTAAATCAAACCATATTGCTCTGTCGTTTGCAAAAGTTTTTAAGAAATTGCGGTTTAACAATCTGTTAAATAAATTAACACCTTCGGAAAAACTTCAACAGTTCAAATCCGAAGATATCGCACGATCATTGCTTTATCTGATTTCAAATAATATTGGTCAAATTGCATATTTACAAGCTGTTAGACTCAATTTGAAAAGAATATACTTTGGTGGTTCATATATATCTGGCCATAAGGAAACCATACATACATTAAGTTATGCTGTTAATTTCTGGTCTAAAGGTGATATGAATTCATATTTCCTAAGACATGAAGGTTATTTGGGCAGCGTTGGCGCTTTTCTGATGGGACCCAATTCTGATACTACTCAGGTCAGTAGTTGAGTTTAGTTTACATTATGTATTTATTCAATTTTTTAATTTTTATTTATTGGTTTACTGTATTTCAGTAAATACTTACAAATTATATTGATGTAATTGAATTATGAACGTGGCAAGCCTTAAATACTATTTATCTTTATTAACCATTTTTCATGTTACATTTTGTATCGTATTAAATGTAACGTTTCATTTCTGCAATACGCACGACTTTGAGGTTTTTTCTTTTTGAAATTGTTTTTCACAAGTACCCGGTATTCTTTCAAACTTTCGCAATCCCCCGCTTTCTTAACCTCAATTGCAGGTATTTAGATGCCATTTCTTTTTATTTTTTCGTCTTTTGAGTAAAAATCACGTATAATTTTATTTTGTTATACATTATCTCAGTTATTTTACGCATTATCACGACTTAAGTTTTCATTTCTGTGACCCAATTAATACATGTGTGTATTAACGTTGTATTTAAAAATCTAAGTGTTTATTAGAAAATTTGCTTGCAGTGTGCCTGTTTTGTAATTTTAATTGATTAATATATATAAGTCATTGTTTATAAAAATTGCCAAATTTTTACATGAGATTTCAGAATGGCTGATATTGATTCTAGCATCCAATACCAATATAGATATTCATATACCGAGGAAGATCAACAAAATCCGAATATACAGAATCATTCACAACAACAAAATCAAAATCAACAAGAATATTATCAACCACAATATTATTCAAGTCATCTGAATACTAATATAAACAGTAATCACAATCTTCAAAATAACGATAATCATATAAATCGAAGGTTTTTTAAAGGTTCAGCAATAATACCAAATTCATCTTCTACAGGTATTTACTATACAAGTGGACAAAATTCAAATACATATCCGACATTATTTAATTCAGAGTGGATAGATTCAGCTAGTCCTTCACCCAAAAAAATTCATCAAAACTCAAACATGTCTCAAACAATTACAAGTATCCAAAAGACACCTTCTAAAAAGGCGCAGGCGTTCGCATATATCACACCTCCTCATGACAAATTCGATCATGAGAAAATGCAAGAAGAAATTATAAAAGAGTCAAAACATCAACAACAATCACAAGTTAAGAAATTTAAAAACAAGGTTACAACTTGGGATGTTTTTTGGGAAATGTTAAATGATATCACAGGTAAGGATAAATTTGCAAAAGTAGGTCAATATACTCTTAGATTATTATTGTTTCATGCTGAAAAAACCCAAACTTATTTAAGTGATGAAACCATAAATATTGATCTAATCAATAAACGCTATAATAATAAGGCAAAACAACTTAATCTTCTTCGCAATTTTATCAAGCATCCAGCAAACTTTTTCAAAATTATAATTGTTTTGCTTTGTTACCAATTCCAGCAGAAATTACTGGGAATGGCCACCAACTTGTCAATTTATAGACAATTTTTAAGATTCGGTAAATCACCATTCAGACTTCGAGGTTTATTAACCAAGTTAAGAAAGAACATTATTTACAAAAATAATCTGATTAGCATTGACCCAACAATCTTTAATCGTGTTACATTGAGCGAATGTTTTGGTTTATACTATTCAATTTTCGATGAATCGTTGCTTTTGTTTAAGCTTGGATTTTATAATTCGAAATGGACTAACATACGTAATTTTGTTGGAAGAAATGAATCACTTGCATGGTACTACGATACTTGGTTGAACTTATATAATGCATACGAAAAATCCCAATTATTGAGTCAAGAAGAAGTCGACTTGAAAATACTGATAGAGGTGAAAAATAAGGCAAGGATTTTGTCGAAGCAATTGTTGGGTAGACTGACACCTGTACCTCCACCAATGACTTCATTAGAAGATTCTTCCAAATTGGAAGATATTAAATTCAAAAAGACTAATGCATACCTTGATATTTATAAAAATATCTCGGATCTTGTCTTCAATACATATACTGTTTTCAGTTTACCATTACCATTTGATACATTACAAATCTGGATGGGTATAAGTGCATCTTCCTTGAGCACAATCAAAGTTTACAGAGAAACTAAAAAGAAGTTGGAAGAAAAGTAATAATTCTCTTAAATTAATTATTTATATAATATCTTGTATAGTAATGTCATCAGGTAATGTCGCAGCATGTTTCCAGAATTTTGACATATGTCTTGTACCTGAGTCACAGGCAATCACAACGATGGTTTTTCCTGGACCCTGAGCTAATGCTGTTTTAACAGCAGCGACACAATTAATAGCACTACTTGAACCCCAGAAAAACCCATCATTTATCAACAAATATTTTGCCATTTTCAAAGCTTCTTCATCAGAAACACGAATAGCCAGATCAATATTTGCTTCACCTTGTTTGAAATTGGCCGTAAGTCTATTGAGACCAATACCTTCAACAAGTGTATCGACTTGATGTCTTCTTCTGGTACCTTCTCTTTCAACCTTATCATACATCACCCCAAAATTGACTCTATTAGCTAAACCTGAACCTTGTGGATCGGCAAGAATCACCTTAATATCTCTAATTTTTTCTTTTAAATACTTTGAGACACCAGCAATAGTTCCTCCAGTTCCAGAGCCGGCTATAAAATAATCAAGTTTACCTTGCATTTGTTTGAAAATTTCTGGACCAGTGGTTTTGTAGTGAACTTGCCAGTTAAATTGATTTTCAAATTGATCTGCAAATACAGCACTTATCAGACTTTCTTTATCGATATTAATTTTCTCACACCTAGATTTAGCAATATTTGTATACTGATTTGGGTCAACGATCGATGCTGGTGGAACAGGTTCTATAATTGCTCCATATGACTTGAGCAATTGTAATTTTTCATCTGAAGTATCATTGGGTAAACATATATGCGCCTTGTATCCCAAAGCATTTGCCAACATGGCTAAAGAGATACCTGTTGAACCCGAAGTACCTTCAAATATGATATCGCCATTGTGCGGTTTTAAGTTACCCAATTTCTCATTCTCTCTAATGATTGCAAGGGCAACCCT
Source organism: Kodamaea sp. yHQL449 (assembly GCA_030582715.1). Taxonomy (NCBI): domain Eukaryota; kingdom Fungi; phylum Ascomycota; class Pichiomycetes; order Serinales; family Debaryomycetaceae; genus Kodamaea; species Kodamaea sp. yHQL449. The sequence continues at coordinate 265,199 of JAJMGT010000001.1, read as the reverse complement.
ATCCTTCGCACTTCCTCCTGGATTATTCAACTCAAGCTTTGCGTATATTTTACAACCTGTATATTGTGATAATGACTTGATTTCAACAAGTGCAGTGTTCCCAATAAGCGAAGCGATGCCTTTTGATCTAGGAGACAAAGTAGTTAATTTCCGGCCAATATCATTTTTGTTTTCATCATCATCATTCGTATAGTACTTGTGCAACTCTCTTAGTACGAAGAGGAGTGATATTATTGAAGCTGTTGATTGAAGTGCAGATTTCCATGTCATTTTCGTGGTAAATCTGGTCAGGTTAGAGTTTTTTGCATAAATTGAATTTGAACCGTTCCGAAAAAATAATTTGCACAAGTTTTTCTAGTTAAACAATACACATACAATTTTGATACTTTCTGTTGTTAAGATACATTTATGCTGTAGTAAGGAACTTCAGTCTAAAAAGTAGTTGAAGTTATGCATATCTGGGGATATTTTGGATCTTTAATGTCATCTTTATTCACAAAAATATTATGAGTGACTCGACGAATTTTGATAAAACCTATCTTTTCATAATTCTTGATTGGGTTGCCGTATTCAATGGTCGTTATTGAAGTAGACATCAAGTGTTGACCATCAAAAAGTTTATGAGTTTACGCGCTTTTTTAATATCTTTTACCCACTAATTTATTCGGAGTTGAAGAGGAGCCGATTTCTGCGAGCGAGCACGCGAATTCATCTTTCAACCACAAAGCCATATTTTTATGTATCACGGATGGTGCCCCACATACACCTATATTCTAGTTCTTATCGGATTTATACAATTTGAAACACTGAAAATTTTTATACACAATACCGGTTATTACATTTGCTACCGGTTGTAAGAAAGTGGGGACCCCCCCAGTTATACCAAGTAAGGGCTCTCTATTTGTTAGTTGATAGTAGGTCATATCGCTTCCATTTAGTTATTGTATAACTGTTCAAACCACAAAATAATTTATCCTTCCTCTTTAATTTGACTACAACCAAGTCTTGCATTTTTAGACTCCGAACAATTACGGAGACCAATCGGGTGCGCATTTGCACTTAATTGGTAAGCAGAAAGAATATGCAGCTACACATCTTTGCCGTTTTAAGTTCTTTTTTTCTGCGCGTGGAGTTTTTGCTTTATTGATCAGAAATTAGTTTATTATTTAGATTTTTTTGTGTTCAACGTCGGTTGTCTCGTCATATTTATACGCCTATTATGATCATGACCATGCGTTTATATTCATTGAAAGTATATTCTTTTGAAGCATATTGTAATGACTACGCCGTCAAGGTAGTTCAGTAAAGTTATAAAAAAAGTATTTTTGCTCGTTTCTAATGTCTTGATTAAGCATCAATTTCGTACCAAATCTCCACCCCGCAGAAAATTAATTCTGGAGAAATATGCATTTTATGTGACCTAAAAATTGCGCAGCATAGGAGCTAAACACTAACTCAGCTAAAAAAAGAATGTTCAGGGAAGACAAAAAAACTGAAAAAAAAAAAAACTAAGATATGCATGGAGAAGCAAATAGGAATTTTAAGATATTCGATAAACAACGCTTTTTTTCCCTTAATTAATTTTTTTTTATAGCACTTGGTTGACATATTTTGGTGTATACGGAGATGGCAAGAGTTAAGAAAGAAACTGAACAAAGTCTGGGAGGGACCGCTCCACCGTCTAGTAACGCCGGTGGATTGATCACAAATGCAACCAATTCTGCAGCCACTGCCCCTGTGTCCGAATATGGCCGTGATGGTTCATCAAATCAAGCAAACCTGGCTGCTTCCACTAACAACAAAAAACCCACGAAACAAGATAAACCAAAAGCATTCACCATTAAGTACAAGAGACCTAGAGGGTCGAGAGCATGTACCGTGTGCAGGTCGCGTAAGGTACGCTGTGATGCTGAAATTCATATTCCTTGTACAAACTGTATTACCTTTGGATGCGAATGTATTTTGCCAGAAGCCAAAAAGAGAGGTAATGCTTCTGTCGAATCAAAGTCTGCAAAACGGAAGCAAACAACGGGTACAAAAACAGAAGACTCTGAAGTTAATGATACTTTTGCCGACGATGAAAATCAATCTTCCCCAGAAATTTCAACCATACATAAAAAAAATCAACAAAATAATAATACCAACCATAACCTACAAAATCAAAATAACAAGCATGGAAATGAGGGCATGAACAATTCAAATTCAAACAATGAATCTATACTAAATATTTCGCAAGTTAGTTTACCTCCTTCATTAACCTCAAATTATAAAATAAGGCCAACTATACATAAACGGCAAGTAACCGAACCTAATCAGGCAAAGCAAACTCCAGCTCTTACGTTTTTAGGATCATCTTCGATTGGGCTTGTTGCTCAAAGAGTTGGTGATAACCATGTTCAGTTACCAGATGACATGTTTGAGCTTAAAGATGTTTCATTGGACTCAGTTGAGCTTGAAATTTTGAAATTGAGAGGGGCTTTTTTATTACCATCAAAAGAGTTGACTTTGGATTTAATTGAATCTTATTTCGAGCACGTTCATCCTTTGATGCCGGTTATAAACAGAACAGAATTTATGAACAAGATAAATGATCCAAATGACAACCCTTCTTTGATGCTTTTACAGTCTGTTTTGCTTTGCGGATGCAGAGTATCGCAAAACCCAAGATTATTCGACCTGAATGGATCAAAACATTTAACTTCAATGACTTTCTTTGGTCGTGCAAAGGCCTTATACGAAGCGAACTATGAAAGTGATCCTGTATGTTTAATTCAAACGTTGATTTTGATTGGTTCTTTTTGGGAAGGTCCTGAAGATGTCACCAAGAACTCTTACTATTGGACCAAAGTTGCTATTGCTCTTGCTCAAGGGTTTGGTTTTCATAGAGATGTCAGTAGTTCAGAAAGTTTGACTACTTCCGACAAAAAGATTTGGAAAAGAATTTGGTGGTGCCTTTTTGAGAAAGATAGAAATGTGGCGATCGCTTTTGGTAGACCCGCTGTGATTGATTTAAATGATTGTGATGTTCCAATGTTAACAATGGATGATTTCGATGAAAATGATCTGGAATTAGGAATCGTTTCGCCATATGAGGTTAATGAAACTCGAGTGCTTTATTTTATTCATTTGGTCAAATTGGCTGAAATTACTGGTATCATAATTAAACATCAATATTCTGTCAAATCGGAACAATTAAAAATGAAGAGCAAGTTCTCGATTATACAACATTGTGATATGTTAATGGGGATCTGGTTCACTAACTTGCCTTCCCAATTAATTTTTTCTGTTGGAAATGCAGCTAACCAAAACTTTTACTGTTGTCTTTTAAATGCTCAGTATTATAATAGATTATACTTGATTCATAGACTGAATTTGATTCGAATGGCCAAATCAAGTTCTACTAATCCAAACAACTACAAGTATCCTTCTTGGGGTATTTCCTTCCAGGCCGCTCGTATGATCTCGATGGTTTCAAAAATCTTATTAGAACGTGACCAATTAAAATACTGTCCTGCAATGTTTGTTTATATCGTTTTCAGCGCGTTGATGATGTTGATTTATCATGTTGATTCTTCTTCAGAAGTTGTTGCCGTTGCCGCATCAGATTCGCTCTTTATTTCAAAAGGTGTCTTAAACGAATTAGCTCTTTATTATCCAATTGCTGGTGTTTTGAGAAAGTTGTTTGACAAGTATGCAAATGATAGAATCAAGAGAGCCAATGTTATTGAAAGGAGTAACAAAATTGCCGAAAGGTTAGAACAAAATGCCAAGCTCAAATACATGGTAGACGATGAGGGATTGAGTACTTATAATAAGGAAACCGATGTGATTAACTCTCAAAATGCAAACCTTAACTCAGGAAATGAGATTAATCGAGTATTCAAGAAAGCACAAGATTCACCATCAACTTCGATGGTTTCAGGAGTGTCTCCTGGAGGAGGTGTTTATCCTAATGACATATCTGTACTGCAACGTCATCCTCAAGATCAAGAACATAATCCTGATCTAGGACAACAGGAACTTAAACACACTACAAACACACGTCTAGAAGACCTCGTTCAACAAGTCAAACAACCCCAAAGAAGTGAAGGTTTAAGTATAGATAAGGACAATGATACTTCACCTTCATCCACACTTTCCTTCCCGGAGGTTTCTTTAGTCACCGACAATATGCCAACTAACCAAAACTTTTTTGAAAATTTCGAGCCAGCCAAATTGTTCCCCGATGTTAGATACAGCCTTCCACCAACAAGGGCCCAATCACCACAGTTTGAAAAATCAACAATAGTTGGTAGTAACGTTTATGCCAATAATTCCTACGGCAACGAAAATGATGGTATCAACGATGTCGACGGAAATGGTGAGGATCAATCAAACAACTTCCCTGCAACTACACCAGGAGGAACAATGAGTACCAATTTCGTTGATAGCACATTTGTAAATATGAACTTGCAGTCAGCACTTGAAAACAATTACCTCATGGAAGATTTTGGCTCGTTGTTCAACTTACATAATTGATTCATTATTACCAACCTGTTTTATAAATATCTAATTCTACAATTGGATTCCTTACTAATTTATTTATTTTGTACCACTTGATATGGATTTAATATACAGTGTACTAGTATATCTACCAAACTGGCTTTTTCTTTGTAAACTTTTTTGATTTTGCCCTTTTTAAGTTTTCTATTAGTTCATCTCTTTTAAGCTTTTGACTATAACCAATATAGTTTTGAACAATAGATTCATACATTTCGAAATTGCTTTTAAGTTCGTGCAATTGATGATTCCAAACACTAGACAAATGCAACAAGGACTGATAATTTTCTTCGAATTGCTTCAATTTAACATCAAGAACCTTTTCATCTTCAAGATCATGTAAATACTTTTGAGCAGTGTTGTTTAAATTATCTGTTTCAACCTTGGACAATAATTTATTTGTATCTTGCATTAGCTTATTGGACTCTTCTTCCGATATATTTAGTGTCTTAAATTCAGGAATCAAGATCAGACTATTTTCCAATTGATGTTCTTCAGCTGATTGCTCTGCAATGGTATGATCTCCTTGTGGTGTATCCTTTGCAAGTTCATCCAAATTGATCGGTATACCTAATTGGATCAATAACTTATGACGTATTTTCAGTCGGGTCCAATTTGGAGGTTTTAAGTACGGTATTGTACATAGCTCTTTGTATATCTCGCGTGATCTGTCGGATAACAAATCAGATTTAAAAACACCGTTTGTTAAATCTTCCTTGACTGTGAAAATTTGGTCTAGCACTTTACACAAATTTGAATTGAACTCTTCCTTATTGGCAAATGTATTTTCGTTAAAAGAAACCAAGTTTGGTGTTTCTGTCACCTCGTGCCTTGAATGATCTACTTCTTCTGTGAATGAAGCATCATCGAAAGAGCCGAAATCACTGTCTTCGCCAGCTTCTCCGGCTTCATTGAAATCATCAAAATCGTCTTCATCAGAGTCACCGTTTTCATGAAGGTCATGTTCGGGTCCCTCCGTTTTGTCGTTGGCATTTGTTCCTTTTTCTCCTTCCTCATCACTATGATCGTCAATTATTTCATCAAATATGTCGTCTTTATCCACGATTTCGTCGTCCTCCACGTCTGAAAATTGATCTATACTCCCGTATGTGTCTATTATCTCTGTTGATACGTCATTCGGTGATATACTATCTATTGGTGGTACCGCCTTCTTAGGCAGATGAATCGGCGTAACACTTTCATTTTCAGACATCCTTTGAGCTTTAGAAATTGGTTGAGTTTGTGTTTTTAAAATATTTGATTCTGTTTATCAAACTGAAAAGACAGAATCGCGTTTTTTTCCCACTAAATCAACTTCTTTGGATTTTAGCATCACTTTAAGTCTACAACTCTGTCACAGTATATCTCTGTGTGTTGTCTATCTATAGTGAACTGTTGTTATGCAACAAACAGTAGTTATTTTCTCGATAGGCAACCCTGGGCCAATGATGAGGCACTCAGTAGGGCATCTAATGCTTAAACACTTGATTGATCATTACGATTTCAAGGTGTTGCTGAAACTGAGTGTCTACTCGATATCCAAAAGCAGCGACGGCTCAGTGATGTTTGTTAAATCAAACTGTTATATGAATGAAAGCGGTAAATCTCTTGCAAAATTCTTACGTGATGAAAGAATTAGTACTGATTCTACAGTGTTGATCCTCTTTGATGATTTTGAAGCCAATTTAGGTGTTGTTAAATTGGCCGAAATAAAGCAAAAAGAGTCACATAATGGAATTAAAAGCGTTCGTACAGCCACGGGTCATATGCCCAGCAACTGTGTATTGAAACTTGGTATTGGTATTGGACCAAAACCAAGTGGTGCACTGAAAGACACTATGAGCTCATGGGTTTTATCTTCATTCACACAAGAAGAGAAGCAAAAGTTAGAACTGGAGACATTAAGTAAGTTAATTGCAGTTTTTGATGAATTCTTGAGTAGAGACGGTCAAATTGATGATTTGAATAAGTTTAATGCCTACATGACTAAAAAGTTTAAAAGTACTCAAAATATATAGGATAAGTTATCATATTAAATTTGCCCGGTAATCTAGTCTAGTGTATTGTGTTTCTTCTATTCTTCAAAAGACTCGAAAGGAACGAGCGCTTTGTGAGTGTATCTGAATCCTCCGTATCATCATAAAATTCAGAACTCAGATCTGAATTGTCGGAAGGAGGAATATAATCTTCGTCTTCTTCTTCTACGTAACCTTCATCATCTTCATATTCAACATCATTAGTGCTAAAATCATTCGATAGGTTCTCATCGGAAAAGGCTTGACTAACTCTATTTGACAATTTTGTCAGTTTTCTTCCCCTTTCAATTGCCTTTTCGATTCCCAATCTATGTTTAATAAAAAGTAATTTAGGGTATATTGATCTTTCACCTTTGGCTATCATCTCGGCCAATCTTTCTTCATTTGGATCACTCAATATGTACATAAAGTCCTTAAGTTTATTTCTGGGCCAAATAGTAATTGACCCTGTAAATTTTTGCAACCAAATATTCAGCCAATCCAGTTCTAAGAAATGTGGCAAAAGATCCAAAGTCTTAACAATGGTAAGCCATTTTTTGATTTCAAGTTTAAATAACAGCTCGAGTGCAGTGGCAACAAACCCTCCTCTAAAGTATTCGTAAGTCTGTTTATGTGTTTTTGATTGTGGGATAGCCACTGGTCTTCCAACAGAACCCTTTGGAGCAAAGAAGAAGAGTGAGATATGTGGATTAACTTGTGATACAACAGTAAAATTGACATTGTAGTAAGTGTTGAGTGAGTCAATTGGTATGTCTGTTCTTAAAGAACCATCTCTCCATTTGCTTCCCAATGAAAATGGAATAATTTGATCAGTTTTATTCTGGTCTTTCATCATGAGAACAACCGGGTTCAAGATACCAGGAACAGCTGAAGATGCGAGCAATGCCGACCAAATTATGCAATTGGGTGAAGTAATATTATTACATAAAATCACAGGTGAGTGAGGGTCTGAAGGTACAGTTGAAATGTTCAATTTACGTCCCGTCCTGCGATACGCTTCTTCGAATGAAAGTGATCCTTTTGTAAAAAAGTTAGATTTGCGCGCCCAATCAATCGCATCAAAACGAGCACCTGTTTTCCAAAATCTAGGAAGCCATATATACCATGGATCCTCGCAAGCTGTGATTTTCCTTGCCAATTCAGGAACAAGTAATTTCTTCAACTCTTCGTTAGTACAACAACAGGTTAATGCCGCAACTAATCCACCTCCCGATGTACCAGACACAATGGAGGGGAGTAAATCATTATCTAGTAATCCCTTGACTAACCCAAAATGAGTGTATGCAAAACAAGCACCGCCACTAAGACATAAAGCAGTTTTCCCATAATTTTTCAGTACAATACGGAAGAATCTCTTTTTGGTATCGATATCAACTGCCGTTGACATTGTGATTTGATCAACACACTGGATAACTTCTTCGATATATTCACCAACCAAATCCTTTGTACCGTAATAACGATGTGAATATAATTGTTTGTTCTCGACACCTGCAAAGTTTTTCTTCAAGCAACCTTGCAAAATGACGAGCAAATCAAGGTCTCGTTTCTCTTGCCTGAGAGCACGCAACTTGGTGATAGTGAGTTTGATTGTCTTGTAGTCATAGTAAGAAAACTTTGGATTTTTGGACCATTTATCTAATGTCAAATATTTATCTAAATTAATTGCATTTTGGACCCATTCTTCATAGGTGCGTGATTTACGTAATTTGTCACGAAGTACCTTCCGCTGGCCCACCCAAGTGAAGTAATACTCGCTTAGTGCCACATACACTCGTACAACAGCATACCAGGAACATAAAAATAATATCCATATACTGATGAAAACAAGAATCGGCCACCGGAGAACCCAATACGTAAAACTGGCACGAAATTCGTCTCTCAAGTTTTGATTCAGACTTGGACTACCTTGTTTTAGGTTCGGGTAACTCTTTTTTTTCTTTTTACGAGATGCTAATGAGGTCTTGTCTGTGTCGTTATTTAAAGTAAGTGGATACCAGTCACTGCGTGAAGATATCAAATGCGGCCTAGACACAGGATGCATATAGCCCGATTGCTGTGCCATTTCAGCATTCTTTATTGCTTTGATTTCCACAGCTGGCTGTGGGTGTTGTAGTTGTTGTTGTTCGAATAGCTCGTCATATTCTTCCCAGACTAGAGCCTTGGCAAAAGACTGTATATGATCTTCATTAATGTAGTCCTTGTCTTCTTCGAAAAGCGGTTTATATGACATTATCGAATAACTGTCGGTTTCTACAGTCTGTTTTAACTATAGTAAACAAATATAGGGCTTTTGATCTAGTCACTCAAAAAGTATTGATATAATTAATTTAAGATCTAAAAAATAAGTCAAAAGGTCAAGGAAAAAAAATGACATGAAAATCACTTACTAAAAAAGCTAGATTTTGTTGAGCTATTCAGCCTTGGAAACGGAAATTTCCGTTGTAAGTATGAAAACATGAAATAAAAGTGATGATTTTTCTGTAAATGCTGTTAATTTCTTCGATTTGAAGGAAGATCTCCATTAATGGTTAGATAACTAATAAAGGTAGATACTTTTTACATTGCCAGCTTAAATTCAAAGTATTTAACTCGACTTGTGACATTACTCGATTTAAGGGTCTTTTATCGCTATTTAGAAACTGAGTTACGTCATATAAAGGATATAAACAAGCAAGTAGTAGAAAGACTCAATCAAAGTGAAAGTATTGAATCGTATCGTCCTCGTATTTATTGTACTCCTCGAGAAATAAACGTAGGCGAAAATGTGTCTATTGGGAGATTGCCTAAAAGATTACTATTTTACCTTTTAAGCTGTGTGTGCACAATTCGCACCCATAAATTTGTTGGTGCGGATAGCAACATTATTTTGCTAGCGCAAGACAATAAAGCATACCAAAAAACTTAATGGACTTTTGTAAAGAGTCAGATCTGATTGCTTTCAAAGTTTCAATAATTTGTTGCTGACATCTTGTATTCATTAGTTCAATAACACAAAATCTCTGAATGTGAGTACTTATATCTCATTCAAATTGGAAATATATATGCTTATTTATACAAACCTTCTTGGTAATAACATTACAGACATTTTACAAAACCTAATATACAATTTATTACATATCTCTAAACAAAATATCGGCTGCGACTTCTTCATTTTTATCACAAGCCAAGTAAACTTGAATAACCATATCACGTTCAAATCCCAACTCACATAATCTGTCAATGGCAACTTGATCTTCTTCGGTTAATGGAATAGTAATCTGACCACTTGCATCTGCACCACCTGCACCAAAACTAGCCTCATCTTCGCCCTCAAGAGCGATATTGTCACCACTCAAGAAACTTCTGATGAACGCTTCTGGATCTTGTTGGATCAATGTGGCAAGTTGCGGGTTGGATCTAGCTATTTCTTCCAATAATGGAGGAATGTATTCTGGATTCGATTGTAATGCGGATCTTAACAAATCCATACGCTCATTTGCAGATATTTCGGCAGCATCATTACCGCCTGGAGAAGTATCACCTGTTTGTCTTCTCGATCCTTCACCAGCAGCTGCGGCAGCTGCTGCTTCAAATAAGTTTTCGCCACGATGAGCATTGTCTTCTTCATCTTCGTCTTCATCAAAGTCTACTTCTTCGTGTGTCGCACCTTCTTCACCCATTTCAGTATCCTCTTGTGCTTGCGATTCAGTCACCAGTACTGCGGCTGGACGTTGTAAAGATTCCGGTATGCCGGTCAATAAGTATTCAACAGCACGGTGTGGGTTGTTGAATGCAGCTCTAAGCGCAGCTTCAACTTGAGGTCTATCGTAACCCATTTCCATTATATTTTGAATCGAAGCTTCTCTTTCACTGCCTTGAGCAAATGCGGAACTTGGTTCAGATGAAGCAGGAACATCAGAGACGCTTGCGGTAGCCGCATCGGTAGCTTGAGTAGATTCAGTTGTGGCTGATTCATTTGAAGTAGCTGGAGTTTCTGGAGCAATCTCAGCTTGAGCGGTTGGTGCTGGTGCTGGAGTTGGAGCGGCTGACTTAGCCTTCGAGATCATGAAAATGATGGCATCACCTTCCTTCACCTTGAAAGATTCTAAAGTCTTGTCATCGACCAAAACCTTACCTGAGTAGACAAGTTTGAGTTGAGATGCTTCACAGCTAACTTCAGCAGCTAATTTCTCCTTAGCAGACAATACCTGGAAGTTGTTAGTACTTTTGCTTTCTTTCGATTTTCTACTCCACTATACATACAGTGTCTGATAATTCAACGTCTATAGGAACCTTCTTTTTTTTGAAATCTTTGAAAATGACTTGCATCGCAATTATTATTGATTATTTTTAATTATATGACTAAAGTAAGACTCAAGTGCAATTAATTGTCCCTGTTTACTTCTTCAATGTGAAATTCGATTGCAATTGCTGTGTTAAAAAACTTTAAAAAGTCAATAAAACTCTGGATCGGACTTTTTTAGACAAATTAAAAGCTAATTAATTCGTATAGAGTAGTATTATATTTTTAATTGGTAGTGGCGACTTTTTTTTTTTTTCGGTTCTCTTCTTGCCCTGCTGTTTCTTGCAAGCTACAAAGTGGAGATTAGAATAACTAAACTGTAAATCAATAATTGTAAACTGTAAAAGAGCCAACCTGCGAAATTTAAACATAAAGATATCAAACGGCATCAGCTATCACTGAATCTAGTTGATTTCTAATAATTTGATCTTTACGAGATGTCCCGAAGAGGTAGAGCATCAGGTGTTCGTGGTCCAAACTCGGCCTTGACCGAGTTTTTGAGAAATGAAGGTATTACAGACTCGTTTAGAGAACGAAGGCAAAGAAGCGAGGTCGTTTCAAGCGATGCAAATTCGGAGGCAAATTCGGAGGCAAATACTGCAAATGTGACCGATGCGAATGACGATTCGACAGAAGTTTCGACTCAACTGAGTTTGCCTGCAAGATCACGTATTCGCTCAACAACAAGAAGTGCTCCACCTTCAGAAGCCGATCCAACTTATGAAGATGAAGAAGAGCAAATTAGAGCAGCAGGTAAAAGGAAAAGGAAAGCTGCGCGTCGAGGTAGAAAAGATAGTGATGATGAAAGTGATGATTCCGATTTTAATGATGATGATGATGATGATGAAATACGTCAAACAGGATTCAAGAAGTTTGGTGAAGAAGATACCTGTGTGGATTGTGGATCGATATTTGATCTTACAGTTTATTCCCGATATCTAAACGATAAGAAAGGTTATCTTTGTGAATCCTGCAATGAATTATTAAAGGTGAAAGAACGTAATTTGAGAAGAACCCAGCTAAATGCACGTAAAAAAAGGAAAAAGGTCGCACTGGCATTGCTTGATAAATCTCTGGCTCAGATTGCAAAATTACAAGATATTTGTATCAAGAAAATCACCGCGAGTATTGATGATGTTGAAGCATTGGGAGATATCGGTGAAATTAATATGAATAAGATATCCAAAATTCTTTCTAAGAATCGATCGCTCAATGACTCAACAATGGTACTTTTTTTGCAACCATATCTCAAATCTTTGGAATTTTGGGATTGTTCTAATGTGGATCTGGATTCTTTGAATAAAATTGCATCTTACTGTCCTAATATCGAATCATTAACATTGCACATGTGTGGTCAGTTGCACAATGATAACTTGAAATATTTTAGTACGAATTTGCTCAAGTTACACAAGTTATCGCTTAATGGTCCATTTTTAATTAGTAACGATGTCTGGCAAGAGTTTTTTGAAGTTGGTTGCGGTAGTAGGCTTACTCTGTTTGAAGTAAGAAATACTCATAGGTTTAATAATGATACGCTAATCTCGCTTTTGGAGAATATAGGTTCTAATTTAGAGCTGCTTAAATTGTCTCGACTTGATGGCCTTGATTCATCTTCTGTATATGATTTACTTCCACACTATTTTCTGGCTTCAAAATTAGAGCACTTGGAAATTTCATACCCATTTAAGGAAGAATTGATAACTGATGACCTCCTTATCAACATTTTGGCGGTGACTGGCGAGTCACTTATCTCCTTAAATGTTGATGGTTGCTCAAACTTGTCCAACCGTTTTTTGATCGATGGTGTGGCTCAATTTTGTCCTAACCTAACCCATCTTTCTATGAAGTTATTGGACCAGATAACCGATGAAGGGTTTGCAACTGCTTTTACCACTAATGTCAATACCGGTGGGTTGATTAGTGTTGATCTTACAAAGTGTACAGGTTTAGGTGATGGTGCGATATATTCACTTTTCAAACACTCTGCAACTACCTTGGTTGAATTAAACTTGAATTCAATATCGAACTTATCGAAAGATCTCCTAGTTCAAATATTTACAGAAGATGAAAACCCTTCAAAGAAGAGTTTGAAAGAACGTGTCGATCGTGGGGAATGCATGGATGTTGATGGTGTTAAAGAACCACTTATATATTTTAATCAGATCAATTTTCCTTTGCTTACTACAGCTGATTTGGGGTTTATAAGAGCTTTTGATGACGAAGTTCTCTCCTTATTGCAAGTTGCCGCCCCAAAGTTATCGATATTAGAAGTTTTTGGAAATAATAGATGTTCTTTTAGAGTATCTATACGAAAGGATTGTCTTGTTATTGGACGTCAAGGTGATCAATTTTAATGTTTAATTAATAGGAATATATAATATAATACATACTATGTGGAATAATTTACAGGTAAACTGGCCTTTTCGACGTTTTTAAAGGTTGGAAAAGCAGGTACGGTAAGGTTATGATCGGTTATTGATAACCAATGTTGAGACATGATTTTATTGGTAATGTCAGGAGTTGATTCAACGAATATACCTGGGTGACCAATGTGGGTTCTTATCAATTTCAATAATTCTTCTTCTAATTTCACCGGGTTTCCCTTGGCTAACTTGGAGTTTTCGATTTCTCGTATAAGATGATTCTGATGTGCAATTCTGCTTTTTGAAGCATAATTTTCGATAATTGAATTCAGCATATCATTATCTCTTGTTAACAATATGTTATCATCAAAATCAAATGAGTTTTGTGGTTCGAAATTGGCCGCAACAATGTCATAACCCAAATCAAGTAAAGAATCTAAAACAAATTTGGGGATCTTACTAAATGATTTTAAGTGTTGCAACACCAAATTCAAGTTATGTGAGTTGTGGTTGATGATGCCTTCATACTCAATATAGAACTTCCAAAATATTGGTGAGCTATTCATGTATGGCTCCTTATAATTTTGGTTGTAGAACTTACGAATTTCAACTTCGTTACCATTGACTTTTAAAGTGTCTAAATGAAACTTTGTCACCACACAAATACCATCATCATTCAACAATGATATTAAAGTCGTTATTATAGATTCTTTCACATTATTCTCTTCGGACTCCTCCTTTGTTGTATTTACTTCAATATCTTGTCTTTTACTTTTACCGTCAATATATAAGTGAAGGATTCTTGATGTCAAATCATATAATTTGGCCGTGGTTAAAGTCTTGTTCCAAAGTTCGAACAAAGTCGTTATTGATTCAAGATATTGTTGTTTTAAATACAATCCTTGTTTTGTGAACAATTTAATCAAGTCTAACAAGTTTTCGTTCGCCTGATCAAATTCATTAAGCTTCATCAAAAATTTGTGATAACTGAACCTAAGCAAATTTTCATCTAAAGAAATAAAATTGTTTGATCTTTTGTATATTTGTTTCATTGCATCAGATCCCGAATTCAGTTTATTTGTAAATGCAAGATACTTGGCCCATATCGTGACATCAAACGAATTAGGAACTAAGCATCTTTCAAAAAGGTTTGTTACCAATCTGTATCTAAACTTCTTATCATCTTCTGCCGCAAAGTACTTGCCGATTTCGAAATCCAAATATGATACCCACTTACTTTTCTCGGTCTCGATGTCCTTCAAGTTCTTTAATGTAAATGTTTGGTTAAGTAATGCCGATTCGAATATCCATTTGGCATTGACTTCGGCTTGTGTACTTAAGAAAATATTGTATAAGTACTCGTCAATTATCTTAGATTTCTCATCTTCCCTAAAATCTTGAACATTCTTCCCATATATTCTTATATATTCATCTAGCTCATTTTGTGTAAAAATATCTTGTAAACTAAACAGCCTGGAAATATCTGAAAATTGCTTATAGTATTGTGCGTATTGATATAAAGGAATTCTTATGAGTTCCAAGTAAATGTTTGCAATCTCCTTCGATACAGGGTTTATACTACTCTCGAGCTCAATGATCTTATCCCAAATTGTATGTGAAGTGAAATGAACCCCATTATCCTGAATAGCCTTTCTGTATACGGTTCTTATAACCTGGAGTTGTTCCAAGTTTTCATTTGGCTTTTCCAATTGAGATATGAGTGCCGTTAGATAGTCTGACCACAAGTCTATTGAGTACGGATGTTTCTTAACTGCTTCTTCTAAAACTTTTATTGACTTTTCAATACCTTCAACTTTAAATTCTAAAATCAGAAGTGCTCTCCAGTAGTCCTCGAGGTAAGGAAATCGAGAAAGCAAAATATAGTACAATTGGCGAAAGTTGGCTTTTAAGTCATCGGAAACACTCAGTTGATCTCCTGGTTTATATTCTTTATCGAAATTTTGCTGATATATTGCGATAACAGCGTCCCATTTATTGATGTCATTTTGATTATTGATTAATTCTTTTAAATTATCTTTAGCCACACCCAGCTTATTTTGGAATGCACTGATATTTGTCACTATATTATCCGTAGATTCATTGGCATCATTATGTAAATCAAAAGGTAATAACCCCATAAGTGGCATCTTTAAATAAGGAGTATGCTTGCCAATGTACCAAATTGAGATGGTCAAAAAGCGACATTTAATACAATTGATTTTAGGACATTTCAAAACGCGACATTTGGGCTATTATTGAGCCAAAATATAAGAGATGATGAAATCAAAAGGCTCTTTCCATATTATTCAAGATGATGGCAACAAAAAGTGATCTTTTGAAATTTGAAACACCTTATAAAATACCTGAATCTAATAATGATAGGATACTTTCGATTTTGAAATTAAATGGACCATCGAATTCTACAGAAATCATACCTACAAGTTTAAACAATTCGATACCGATATACAAACTGCTCGATGTGAGTAGTTATATAAACTTAAATACCACCAGGTTATTATCAAAGAAATCTCTCGCAGGGAAGACAACGGATGGTGCTATTGATGATGTAACTGAAGGTTTTGTTGAAGACCAAAACCAGGAGCCTCTGCACTATGTGGAAATATCATCATTATTTCCAAAAACATTAAAAGATCAAATTAGTACTGTTATTATTCAAAATGTTCCAAATATCAAAAGAATTGCCATAGAAAAAATCCTACAACTATTAATAAATGTCAATAATTCGCCTATTCAAATCGACAAGTTCTCATGGTCCTTAATCAATTACGAGTTTATTGATCGTAAGTTGATCTTTATCAAATTTGAATACCTTAAATCACTCAAGACATTTATTGATTTGTATCAGCCGATTATTTCAGAATTATTTGCAAACGAAAGTATTAAATTGGTTATTGATCTGGCAGCTTCTGAACAATTGAACAAATTGGACAATCTGGTGGATGCATTGACCGATTCGGTCAAGCAAAAGATCGCTGGTAAAATCAAGCCAATCATAAGCAATCGTAATAATTTTGAGAAATATTCAAATACAACTGGTACGGAGGATTTAGATCAAGTGTTGAATTACTACAGCAAATATAAAGTGGATAACAATGAATTGATAGAAGTACCGACGCACATGAAGGAAGGTATAATAAAAGACATCATAAAGTTTAGATCAAAAGTGTTGATGATTGAAAGAGATAACCGTAAGAAAGAGATTGAATTGGAAAGAATTAAAACCAAAGAAAGATTGAAGAGTATATTTGAAGGTATAAAAGAAATCAAAAGTGATGACATAATCGTTGATTCAAAAGATTTATCCGAAACAACCGATTCTGTTGGAGAAAATGATGAATTTGAAGAAATGAATGACGAACAATATGAAAAACACATGACGAACTTGAAAACTGAATCGATATATAAATCCTATAATACAAAATTAACAAATATGAAGCACTTAGAAGAAAATGAACGAAATGTTCTCCTTGACAAATTGCAGAAATTACAAAACTATGAATCGAATTTAATGGATAACAAATTTAAGTTTATTGAGGATTTTAAATCTGCATCCTCCATGTCATATAAATCGTTGGAAAACATTTCAAGTAAGAATTCAATATCTTCAATTGCCGATTTATATTATTCCAACCATTCTCGTTATTTAAAGGTTAGAGACCAAAAGAGGTCTGCCGAAGAAATGGAAGATAAGCAGGATGAGGATGAGGAAATTCAAGAACAACTAAGCAAAATCAAACAGCCTCATATTGAGAAATCGATTACGAAGGAAGATCAAGATGTTATTATGGATGACGAGTCTACTATTATTATTTCTGACTTAAAGCCTGAAATGGAAGAACTATTACAAGCCAAGATTGTCGAACTTGTTGAAGAATACCTAGGTATTAAGGATGAATTCTTGCTAAAGGCAATTAATCAAAATTTGATCGCTCGCAATCTAGATGGAAAAGATGATTTGATCAATGATTTGGTTGATGTTTTAGATGATGATGCGGTTAATTTGGTAGAAGATTTGTGGAAGTTTATTAGATCTCTACAGTGAATAAAATTGGTATAATTTGTATTAGCATAACAAGAAGTAAAATAAAAAGTAATAAAGCAAAATCAATGAAAAAAAAATAATATGATATAACCTATGGTATAAGTATAAAAAATCAAACAAATATCAAAAGTAGTCAATAGGAAGCAAAATCTGGCAGGGCCAGAAATATGCTGCGGTGTCGTAGATACTGTAGACGGTCAATTTTGAAACATAATCTGAATAAAGACTATACTGACAAATGTCTTCTTGCTATCAATTACTTGAAAAACATTTCAGCCACTGTGTGTGTGTACTCTTCTTATCATTTCTTCAATCATATGTAACCAGCATTTTTAAATTCCAAAATGTGGGTCACCAGTCTGATGTGTTCATGTTGATAAAAATTTCCTTCGCGCAAAGAACTTCAATTATTTGATTTTAATGAGCTCATTCTTGAAAGAAAAAGTCTATGAACTATCTGTCTTATCTTTCGATGAAGGTATAAAGACAAAATGTTTTCGAAATTAATGTTAGGAAATGATATTCTTTATCATTTGTGAGTCTTTAATTTTTGCTGTTTCTCTCGCGATCGCTCAGTTGTAACATAAATGATGGTAATATAAAATGGAAAATAAAAATGAGTAATAGGAATCAAATAAAATTATTGGGGTATTCAGAGATTAATGGGCCCAACCTAACGAGTTTGTGGCTTGCATTGGATCAGATATCTGTACTCCACCTCTTGTTCCATGTAGATCTCCTGCTTCGGAACCATCGCTCACGTTGTTGATTCTGTTAAAAATAGTAGATAAGCCCGAAGTGGTTTGAATGGTTGATTGACGTGATTCCAAACCAACGTTAGATTCACTGTCGGAAGATGGTAATTCAATAGAGTTGCCTCTTCTATATCTCTTGAACAACAAAACCATCAAAGACATGTACAAACCACAACCACCAGCAGCACCAAGGGTAATACCAGCGATTCTGCCTTTGTTGGTAACAGATGGACTTGTAGTGTTATCGATCGAACCATTATTGTTCACAATACCGCTTGGTGAATCACTATTGGTTGTTCCGGTAGAAGAGGTATCTAACCCAGTCAATGGAATTCTTGAATCGATACAAGAAGCTAAAGATTCTTGAGTGGCATCAGGATTTCTGAACAAAAGAGAGTTTGAAGTTTGGATCAATTGAGCCAAGGCAGCAACCGAGTCACTCGGGAAGTAAACTTCAGCAACAGTGATAGTGTATGGGATTCCTGCGGCAGTGAATGGAATCAACCTCTTGACCGAAATTTCAGAGTATGGATCACTATCAGTGAATGGGAAACTCAAGACATCAGGTAAGTATTGGAAAATTTGAGCCGATGAAAGCGAGTGCTGGACAACAAATGGGTAGTTCAATTCAGACTTGAAACCAACGTAAACAACTTCGAAATCAGAGCCTGGTGAAGAAGTTGTAGCTGGGGTAATGGCCTTTGGTAAACCAGAAGTTGCAGTTGCAGTTGCCGTAGCACCAACAAAAGAAGTTGGAGCGCCAGATACGGTAGTTTCAACAATCATTTGCGATGGCAACCAGTCTGAGTTAGTAGTCTGGGTTGTTACTGGTGGAGAAGCAGTGATATGACCTGAAGCTGGAGAAGATGCTTGAGTTGGTACGGTGGTACTTAAAGCAAATGGAGCAGTGTTAGCTTCTGTTGTTGAAGCAAGGGAAGTTTGAGTTACAACAGCAGTGCTCGAAGGGAACTCAGATTCAGTTGGAGAAGATGTAGCAACAACAGCTGAACTAGAGGCAACATCACTTACTTGAGAAGTGATTGGTGTTTCAGAAGAAACTGGCGACACATCAGAAGTACTTGGAGCTGCAGAGGTGGTTGGAACAACTTCTGTGGAGCTTGGTGTCACTGCAGAACTAGCTGGTATACCTGAAGAAGTAGTTCCAGACGTGCTTGATACTGCAGGTGTTACACTGCTTTCGACAGATGGGACAGCCGAAGAAAGAGTGGGTGTTCCAGATGACACCGATGTAATAGCACTCGAAGGAAGTTCGGAAGTAGTGGCACTTGAAAGTAATGGAGCACTACTAGAAACTAGTGGGGCAGTACTTGAAAGTAACGGAACAGAACTAGAGAGTACTGGAGTAGCACTTGAAGTTGTAGACAGTACTAAAATTGGAGTGGAAGATAGTGGTCCTGATGGGGAAACAACAGAAGACGATGGCAATGCACTGGTCAAATCAGATGGAGCTGCAGAAAGACTAGCAGATTCCAGAGAAGATGAAGCAGAAGAGGTTGTTGCCAAAGTTGATGTCAAAGAGACACTTGAAGATGGTAAAGAAGATTCAGTTGGGCTCACCAACGAAATACTGCTACTGCTAGTAGATGGAGCTGCTGAAGATAATACTGAAGATGATTCCGATGAAGAACTCGATGCAACAGCGGAGGTAGCAGAAGAAGCCAAAGACGAGCTACTAAGTGAAATGTCAGACGATGATGGTGCAACGGTTGAAATAGTAGACGATGAAGTGGATTCTGAAGTTGAGGTTGGAACTAAACCCAAAGATAAAGATGCTGAAACGATCGAAGAAGAGGCTTCGGTGACCGATGGGGATGCTGTTGAGGTCGAGCTCAGGCTAGAAGAATCATCCTCTGAAGCAGAAGAGCTGGTTGATTGTTGGGCAGAACTTGTAGTTGGCGACGCCTGTGTACTCGATGACAGAGACGATGACAGGGTGATACTGGCTTCAGAAGGAGTAGCAAGAGAAGTCGTGCTCGATGGAGAAGCTGTTGGGGTTATTTTAGCCGCTTTAGATGAAGTGCTAGGAGTACTCGATTGTTCAGTAGAAGAAGTCGAAGGACCAGCGCCAATATCAATCGAAATCAAATTAGGAGCCGAAGTTGTGGTGTGCTCCTCGGATGACAGTACACTAACTTGAGTCAGAGCAGCCGGAGTAGCAGATGGTTCTTGAGAGCTCTGCTGGGATTGGGAAGTACTTGGTTCATCTGTGGAAGTTTGCTGGCCTGATGTTGTTGGATTTTGATCGGTTGTTTGTGGTTGAGAACCTGGTGCAGTGTCTGGAGAGGTTTGAGTACCAGTGTTTCCAGAACCCAAAATCTCACCAAGAAGACTTGAGAAGGACTCTGGGTTTGTTGAGGTTGGGGTATCTGTTGATCTTTTTGACGAATAGATTGTGTTACCAGTAATCGAGGTCAATTGGTCGGCATTGTTGTTAGTAGAACTATCTCTCTTTGACGACAAAACGGTCTGATCATTGGACGAGATTTCCTTAGAAATGGTAGTCTCTTCGAAAGTAGGAGATTCGACACTAGTTGGAGTCGTTTGTGATTGAGCTGTCGTAGGAGTAACGGTTGCGGGAGAAGAACCTTCGGTTCCAGAAGTTTCTTCAGCTTCCTGAGTGGTCGAAGTAGCTTCAAAGTTAGCTGCGGTAGGCAAGCTAATCGAGTTCAAATCTGCTTCAGCGTTCAATGAAGTATCATTGTTACTGCTCGAGGAGATCGCATTACCAAAAGGGTTTAACGAGAAGGCTTCGATCGAGTTAATCATCGACAACACATAAAGTGAAGTCACCAAGTTCAATTTGACATTCGAAAACATGATTCACTGGGTATACTGGGAAAAAGAAGGACTGTAGTTAGGATAATGGCTTGTGTTTATAATTGAAAATCGCAAGCTTAAAATTTAGGAATAAACCGGTAGAAAAGTAACGAATGTGTGATGTATATATCAATCAGTAACAGTAAGCTAAATTTGAAAACAATAACTCTGAACTGAAGTTTGATTTATATTTTATTCTCTTCGTGTCTAGCTTTCTAATTGCTCTAAATAATTCGATGTTGGTAGTATAAGACGATGAGCGACGGATTCTTTTCTCTGACACTTTCTATCTATTACTATGCTCTATATGGTACACCTTTGTTTATAAAAACATGCAAAGTAAAGAAAAAGGTGTATAAATAAAAGAAAGTGTGTGTTTTTTTATTCGATAGATAGATCCTCTCGTTGGGAAAAAGGAGGAACTATTTTGTTTTTGTGAATTTTTCTGATCAGGATCACAAAAATGTACAAAAAAAATTTTCTCTCTCGATGTGATTTTGGAAAGGGGAAAAAACCAAATAAGTTAAAAAATAACCGAAAATGAATCAGACAAAAACATTCAGACAAATTTAGCCCTTATCACTCTATTATAGCTAATACGGTTTACAGGCTAGACTTGTCGATGAGGCCACTCAATAAACGATTGCAATGATTTGCAGAACCTAAACATATATCACTACAGAGACTTGATAGCAAATCACTAATATGAAACTGTGTCTATGTTTCTTTTTGTGTAATTGTTTACACTTTTAACCTTCGTTGATTTATTCGCAATTCCTCATAAACATATTTGCAGTGACAAGAGCTACAGAATGTCACGCCTCGAGGTGATTAGTCTATTGAATGTGTTTCAAATTAGCTGTGAATAATAGATACGTAGAGTAGTAAAGAAAAAATGATTAAAACTTTTGTATTAGATGTAAATTGTTACGAGATACTCGCCTTAATTGGAACAATGGTTAGTATACCGGTAACATCTAATTTGTTAAAAATGGATTAATGCAGACAATTTTGCCCTTATTTAATGTTTAATACTTTTGTGTATATAAAATCGATACGGGCAGAACTATTGCTACTATGAATAGAACCTGTTATGCATCAAAGCTGTCCTTTTTCAGGTTCTGCGTTGTTACTAAATATTTTTGTGTAATAATCTCCTGCATTCAGATGCAACATTCCGAAGCTCTTTCCCGTTAAGATCGGCAGATCGATCGAGTTAAAGCCTTCTGTAACAAATTTCGATTGCTTATGTCTTCTTTCGGTGGATACTGAAGAGCACAAGGGATGTAATCAGAATGGACAATAGAAAAGTCGGCTATTAGTGGGAATCTCACCTGTTGATTCGAGACCGTAAGAAACTAAGTATGTCGCTGCCCTAAACTTTAAATATTCGCGACTTCTGCCACATTTTGTCTTGAAACAAATATGGTTCTTCTACAGCATACTATTTCTGGGGCGATTCTTGAGCAATAAGCGCGTTCGTAGGAGTCGAACAACGTTCCAAGGATTATTTTCACCTTAGTTACAATTGAAAACATTGCCACCAAAGATTTATGTACAGTGCAATAATTACTACCAATCATTTCGAACTTTCAATAGGCACGGCAAATAAATTTTCGTATAAGTTTTATGAGCTCGACTTGCAACAAGTGCTTGTAACTTAAACATTGTTTGCCTCTGCATTACCCCTTGTCTTTTATGTGTATTCAACAATTACGAACAATTATGTCTGGCTCGGTATTTGTCTGTGAAACATCGTCAACTTTATGAACCCTGTTCAGTTGAATAGCGCGCTCATCTTCCTGCATGTGATGTTATGACACCAAAACGGGTAGTATGTTTTGAAAAATCGCGACTACTCGGTTTGTGTGTGGTTTGAAGTACCGCCTATGGTCTGACTTGCCCACATAAGGGACGACACGTATGTTTTGTATGACAAATTTTATTCGATGGATGGATAGTCATGGAATCTTCCCTTCGAAGCAAATAATTCTTGCGCTTGAAAATCCGATAAAAATTGGAAATCTGCACGACCAGAGAATCAATCGTCACGTTCTGGGTCACCTGGGGGTCCATTTAATGCATCAACATTTAGTATTTAACTCATTTTTTGTTACCTTCAAATCGATCAAAAATGTCCCGATTAAGACGCATTGACAAAACCATTATTGAACAACACTTACAAGATGACCAGCCCATAGACATTGACGACCAGTCTCAGATATTAAGTCATCTTGATGCCGAAAACCGTGAATCGTATAAACGCTACAAGCTCTATTTTACTATCGCATTACTTGTACAAATTCCAATTATTATATTGGTTAATCATTTGACGGTGACTCAGTCAGGTAAATTGTCTGCAATCAATAGCATATTGGTACTCAACTCATTTGTATTGACTCTCATCAAGTTAAGGCTGGATGAATGGTCCTTTCCGGAGGGTAAATCACGGTATTTCCTCAAATTTATGAATTACCTTAATGGTGTGATTTGTTTGCAATTGCTGTTTCTGTTCGTTACTGACAAAAACAGAAAACTTTTCAGGCTTTGGCACTTGCTACCGGCAGTGAATTTAACTAATTTGTACTTTTTTAGATCGTCTTATATCAAGACTACTCAGGAATTGGATAAGCTACTGGAAATGAAGTACAAATATAAATCTGTTTAACTTGAAAATTAATTGGTTGCACTTTTTTTTCACATATTGTGTTGTATTTCCACTCTATAGAAATTTTATACCTAACATTGAATTTTGTAAATAATTGCGAAAAATTTGTCAAAATTTCAATTAGCATTTTTTTTCACCATATAATTAGCGTAGATTTTGTGTTTAGCCCAGATTTGACGACATCTCTTGGATTCTATTATTTTTAGGGCATTTGTAAGTACAAAAGCTTGTATCAACTGAAATGACTCTGATAGAAGAGATGTTTTGTTAAAGAGTGTAAATCATTACCAGATCGTCAAAGGGTAAATCTTTCAAGTGTCTTATTTGGGATTTCCAATTTTGACTTCTTCCCATTCTAAGAATGGACTCAACAAGATTGCCCCATCCCTGTGTTACTGTTTCTGAAAATATTGACTCCTAATCTTATGTTGCGGTCTAAACGGTGTAGAGACGAATTGCCTCATATACACAAAGAGAATGAAAAATTTTTCGAAGTGTGGGGTTCAAACCTCTTGAAAAACCGGAATCGCAAACAATCCCACTAATTACATAACGCAAATACACTAAGATAAAAGCATATCTCCATATGAAAATATTTTGTTCATAGTGTTGTGATACTGTATTTATCTCATAAATGAGTTATTAATTTATTGTTATTTTGCCCCATTTGCAGAGAAAAAAATACCGATCTGGGGGATTATTTTGGCGAAATGAATTGTAATTGGATGGGGTCAAATAATTTCGCGGTAATTAACTGTAATCAAACTCATCGGAATCGGAAACTTCTACCGTGACGATTTGAGCGACTATCCTAAGGGGAAAAACATTTCTTAAACACATCACTACAGTACCGACATTGCCTGAGTGATAGACGATTTTAATTTGCGCTGTTAATCCAAACAGATATATCGTTTTGTGCAGTTTTGGAGTTGTGAAACAAAGTCTTGACTGTATACATTCAATCGAAGTCAATGTGGCCCTTAATTCATCACCAAGTGCACCATGAGTATTACAATAAATAACTTGTTATTTGGTGTTTCAGAACGCCTTGAAGAGGGATTTCACCGGCACCACCGCAAAGATAGATTGATTTTTAGAAGTTTTAAAGCAAAGGTTGAAGAAATAATAAAATTTCCGGATAAAGGCAACCACAAGCTAGTAAAGAGTTACAAAAACGGAAACAGGACTGCTGATAATAAATGCGGTAAAATATCGTTCGGAGTATTTTGACTTTTTTTTTTGACTTCGTTGAAAAAAATTCAAATTCGTCAAAGGAAGTGGTGACGAAATAGTAGGAGTATTAATGATAAAGCCACTTATACTTATTTTCAAAACATTTTTGTGACATCCTAGTTCAATACGCTTATGAGGTCATCTTATTTACCGGGACTACTTACAAGAATTGAAAATTAAAAGGGTCGGGTAATAAATGTTTAAATAGCCGAGAGTACTTTGATGGTCTAGAATGTGAATATGTCCATCAATATGTTTATATGCATACGGTTACAAGCCATAGCAGACGTTCTAAAACTAGGTCGTACTTAACGCATTTAGTATTACCAAACCTTGCACTACTAAGGCAATTGCTCCTAAATAGAAGTAAATAAGATACACAAAAGCAGATATAGAGTACGATGATGCAGGATCCAGGGTTTAAATAATATTCGATATTCAGTTAAGAGAGGTGGTTGTGCGATTCAGGGTTTTTTTCTCTTCTGCATTCTTTTTCTTTTGCTCGATTATTTTTTTTTTGTCGCTTTACCTTACTTGTGTTACGGTACACTTCAGGACCTCCGATACTTGCAGCTCTGGTAGTGCAAAGTTGAACTCCATTTCATGATGGATTGAAATGCTCGGCGTAATCAGATGCCACTTAAATCGCCCCAGATGTTTACTAGTCCTATGTGATTCGTGTAATATACAAATAAAAGGAGAATTAAAATCTTGACATGCTGATGCAGCAATTATTTCACATGCGTTAAGTCAGAACCAATCCAATACTTTCTGTAATAACACCTGCATGTTCCGCCTAGTATCTTTTCGGATGGAAAGAATAATTCAATTGCAAAAAGGTTGTGAAAAATCAGTATTCCGCTTGTAGAAATCCATTTAATAATTGGGGTCTAAAGAAAGACTCGAGACGGAATTTCTTTTTTGCCTCTTACTCGTCTTTTTTGTTTAATAATTGCTTCCGCATATATCTGAACATTTCTAATTTTGAATTACTCTTCAAAAAATCAGAAGGATTCTATTTTTTTTGAGGGATTCATATTGTTTACTAATCCTGAACAGGGTCACAATGTGGTTTATGAACTTGCTTCTCCCATGAATAAACTTTTGATTACTTGAAAGAAAAACTTCTCTCGCGTTGAAGGTTTTGATTTATCAAACCTGCAGGAACTGTAATTTTCTTTTTCGTCTTTCCTTCTTTTTTAGTTTAGTTGTATCTCAAATCTATATAGAACGTTTTTTGTGCAGGTAACAATAACAAACACAAAGCAAATTGAATTGAACATGTGTACCTGAATTCAAGGAAAGAGAGAGGTGGAACGTGTCTGAAATTATGAAAACCTTGTTGTTTACACAGTTATAGTAGGCCCAAGTTTGGGTATTTAAGCAACACACCCAGAAGAGGAAGAAGAAAAAGACTTCTTTTGTATATTTCCTGTTTAACGGATAATTGAATCGTCTATTGTCCATTTTTTTTCAATTCTATGTAGGTGTCATGTTCTCTGTTAGCTCAAATTACGGATCTGGATCAATCGAATTGATCGCCATCAACAACTGACAGATTCTAAAAAAAAGAAACAAAAGAATAGCATTTCTAGATGTAGTGATGTGGATCACGAACCAACAAATTTGGACAGAGAGCTTCTAGACTTACTACTTTTGACACTAATTGCGTTAAGATAGATGCCCAGAAATAAATGCCAGTTAAAAAACTTATATGCAAGACCCAGTATTCTGGAACAAATTTGAAAAGCAGACCAAAGCAGATCCTATACTGTGTCTGGATACCAGAGATCGGCTAGAAGTTCACATCAGTTGCATAACTAATTTGGTATTCTTTGGCATGAAAATAAAGATCGAATAAATAAGGTCTTGCAAATCCCTTAATCAGAAAAACGTAAATGAGGCTCAAAATTGGCTAAAAATAAATTTGTACAGGGCTGTTTACTTTGTTTTTCAAATTAACTTTCAAGGAAAATCTTAAAATAGAGAATCCGATCATCGCTAATGATCTGTTGCAAACATAAGAGTTTTGTGATAACTTTCAAATAAAAGCTTGATAAATCTAGAACTAGGGAGTCGATCAAAAAAAAAGGATCCACATTATTCATGTAGCTAGGCCTGGTCAGTGCAGGTTATTGTACGGCTTTCATGGGCCCCTATATAGACTATTGTTGATTGTTATTTGGAAATCGTAAATAATAGTTCAATATCCTGATTACACAGGGCGACAGAGAGAGGAGGCGGCTTTCTTTAAGCTGAAGTTGTACCTCGTGGATAAAGTAAAACCTCAAACGTGGACTTGAGACAAATAAAAAACGTGGGGTAAACAAACGTGCATGAAAATTTCTCATCGCGTTTGCCTGCACTATTTCGCTAAAGTATTTATTTTCAATCTCGTGGGCCAATAAGAAATTTATCGCGGTAGCTTCGCCGAATTTTTTTTCATTTTCGGAGTGTAGTGTGAACGTGTATGTACAAAATCTATGCCGACTTGCGGTAATTCACGCATGATTGCTATTGCTTCGGATTTGGTAATGATAACAATTTTTTTGTTTAAAGAAAAGAACTCTTCGTTAAATGGCATTATAACCAATTATTAGGGACCCCTTATTCTCCGTTCCTCTCGTCCTTTTACTTTCCCACATTAAAATCATTTGCTCATAAAATGCCCCACTAATTCAACAAGCGAGCCATACAATAAAAAGAGGAGAAAACATACATACAGTACCGGTTTATACCTTTTTGTGCGTATTACTTCATTTGAAAGGCAAGAAAAAAAATTGAGGCTACTCCGGTATCGCAAACCAGTACCAGACAGACTAACGTCATCCGGCGAAGACATTTTAATGCAACTTGTAGAGTCGGAGGGGTAAACGTAAAGTACGCACGAACGGTGTCTTACTTGATTGGTTAATTTAATGACTATGTGCTTTAGTAGCAAAGAAAAAGAACTTACAACAATTAACTATGGCAACTGAAACCACAGCTAGACTAAAATAAGTTGATGACGTTTAAATGTAAATATCAATACTGTAAGGAGTTATTGCCAAATACCCACACTCATTTACAGGCCATTTTTGTATGGGTAGTTATGGTGGCGGTAAAGGACATATCTCTCTCCTCTTTTCAAAATAGGAAACTTTTCTAAATACCCTTCAAATCAGGATCCACATAGTAGAGATGGCTGGATTGGAGAGCACCCAAAAATAAATAAAAAAAACACATTTTATGTTGCTCGAAAAAAAAAAAAAAAAAAAAAA